>CM074952.1:12628233-12662793 GCA_037577455.1 Pangasius macronema | reverse complement strand
ACACACACACACACACACACACACACACACACACACACACACACACACACACACACACACACACACATATATATATTCAATTTGGGAACAAAATTAATGAATGATCTTGAATGAACAGTGATGTGTGTCAGCAGTTACTGATAGTAGCAAGAAGAGAGTAAATTACAAATTAGATTAGACTGGAGATTGTCATTAGTGCCTGATGTGCTAATATACTACCTGCTTTTTTAAAAATAGCAAGATGGTGATGGTAAAGGAGGATGACATGGTGCCTAGAAAATTAGCAGGATTTTCCAGATGCTACAATTTAAGAATGCTTTAATCACCAAAATTACATAAACATTTATTTCTGCATATATTGATTCCTTTTTTTTCCATCATATTTTCTATGAAAAATAACACGGTTCCAAAATACACATCATAACCAGAGAAGAGCCTTTAGAATATCCTACTTGTACATTCATAAACATCTGGTGTCAATGAATTTAAAGGGGCTGTATGTATATCAAGTGTATCTGATCTAAAAGAGAGCAATTATGTTGAAACAAAAGCGAGAAATTTAGTAAAGAGCTTGTAAGGGTTCATTATGCAGCATTTCAGGAATCCGCTACCTGCGGAGCAGAGAGCAGAAGCAGGCTGACATGCCAATATATTCCACAGATACAAGAATACCTTACTCGGCTAATCAAGATAGCCTGGAATAAACTAATAAGCTTTACTGCTTTTACCTGGTGAAACGGTTTTGATGCGGATGGGATGAGGACACGAGTTCAGAACCCCTCTGACATCTCCCAGGGTCATGCCCAGGACAGGAGTGCCGCCAATCTCCAGGATGATGTCACCCACTGTGGCGCCTCCTCCAGGTGCTGCTGTGACGAATGGGAACTCGCCATAGTCGGCACCACCTCCAATGGCCACACCCAGCTCCCCCGAGGCTCCACCCAGAGGAACGAAGCTCTCCTGAACTTTGGAACGCCAGTGCAGCTTCTTGACTGTAGCCTTAGACATGGCGCCAACGCTGGAAGAAGACAGATTAAAACATGTGAGCAGTTTCTGCCACAAGTTCATAAAACCATTTTGAAAAAGTTAAACTCATTTGAGTAATTTTCGCTGTGAAATGCATGGCCATATTTCCGTTGCACATGATTGTGGCCTTGCCACATGTATGCTTGAAAGTTATTGTTGGTATTTCATTGACCGGTGGCCGAAGCAGCGACCTGGTGAAGAGCAGCATAATTGCAAAAAAGTGGGTTGGGGTTGATTGAATACATTATCAAGAGTTGCAGTAAGGTGATAGACAATCAGTTCTACTCTCCTCAGTCCCTTTAAGTGTCTGCCATCAATGCAGTGAAGTTTCGATTATACACAATTAGATTTGAGTTATATATCTCACACTGATAGTTTAATGGTAAAAATTTTTTGCTCTAGTGTCTGCAGTAATAAGGTGCCTCAGCATGCGATAATGCAATTTGGACCACAGTGAGCCACTGCACCTATTCCCATCCAAAATTGCATGTAAGTTGAGAAAAGGAAAAAGTAAGCAATCAACTAATTTGCATCTATAATCTATATCATTTAATTAGCAACACACTCTTCTGACATCACCAAGTTATGCTTGTGTCTGCACAAAAATAGAGCCCATGAACTTAATCCCGTAGCCAACCAGTGTGCTCTACTTTCTTACTTTCATGTGCTGTAGTGTAAAAATGGCATCTTAGCAAGTGAAGATATATTTAACTTAAGATATCTAGTACTTCCTATTATAAAATTACAGTAAACCAAATATATATTTACTAAACCCTATTCCATACATTATTACCCATTTCAAGTTTCCAATGTTCTTGTTCTTGCATTTATTTAAAGAAAGAACTATCTGCTAATTGAATAAGAAAATGTAAAGCTTGAAATAAATCAAAGCATCTAAAAACAGACTGACTAAACTTATATTTGATTTTTAGTAATCTCATTGTAGATAGATTTGCCCATATTTAAGCTATACTCAGTTGCTAAGATATCGGTTTTTGCAGCTTGACAAATCTTTTTCTTATCGCACCAAGATTTCATAAATGGTATACAGTATACTGTGTACTTCATTTTTGTAGCTGTAGCACCTGTAGTCACAAATTGAACACACACTTTGCAAAAAAACAGAAATTACAAATGACTGTGTGGTATTTCACATTACTGAACTGTGGCCAAACAACTTCCATGTAGGATCAACCACCAATTTCTTAAACAACAGCAGCAACAACAAAACTTGCTGCCAATTTTTTGCTTTTAATTCTCACTCAGTGTGTCAATTTTTGGTATCAATTAATGGTATTAATGTAACAAGATCTCAATGAATTTCCCACTGTAAATGCACTTCTCACACTAAAAGTATACAAAGTGTACCAATTTGAGGCAGTTTATATCTAGCTAAACTACTAAAAACACTGAACAAAACCAAGACTGGGAAGACCACCTTAAATTATTTAGCCTGAAAGGTTTTTAAAAAAAATCTGTATAGTAGTGTTCAGCTTGAAGTTTTTAAAAAAACCTGAACAGTAGTGTTCTTTCAGACTTTCGCTTACATTGTAAAACAGTTAAATATATGTTATTTTCCTGACCTTGACAGGAAATCAAAGCCACGAGGCATCACGCAAATAGTGAAATCAGTGGCGCATAGTTCTTTAAAAGTTTACATGGGAAATAAGCTTTCCTCATACATTTCCTCATAAATCTTATTCAGCAGGGAGTTTTGCTTCCCTATGGCAGTCTGCAGGCTGAATACATAAGGCTGAGTCTCGAAATTGAAACAAAATAAGCAAACAGATGGTCAAAACACGCGAGGGGGGTGACTGGATCTGCAAACATGACTTCCCAGAGTTCATTAAAAATGCAAAAGGCTATTTCAGGTGTTAACAATTGTATAGTGATACCAGACCTATACAATTTTGAATATATAATGCCTATAGGAAAGCTTTAGCGTGTGGCTCCTTTAAGATGAGTGGCCTATAAAGACACTCTTACATTAGGGATACATGGTAATCAGATCAGTTAGCACACAACTTTCACTACTATCATTTATGACATTCTCTTCAGTGGGACTTCTTATCAAAAACTGTAAAAGCCTGTATGTAAAAGCATTTGAGCATATTTGTGTACAACTTAAGGCATGTGGCTCGCGCAAACACGCACATTTTATGACAGTGGCACTGCAGAGCAAAGGGCAAGCATTAAGTAAGAAGACTTTCGCTGATAAGCACTGTAGGGAATAGGGAATTGCGAGGTGGATGGGGGGGTAAACTACACAACATTAGCTCACTGAGACTATAACACTGCTGCAGAGCACCTGCAGCTTTCTCAATATTCATTTAGTGAGAGAGAGCAAGTGGGTTTTAAAAACCGCTGGAGGCCACAAAAACGAAACAACAGGTTACCATTTTCATTCCAATGCTCAAAGCGGTCAGCTAAAGCATACATAAACTATTAATAACCTAAAGCAAACAGGGGTGTGAGCAATTCAGACAGCGTATCAAAGTCCACTCAGTCTGCTGATTTGTATTCACACCTATGTAATACAGCCAAGGGCATTACAGAGGCATGGTCGTCAAAACAGGGAATCTGAGGAAGCCTTCTTTACTGCGACTTTAGCACTTAGGTGCAATAAATTACTAAAACATAACTCTTTCACTGTATATCATGGGCTTGTCTGTCTACTTGTCCAGTGCAGTGCTTATTATCTTTCTGAGGACCTTCTACTGATATCATTATTAATACAGCTAATTCATGCTATACCTATATTTAAATAAAAGCTGCAGTTTTTGTTAAAAAAAATCTCCTATCCTTATGGGGACTTTTGGTCTCCAACAAGATATAAACACACACACACACACACACACACACACACACACACACACACACACACACACACGTCTACGAAGAGATAACTTTCTTTCGTCTCATGGGATATCAGGAATAGATCTTTCACATGTTTCGCAAATGTATCCTGCCAATGGGCTACATAAACTCTGAAATATTCCTTCTGGAAAATAATCTGTGCTATATTTGTATATGCAGTGAGAGATAAAACTGTGTCCTCAGTTTCACCCCATTTTCTCCTTTGCATGCTGAGATGAATATATCTTTTTTTTTGACAAATACTTGATATTCTCCTTCTAATACATATAACACCTACAGTATATCTAGGAACAAGAAATATAACAACAGCTTTTACAAAACATCATTCAGCCTACACGGTTATTTGCCAGTTAAGCATTTTAAGTTTTTTTTTTTTTAGATGTTCCCCCAAATTACTAATGTCATTAATAGGCTATGCAATGAATCAAGGCTATGCAAAACCTAGTGTAAAAGCCAACTACATTTTACCACTGCATCCCTAAAACCCAGGAGAAACTGCAAACTTATTACAAGGAACCTTCAAAATATTGTGAAGGAAGTCTTTCTGTTTTCCCAGCCTGTTATTTAGGGTTACAATATAGAGAGGCAAACTTTATCATATCATGGGGTAGCCTAATCTAGATGCTCTCAAGTTCTATCCTAATCAGTAGGCTCGTCGGCACTGACACTTTGGATTGCTAGTCTGAATGAACTGATATCGATATCAGAATTCAAACTCGTGATGTGTCATTCATGAAGTTAAACACCGAGTTGCACCGCCTTTGGGTTTTTCCTCTTTTGTAGATGCCGTTACTCTCGCAGTGTAATTCATTCAAAATGCTTCCATGGAAACCGCTTTTCATCATTTGAGCTGTTCATTTGCATGAATAGTGAGACGAACATCAGGCTCTCAGGTGTGTACGAGGCAGTGTGACAGGCAGATCCGCTACACTGCTGCTTGCTGAAGATGTACTGCATGTAGTCAAGAGTATTAAGAGTGGCAATCAGTTATCAGTATAAATGGCAATAAAGCACAGACACAGCAGGGACAGTGACATTAAGTCAGAGATGCTTACTTGTATTTGTCAATGCCTTTCTGGTTTGAAAATGATTTAAATAGATGTAATAAATTAAATGCAAAGTAAAGCAATTTTGTTCATTAGATGTTTGAGTGATATTTCATGAAACAGTTTCAGCCATAGTTAAGCAAAAAATAAATAAAAAAAACACTCACTGGTCAAAATATTGCAAACTCTGCCTGGTTTAGGAAAGAAAAATGGCAACAAGCAGTTTGGGAACTGAAAGAGTCAGCTCTTATTGGTGAGCTGAGCTACATGATCCGAGTCACTGAAAAGAGTCAGAATCCCCACTAATTCAAACCTCATGAACTAAAGGTGCTGCACGGGACTGTTTTTTTTTCTTCTTTTTTTTTTTCTCTCACTCCCACCCATTCCTGTAGTTACTACTTTTATTTCTATCTGCCTGTGATATATTTAATGCACTTAGTTACATATGTAATATAAACCACAGCGACCCTGATCCAGGATAAAGAATTTACTGATGATCAATGAATAAATGAATGAATAAATGAGATTTATCACATAGCTACGTGCCACGTCCATGACCACTCTAATCTCACTGCCCACATGAAAGTAAGAATGTCCTGCTGAATTATTATTATTATTTTTTTTTTTTTTGGAGTCCTGCGAGATCCCAGGTCCGAAACACACCTCTCCTTGGACAAATCTAACACCTAGATAGATAGACCCTTCACTCTCATTATCACAAGTGATGAGGAAATTAGGAAATGTTGCATGAGTACAACAGGAACCAGATGAATGACATCAGATGCACTATATGGCCAAATGTTTGTGGACACATGATCATCACACCCAACTGTTGCAACAAATTTGGAAGCACACAATTGTATATGATGTCTTTGTATTCTGTAGCATTACAATTTGCCTTCACGGGAACTAATAGACCTACATATGTTCCAGCAAAACAATGCCCCTGTACAAAAAGTGAGGTCCATGAAGACATGGTTTGCAAAGATTGGAGTGGAAGAACTCGAGTAGCCAGCACAGATCCCTGACCTCAACCCCACTGAACACCTTTGGGATGAACTGGAACGCAGACTGCACCCCAGGCCTCCTCACCCTACATCAGTGTCCGGCCTCACTAATGCTCTTGTGGCTGAATGGGCCAATCCCCAAAGCCATGCTCCAAAATCTAGTGGAAAGCCTTCCCAGAAGAGTGGAGGTTTTTATAACAGAAAAAGGAGAACTACATCTGGAATGGAATGTTCATCAAGCACGTACGGCTGTGATGGTCAGGTGTCCACAAACTTTGGCCATATAACGTAGATAGATAAAATATTAAAAGTTGAAAACAACATGGGAAAGTAAATGATATATGGAGGAGTAATATAAATCTGATATTTATATTGGTTAACACTCTGTACCATTACTATATATCCACTAAAGATAACGGTATAAGAAGGAGAAAATTACTTTGCAAGCACTTATCTGAGTACTTTGGGACAGCATAGATTTATATGGTATAGAGCCCCTTGATATCCTTGCTTGCATCAATATCCTGTTTGGCTGTAGAGCTCCTGCACCAGTCCTCATTAGCCTGGAGCTGCGAGGTCCGCAGGAGATAAAATGCAGGAGGGAGATCAATCCTGCAGGGGCCCTCCAATGATGTGATAGATGAGCTCCAATTGAGCATGGCTTTAATTGAAAACTTTAGGTCCAGAAGGCACCAGGCCAACAAGAGGACAGAACATCAGGATGTATTGAGGAACGGTTTTGCAAAAGGCACTGGATTCACATACTCGCTGACTGAAAATAAACCCTGTGTCAAGAACGGCTCTTGGTTTTCTTGACAGCTCAACCTGTATTAAGTTTTATGATTCTAAATAAACACCTTTTTTTTTTTCAAAAAATGGATGACTAAAATAAACAAAACAGTATGTTTTGCTAGTACTATAAAATGAATACACATTTTACATTCTCTCACAAGGTGCAATTTATACTATTGTGTGAAGCCCAGTTTGATTACTCATCTTTTTTTTTTTTTTGATGCAACAAAGTATTATGAGACAAAACGTCGCAGCCTCTCTCTTCAGAAAGTTGCTTCTGCCCTCATCAATATTATACATTGCTTAAAGACACATTTTAAAAAACACTCTGCAGCAACGCACTGCGGCTTACTAGTGTGTGAAGCGGTTGAGCTAGCACAGCTTGGCATTCTACACAGAATCATTAAAGCATTCTGAGGGCTGGAGAGTCAGAAGCTATTTTCACTTTTCCCCCACATCAGCACCAAAAGCTCCTCTGTTAATAAAGCGGGGAAAGCGTCTTCATGTTTTTTACAGTACAAATACTTGTTAACACTCTTATCTGGAATGGGGGACAATGTCTTTGTCAGCCTTACCCTGAATGCCCTGGCATGAAAGAAGAGTTTGTATCACTTTATTTACAACACATCTGCTCACAAATTAAGGTCTTTTCAACCGAACATCCTCTCAGACAAGTTATTTGTGTTATTTGTTGCTCTTAGTACAAACTGCTACATGCATCCACTTGAACAAATTCAGCCAGTTTTTGTAGTAACACATCTTCATGGTACCTGCACACATTTTCATATGAATACCACCAACCGGCACCTGCAGTTTGCACAATGACACCATCGGCCTCGTGCCTTTTAACCTTCATGCTACTGAGCTTTCTGGCTGGTAGGGTTGAATGGAGCATGCAAGAAGAGAAGAAGAGAGGAATGTAAAGAAGAGAAGAAGAAGATGAGAAGGGAGAAAAGAAGAGGAAAGGTGACAAGTGTCAATGAGAGGAAATGAATGATACAGTGAGGAGTGAGGAAAAGAGGAGTGTAAAAGAGTGTAAAGGAAAACAAAGGAAATAAAAGGAGTGTAAAAGAGTGGAAAGGAAAGGAAAGGAAAGGAAAGGAAAGGAAAGGAAAGGAAAGGAAAGGAGTGTAAAAATAGGGAGAGGAAAGGAATGTAGTTGTGAATGGACAGAAAAAGAAAAGAGAAGATACATAAAAGTAAAAAGGAAAAGAAGAAAGGTAGAGGAAGACATACAGTGGCAGAAAGAGAACAAGACTAACAGACAGACAGAGTGTGTGAGAGAGAGAGAGAGAGAGAGAGAGAGAGAGAGAGAGAGACACATGCGGCATCCTGCTGGCACATGTCTGGTGTAAACATCTGAATGTGTAAGTGTGTGTAACGGGTCCTTCAGTGCATGCTGACTCCACAGTTAAGAATGACCCCTCCTGAAATATTGTCTGTTCTGTTTACTGAAGCCATATATTGCCAGAAAACTGCTTAGCCATCCAAAGAACACTCACCTCCCAAAGATGTCCTGTATTCACCATGAATATTTACTAGGGCTACACTGATCCCATGTTCCTCACTTCCCATACAACACTGAAAACAAAACTCTGGATATGGACCTATAACCCATACTGACAGCTTCACAGTAACCAAACCAACTCTCTGCAAGCTTCAGGCGCTGAGCTATGATGGCATACTGTAAGAACATTTGTGGCTTATATTCACATGCATGATCTGTCAGTAGATCAGAAAAATCAGACAAATATGTCAGGTCAGATCCATTGTTCCAGGCCAGTATCAGGTCCATCATTAATACTTATTACCAGAAATGGTCCAGCTGTAATACTTACTCTTCCAGGTCACAGCATGAACTTGTACAAGACTACACTGACACATGAGTGAGAACACTGTGGGATATTACCCTGAACAGAGAGTTTAATGCCAGGAGCTAGTCAATGACTACAATTAGAATTATTTACACCATGAGCAGAACTACAGGGGACTCTAGGGATCGGTGTACAGGGAGGCCTACATCTGATAATAAATATGCAGCTAATCATGCACCTAATTAGCCTAGCCTAGTCAATTAAAGTCATAGGAAATGTGGCAATAGAAAAAACGTGCTACGTGAGGGCACTGAAACGCTCCAGTTCTCTATTACTCTCTCGCTCTGTCAGGTTTTTTTTTTTTTGTCAGTTTCTTGTGCTTTATTGGCATGACAAATAATTATACATTTGTATTGCCAGTGCAAGTGTAAAGGAGAAGTAAAATAAAAAGACCAAATAAAATAAAACAAAACACTAATAGATTAAAAATAGTGCAAATCATGTGCATAAATTAAGGACACGATAAAGGCACTGTATACAGAATAAATGAAAAAGAAAGATAAAATGAGTCAAACTGCAGAATAGAAGTGAATTTACTAATAAATCTCTCTTTCTCTCTCAAACACACACACACACACACACACACACATTTTGGAAACTGTCCGGACAGGTTTGGACAGAATTCTAAGTCAATGCTACATCATTTGAAGCTCCAGCATCCACTCAGGAGCTTACTGCTGCTGAAGGAACCTGACCAGCTTGTCCATGAACCCTCACGGCGACATTGTTGCCATAGACCTGAACATAGCGTGTCATGTGTTAGACGTTTACCACAAAACAAACACCACATCCGACACAAGGTACGAGTGCAAGACCGCTTTTAAACCCTGTCACGACGGACAACGCTGCAAAAGAAAGCGAGACAGCGAGAAAACCAGGCAAGACCACGCTAACGCCAGTGTAATATTTCGCATAATGGAAGTTGGACCGTAGCAGTAGTGGGCATGACGTGTCGCGCGCAAAGGGGTGGAAATGAAAAGGCAGCAAGTGCACTAAAGCATATGGCCAAATAAATGCGACGCTCCGTCACAACATACCTTCATAATTCCTGCTCCTCCCGTCGACGCGTTGCCTTGCGGCGCTAATCTGGTTATTAAAAGCTCTATCAATACTGGAGAAGGCTGGAGCCTGCGGATCCTGCTGTAGTATGTAGTATATATGAGGGACGCGGCTTAGCTTACGGATCCATACATAGCACTGCACTGCACTGCTGCTGATGATGTTGATGGTGATGGTGATGGTAAGGATGGATGAGCTTGTGAGAGGAGAAGACAGCAGTGCAGCATTACAGCGCGGTAGCCATGCCTCTAGAGCTCCTCAGCTAGAACAACACGGGTCCAAATGACAGCGCGGTCAGTGCAGCTCTGTGCGTCCCGGGCTCGGCGATCAGGAAGCGGTGATAAGCCGGAGAGGCGAGCGGAGCCCGGATGGGGAGGGAATGCTGTGTGAAACAGTGCGATTAGGACCCGCCTCTTAGGGAAGCGATTGGACAAGAAGCCTGCCTTTGCGACTGAACACGACTGCTCACCTAAATACTTCAGTCACACAGCAGTGTTGCATTGTGGACAGTCTGTGATTAAATGGAACCTGCAATAGCCTATCATGAATAGTCTTGGTTGATTGTAAAAATAAATAAAATAAAATAAAATAAAAAAAGGCTACAGGTTCAAATTCACATTTTATTACACACACAGTACAAAATGCTTTTTACACTAAGACTGTCAGTGACATAAAATAGAATTTAAATAAGGTTACACAGAGTTTTAAAAGAAAAAAGTATAACAATATAGGCTAATGTGAGGATTTAAAGATGGTGGCAGCAACAGTCTGATAAAGTGCAGTTGTTTTTGTGTATGAAATTGCTCACATATAGAGTATAATAAATATGTATAGCCTAAATACAGGATAAACGGTTACTGAAGTTTTTTTTTCTATTCAGTATTAAAGAACTAATGAGTCTGGGTGTTGTGAGTGTTTGTTGTTTTTTTGTTTGTTTGTTTGTTTGTTTGTATTCACGTTTGTGTGTCTTTTTGTGATGCTATGTTTACTTGTAAAATGTAGAGCACCATTCAGGTGAATTTCTTCAAATGGCTTATGTTCAGAATGTGTTATATGGCCACAGTAATATAAAGTAAATGTGGGAGTAAGCTTTTATCACTTAGTCTAACATGGATATCTAGTTATTAGCCTAATTACATTAGGGCCTGTATTATGTTTAGTAAATGAAGTACATATTAAATATAACAGCCTTATTAAATATAATTATCCTAAATAATACTATAAGACAGCGAGAAATCTTAAGCTCTAAATAATATCAATCTTTATACTACTGTACTATTTTGACAGTGTTTAGTGCGGTATGCGGTTTTGGGACGTTGCCATGGTGACAGGTAGGCATGGTAGCCTGTTCTCTCTGCTGCAATGCTCTGCTGCCCCTGTAGCTCAGTGCTGACATCAGCAAATGCGCTCGCTCTTTACGCTCTTCCATGAAGTACTGCCCCTAAAGCTACGCGAGGCATCGCCCCCACTTCCGGTTCAAACCAACGGTAATTTAACGGGATCGGGAACGCGCTGGGACACTGCAGAAGGATGCAGTGTGTGTGGTTTTGAAGAGGAACCGAGGACGTGTAGCGCTTATGGGGTAACTGCGCGAGCGCGTTCTCCACGCACGCTGTCGCCTTGCCATGGAAACAGAAGTATCCTGGATACCGTGGCTAAGGAGCGCGCTACCCGGAAACAGCACCCCTGCGCGATACGTCATTTTTGACCACGCTAACCATCATAACACGATTCATAACTCACCTTTTATTTATTTATCTATCTATCTATCTATCTATCTATCTATCTATCTATCTATCTATCTATCTATCTATTTTTAATATTACTACTACTACTACTACTACTAATAATAATAATGTATACTTCTTCTTCTTCTTCTTCTTCTTCTTCTTCCTCTTATTATTATTATTATTATTATTATTATTGGTTAATTTGATTATATTTGATATATTGAGCGGTGAATAAAGCTAAAGAGCCCATATGGGTTTTATCTATTCTCATAACAAACACTAAATAATCAGACACGTGGCAAAATGCATGTGTGTGTGTGTGTGTGTGTGTGTGTGTATGTGTTTGTGTGTGTGTGTGTGTGTGACAAACTAAACCCAAATTGCTGGCTGCTATTATCACCCATGCTCATATGTGCATTAATATACAGTCCATACTGACACACATGTAACCATGTACACACTAAAATGAGGAGGCAGTGTATAACAAATCTAATTTAAGATGCTAACAAATTTACTCAGAGACTAATGGAATGTGTCATTACGATTTGGACGGTGTCATCTAATAAAAGAAAAATAACATCTGCAAATTGCTCATTATGTGGAACATTCATTGTGATTTTCTCCTTTTATCTGAAACCACTGAGCTGTCACTTGTCAAAAAAAACAAAAAACAAAAAAACCTTGATACTGCATACTATCTCAGAGAGAGAGAGAGAGAGAGAGAGAGAGAGAGAGAGGGAGTGATGGTGAGATAGAATTCAGTGACAAAAGAGATAAATTGATGACAGCAGAATGAATGCGTCAATTATCTATTAAGATCTACAGTAATACAATGGGAGATTAACTGTAACACTGGATCTATCATTCTAAAAACAAAACCCAAACGCCCCAAATTCCTTATTACCTTACAACAGACACACCTACCTGTCTGACTAGTAATATTTTGTGATGTCATACTAAAAAGGAAAAAATATTGCCTTAATGTACAACTAGAGGGCAGTATATATTCACCAGTCTGTCACAATAAATCAGCATAAAAATAAACTGTTTTTAATGATTGTTTCAGGGTTTTTATTTTTAAATAAATCGTCAAAAGTATATAAAAGATGAACAAATAAACATTGTCCTTACACCAATCATTGACAGGATACAGTTCCAGCACATAGGTGAGGGCAAAATGCTCAATGGGTCTTTAATTGTTCTCTGGCAGTCTTGGTACTGAAACTCACAACATAATATAACCAATATATAAATATGATCATATAATGATAATGATGCATATAATTGTTATTGGTATGTTAATGTGAACCTCAGGTTATGCATCAACTATAACCTTTTGAAACAACAAACAATAACAGTTTTTCAGCAGTGATCGATAATTTGTGAACAGGTTTATGTTCATATAAGTATTGGAATATTTAATAAACAAGTGTATCATGCGTATATAATATCACTTGCTTTAAGAACAATTGGAGAAGGGGCTTGGGTGCACCTAGTAAACCTTGATGGCCTCTCCACATAAACACACCTACTAAACCTAGAGATAACTGATCAATCACTTATACTGGAGCAGCAAGATGACCAAACTGTATTGGACTGTAAACCTGCTTATATCCTGTTATATTAACTTTTGAAAGGATGGCCATATTCAGCTGATGCTTGAATAGACACTGACATCAGCAGAAAATCTGTCTAGGGTTAAGTAGGGATTACAGTGACACAATATGCAAATTTTCCACATGTCAGCGACAGGTCAGATGGAAATGCTATTTACTTGTGTAAGTGTAGTTCTTTAGACCTCAGTTCAGATACCACCCTGTGCACATGTGTACGTATTATGAGATCCATCAACAAAGTCAGATAGCGTAGCATGATGCAATACTTGAATATTTGCAGTAAATATTTCTGTCATACAGAAATCATTCCATAAAAAAAAACTTATTCTAGGAATGGGGCAATGCACCAGGTCCAGCTGATGAGGTGACTGTTCACAGAACACTAGTCACAGACCAACATCCACTTAATAAGTATACAAGGTCCATGTGCTAGAGGCTCTTGTGTTTAGAAGTGTTTCCTGCTACTACATAGCTGAGGAGTCAGACTCTCACACACAAGTCCTGTGTCAAATCTGCTTGGACACCACCAGGGTGTTCCATTAAATGAAAGCAGTGGTAACGACCAAAGTCGTGCTAGCCATTTAGTGGCCACAAGAGACCTTGTTAAAAAAAACATGGCGCTAGAGTGAGGCCAAAAGGCAGGTGTTTGAATTGAAATGTCTGCAGTTGAAACCTTAAAAAGCATCTCTTTTTTTGGGGAAATGTTAAAAAAAAGCATTGAGCAGGTCCAGGGTTGTACCAGTCTTGTGGCACACATTTCTGTGGAGGTGGAAGTTTCTATCCCTGCAGAATGAGAACTCACTGCAAAAATGCAATGTTTTCATCTGTAAAGTATCCCATTACCATCCTCTGTCCTTTAGTAGTGGTGGGGTGTGTATGTGTGTGTGTGTGTGTGTGTGTGTGTGTGTGTGTGTATGTGTGTGTGTGTGTATGTGTGTGTGTGTGTGTGTGTGTNGGGGGTGTGGTGGGGGGGGTGGTTGGGTGGGGCGGGCGCGGGGGGGGGGGGGGCGGGGGGGGCCCGGGCCGCCCCCCCCCCCCCCCGTATCAGGTCACTGCCCAGGGCAGAGTAGAGAGGCACTCGGATGCCTACCAGGAGTGTCAGGTTGCTTCAATACAAGACTGTGCATGACATAAAAGCCTGAAAGGCAAATTCATATTACTATTCCATCATCAAAACCCAAAAAAATGCAAACCTGCTATGAGGGAACTTCAATGTATTTTAAAAGGACTATTTAAAGCAAAAAGTCTTTTTAAAAAATTGTTGTGTCATAAGAATTTGAAGACACTTCTGAATATGTTTGAGGCAATGTCTTAAATGATGTTCACACGGATGAGAGCTTTAATCTAAACACAGTTAAGTTCCAGATTCTTCAGCAGCAGCTCGTTGGGCAGAGACAATGTGGTCCACATTGACACTTTTCATTACGTCAGCCTGCATTAACTATCATTATTAAATCCAACCCACTTGGAGAAGTCTTAACACTTGGATAGGTTTGGACAATGACCCTCATTATATAACCAGGAAGCAGATTAGTAAATGTTGTGTGAGTAAGTTAGGAAATAGATAACTGCTGGGGTCGATAGAGAAAGTAAGTAAATGACTAATAGAGTAGTAATATTAAGTTATTTCATTTACTGAGACTTTAAGGAAAAGATAAGTGCTTTTAATTATTTTTTAAAGGTACTCTATAGGCAATTTTTGTATTCATTTTTTTGTATTCTGTTATATTTAGAATATTAATAACTTCTGACATTTTGGGGATTCCATAGCAGCAGAACAATTTGCCCTTTTCACAAATGCAGAGAGGTATTTGCCCTTTAGGAGTAATATCTGATCAGGTTCTGTGTGAATGTGTGCGCTTGGTGCCCTGCGATGGTCTGGTATCCCATGCAGGGTGAATTCTCCTGCTTTGCACTCATTGTTAATGGGACTGACTCCAGATTCACCACAACCCTGACCAGCGTAAAGCTATTACTGAAGACGAATGAATGAATAATTTCCTCTAAACGACTCCTTCAACATTTAACAAAGAATGATAACACTGAAGCTTTAAGTGCACAGTACACTTCACTGTGAAAATGATTTAGATTTTACAGTAATTTACTGGCAACCTGGTTTGCCAGTAAAGTAGTGTAATATTTACATTAAAGTACTGTAATATCTTGCTTGGTATAAAATGACACACAGTCCAGGGCATTTGCTTATTTGGCTGATGTAGGATACAACAGAGCAATGCTATGATTTGAACACACAACCTTCTGAACTATATTGCAAAGCCTTACCCACTGAGCCACCACAATGAGTACAACTAACTCGCCTAGATTCAATGCAATATTTTAGTGATGTTAATTCATTGGTAGATTTTCATTGGTAAATCATTGGCAGTTGAATCAATGTGCTTTAAGCGTGTTAGTTGTGGTTGTTAAGTGGTTACTGCTTTGTGTTATAGATCAGAAGATCATGTGGTCAAACCCCAGCCTACCATGGTTGGGTTCTAGAACAAGACACTTCTGCTCAGTAATATCCTGCATCAAAGATGTGTACTGGATAATGTGTTATTTTATACAATGTAAGGTAGTACAGCAATATACTATAATTTTTTATTTTTTTTGGTGGTTGGAGCTTAGTGGTTAGTATACTTGCCTTGCACCTCCGGGGTTGGGGGCTCAAACCCCGACTCCACCCCTTGTGCATGGAGCCTGCATGTTCTCCCCATCCCTGGGGTTTCCTCCAGGTACTCTGGTTTTTCCTCCTCCAGTCCAAAGACTAGCACTGTAGGCTTACTGGCATTTTGAATTGTCTTTAGTGTGTGAATGTGTGTGTGATTGTGCCCTGCAATGTGTCCAGGGTTATTGGAGTAGCTGACTTCCTTAAAACGTTAGTTAGACCTTTACTGTTTGAGACAGAACACCAGTGGAATAGATTTTAGGTGCATTCTGGGCTGGTTTATAGTGAATTGGGAGGGTTTTAGAGCTTGAGAGTAAATCCAATCTGGCAACCCTGCTGTCGACGCTCCATGTATTCATCTGCCCAGAATCCTTCCCTTTAACAAGTTTCAGGCTGTGGTTTGCTCTAAACCACCTGTTCTGCTTTAATCCTGAATTGGAGGCTTAGATGTGGGGATAAACAGAGAATGAAGGGTTATACCCTGTTCTGATTCCTTTCTCACCAGCTATAAACTTGTGCTTTTCTCCTGCCTGTTAAGGGATGCTTTTGGATCTCTGGGATTAATTTCTTCGACTGCAATCAATGCGCAAAGGAAAGCCGCTAGAAAGCCAAGTCAGAAGTGCTGTCCGTGAGAGTTTAAGGTGAATTTATCTTCTGGAGAAGGGGAAACTGATGGTGAGCATCATGCACAGCGTTCCGATGAGGTGAAAGCGAGCAAATCCGACATGAATGAGGAGAACCGGAAAAGTAAGTCAACAATATTCCCTACAGTTCTCTGTTCTTTTTAACGCATATGGAATGCGCTCCAAATGACAATCGTTTTCCCTCCATTTCGGAAATCATTGCGCAAATGTGGGTTTGCGCCTTTTGAAGGAACAATTGAGAGAAACTCGCTTAATTCCAGAAGCAGAAATATTCAGCACAGAAACTGTAATGAGAGATGAAGGTTATGCGCCGCGAGCTGTGCTGATGTTATGAAGCCATTGGGCCAGATGTTGCTCTGATTTAAAGAATGGCAATCTGCAGATTGTATACATCCAGCAATCTGACAGTGTGTTATCTCAAAAGATCTGAAAGAAGTGTTGATGTGTTAATTATGTGTAATTAGTGTTAATGTGATATTAATGTGTTAATTATGTGTTAATGTGTTAAATAAGTATTGCATCATATATATATAACATACAGTACAATAAGAGTGAGCTCTATATTTAGATAAACCTAGATTTGATTTATAGTTTGTCAGTGCTTTGGCAATGCAAATGCATTCTAAGTCATATTAGTGCATTATAGTCTTTTAATGTTTTCTTTTACTTCCACTAAGTTTCGAAAATTCATTTCTGAATGCACCAATTAATTTTTTTTTAACATTTTAGATACAATACTGAGTCTGAGTGCCAGCCAATGCTTAATCAATACCAACATCCACTTAGTAAAAGAGATGACACTCTGAGGGTTTGTGAGGCGTGTTGTGTTCACATGCAAGATCTTCATCGTGTCACTCAGAGTCACGGGCACTTATAGCATAAAATATATCAGCGAATTGGAAATATATTCCGTCTGATGCGAGTTCAGCATTTCCAAATAGTGAGACTAAAACTCAGTATTGGATCAGGGCATACCTACTGAAATTGGACTACTGGGATCAATTTCTATAAATTCAGTTAGCATCGCTTGTTCTTTGCTTATTATGGTAGTTATTTTCATAATTCTGTATCTTCTGTAGCATACATAATCATGAAAGCTTCATTACTGCTGACCTTTTGGTCAATGAACCCAAAGAGAAATCTGTATCAGGACTTCAGCTTAACATCAATCAGTGATAACAGATAATACTCCTAACCAATGGTTTATACTTGGAGCATTTAATAATAGATGTTTATGCTTGTACATGGGGTGCACTGAATAATAATTTATTGTTAAAAGTCATACAAGAAGATGGATACATGCTGATTCCTCATGTCATCTTTAAAAGTTAAAAAACCCCATAGACAAGCTTTACAGATGTCTACAAGAAAGTGAAGAACAAAACATTCATTATTTCTTCTGCATCTTCTTTTAGACAATGAATAGTATGTTCATAATTAGCCCTGTGTGTTTGATTTGTGGGCTGCTGTTTTTCTTGTATCAGGGATACAGTGACTACAGTGACTAAAGATTTTTTAGAAAGCCAAAATATACTCATATACTCCCATGTTTATTACCTACTATATTAGGGCAGAAGTGTTGCTGTTATCTGATTTTTCTGGTTAGAATTTGTGAAGTTAACAAAATCTGATAAGCCTGCATTCATTAGTGTGTGCTTCCACAAACAATAGCAGAAAGAGGAAACTCGTCAAGTGTCGAAGTCAATTACCTAAGACGAACTCGTTAAAGATAAATTTCGTCTAGAAATAATCTGGAATATACATCGATGGTCTATCTAAAAAAAAAAAAAAAACCTTGTGCTTTCCCCACATACCTTTTCACCAGCTTAATCATAGAGCATAGTCAGTTCTCCTTAATATGATTTCTTTTTCATTTGGCTAAATCTTTATGGAAATAAGGAAGTTATACTTAGTTATCAGTACATTCTCTCTCTCTTTCCTGTTATGTGGTACTGTAGCTGGGCTGTTGTTTAGCCAGCAGCTAGTCGAATGAGTCCACAGGTACTAGAGCGCTGAAAAACCTCTGTCCCAGAATCCTTTTCGTTCACACACTCTGTCCTTGCATGGAAGTAGGTCACATCTGTCACAGTGTGGCTCAGCTCACCTACTGTAGAAATCTCATCTCCTCACTACAGGCAGTGCGACTAATCGTTTCGAAACGAAAGTCCGAAGAGTGTTATTCCCCAAAAGTGACGACTAAAAAGTCACATTTTTTTTTAAATCACATACTGCCTTATGATCACAGTAAAATGAGTAAATGTATATAAATCAAACTGCTTAAATATTAAGCACATTATGCACAAATATGCATTTATATACAGGAACGTTTATTCTTGAACTTTCCCCCAAATGTGAAAGCCAGACCTTACATTATATGAAAATGTAGATTGGAAACATTTTGTATCATAAAGCACTATTTAGTTCTGTTAACAGCACTTTTTAGTTTTATTAAAACTTATTAAAATATATATTTTTAGTTGGTGAGTTTTAGATTAGGAAACAAAAATAAAGAAATGAAAATAAAACTTACCTTATTAAAGTTTGTTATCTACAACCATTATAAATTAAATTTTAAATCATAATTTTTTTCATTTAATACTGAAAGTGCTATTAAGCAATTGTGCAAGAGTTACACATGCAGGGTGTGCACTTTGAGTAAAATAGAGATGTGTCTCAGTTATGCATAGTTCTGACCCTGAATTTAAGCACAATTTTCTTGCATGGTATTGGCTTGAGCAGTATTAAGTCCAACGCCACTCTCTGTTGGTTTGATGTAACCACAAAGCAATTGATGTTTTATGCATTGTAAATACACTGAAAAGACTGTGGAATGTCATTTGTGGAAAAAATTAAACACACACACACACACACACACACACACACACACACACACACACACACACACATAACTGTCAGAGCATGAAAAATGAAAAAATAAAAAAATAAAATGCTAACTAATAGGATGTGCTGGATCAAGTGCTATTTTATTAAGGCCAGAATATCTTACAGGTTCTTAGCCCATATCTGAATATGTTTAACTTCATTTGCCAAATCTATATATGCCAAATCTGATCTGTGACAAATCAATATGAGGTGAAAATTGTCACATGAGAACACTGACATGACAGGTATCAGAAATATTTCCGCTTGTCCTTATGACGTCAGGTTGTTAATTTCATTTACTGCTTATTGGATGATCACATCAGGTGTAAATTTGTTAGATTCATGGAGGACTAACCAGCAGCTCATGTCAGTGTTAAACCTCTCCACTGTACACTGTGTTCTCTTCAGGTAATGGGTACTCCAAAGAAAAGGAGGAAGGTGGTGGAGAAGGGGAGGAGGAGGAAGAGGGTGGAGGAGAGGGGGACGAGAGAGGAGAGGACGAGGAGGAAGAGTGGGATGACAGTGAGAAGCCAAGGATAAATCGCACAGACACACTCAACTCCAACACCAGCTCTACTGGGACACAGAGGAAGAAGAGCCAGCATGGCAAGAAGCAGGTGCAGGGCAGGTTGGTCCACGTCGCTCGCGGTTCTCGGGAGAAGACGGAATTCGACTTGTTGGGTTAGGCGTCCCGACGTGACAGGATAGTCGAGTGGAAGTATCCTTCAACACTACCACAATTAAAATGGGAAGTGCTTGGCATTTTAACACATTAATGTATTTACAGTATTTACAAGGAATGTGTTTAGAATTGTGATGTGCTGAGATTTTGATGGGTCATGCACCATTTGATGGGTCATACACCATTGCACCATTCTGAGTAAACTCTAGAGACTGTAGTGCATAAAAATCCCAGGATCAGCAGTTATAGAAATATTCAGACCAGCCTGTCTGGCACCAACAATCATGCCATGATCAAAATCACTGAGATCGCATTTTTCCATTCTGATGTTTGATGTGAACATTATCTGAATCTATTGGCAGATATCACGCACTAAAATACGTAACGTGACGACGGTGTGATAACCTAGTAGTCCTAATAACTTATTTACTCCACATGTCCACCTCCTAATATAATTCTCTGTGAGTGTATGCTTGGACCCTCCAATAGGTTTTGGGACTTCACAAGTCTATACCTAATCCTGGCTTAGGCTACACTGTGAATGGTGATTCTACATATAAAATTCTCTTTAGTTCAAGAATCAAGCCCATCATTTCAGGCTGTGGTTTATTCATTTCTTATAATAAGATTTTATATACAAAAATCTTGGGACAACTTTTTCCAGCCCCAGGACTGAGTGTAGTACACTTGATTCTGTGTGAACACTGTTTTAAAACCTAGGAACTGTCCAGAAACTGATCTCTGGCTGGTGGGCCGGGCTTTGATTCACTAGGCTGTGGACCACATCATGTATGAATACACTCATGGGACTGGGCATTGAATAACCTTCAAAAGCATTTATTAATGTCAAGCTAAAGAAACACTATTTAAACACATAAAAGTATTAATAGGAAAAATTACAGAGATGTATCTATTAGCTCCCATTTGAAAAAAAAGGGAGCGTGGCAGAAGTAGTGACATATAGAATTGCATAATCAATCTGTGATTTGAATGGAATCTGTGGATGTGAAAACAAACCTGTTGGGAAGCCCTAAGGCTGTGCTGGTGTCTGGTGTCTCTTAATAAAACCAGGAATTAAATAGGTGTCTGCTTTTATATTTGAAAATCTTTATTTTTTGAAATAATCTAAGGTCAGCTACATAGGAAGAAAAAACAACCTCTAAACAAATTTAAGATTACCATCACAATAAATAATCCACTGCTTCCTTGACTCAGGTCTTCAGACCTTTTGATATCTTTATTCTCCTAGCCATTTTTGCTAACTGTGTGGCTCTGGGAGTATCCAAGCCTTTTCCTGAGGATGACTCCAACGCTACTAACCATGACCTGGTGAGTGGTAATGATCCCAGAGAAATGAATAAGGCAATTCAGAGAATTAAGTTTGTAAATTGTGAAAAATGGGTAAGGATCAAGGAAGTTCATAGAGAACGAGCATGGTGTAGTATGATTGCTGTCCCATCGGGCCTCTATTAGCACTTGTTGCAGTTCCCATGTTTGACCAATCTCTTGAGCTAAATGGGGCATTGAGCATGCTGCCCATGATTCCACAACATCTAGAAAGGTGGCCAAATTAATGAAACATTGGTTTATATCTGTCAAATAGCAAGATATTTTACATCATTGGTTATTCAAGAGAGGTAATTAGAGGACTTTGTGAAAATTAATATTTGTTGAACAGCTGATATACCTGTATATGGTTGATACTATACACTATATGGCCAAAAGTATGGTGGACCATCAGACCTCTATGTTGTTGTTGAACATCCCATGAGTATTAAAATTGTGTTGGTCCCTCCTTTGGTGCTGTAACAGCCTCCACTATTCTGGGAAAGCTTTCCACTAGATTCTGGAGTGGGGCTGTGGGGATTTGAGCCCATTCAAACACAAGACCATTAGTGAGGTCGGGCACTGATGTTTGGCGAGGAGGCCTAGTGCACAGTCTGTATTTCAGTTCATCCCAAAGGTGTTCAGTGAAGTTGAGGTCAGGGCTCTGTGTAGGCCACTTGAATTTTTCCACACCAACTTTGGCAAACCATGTCTTCATTGACCTTGCTTTGGGCACAGGGGCATTGTCATGCTGCAACATGTTTGTGCTTGACACTTTTAGTTCCTGTGAAGCAAAATCTTAATCGTACAGCATACAAAGACATTCTAGACTATTGTGTGCTTCAAACCTTGTGGCAACAGTGTGGGGAAGGCCCACTTATGGGTGTGATGGTCAGGTGTTCTCATACTTTTGAACATAAATTGTACATTGTGTCAAACGAGTGTGTGTAAGCAATGGATCCACATGACCCTGACCAGGATAAAGCGGTTACGGAAGATAAGTGAGTCAATCCCCTTAAAGAGTTGCATCTGTCAGGCAAAATAAATATGTTTTTTTCCCTGCTTTTCCACTTTCTAAAAACGCACACGTGCTGGCGAGGAGCTGAAGCTGTAGGCAAAAATGTGCAGTCTCTCTAGTGAATCCCAGGATTTAATAGAACCAAAATAACAGTTTAATCTCTGCCCTGTCATCCTTGTGTGCTTTTATATTTCTGAAAACCTCCATCATTATTTAACAGTAATGGATTAGCTTGTTCACATTTGTGGTTACTGTTCGTGGAGATGAAGAAATGAATTTCCTGTCAGCTGAATATTGTAATCCTGTGCAGCCAAGAATATGAGCACATGTGGCCAATCCACCACCTTTTCCCCATGTGGATTGTAATCTCTTTGAGTGCTTCAATTTATATCCAATAAAAATAAGCAATTTTAATCCCCCCTTCCCCCATGATCCACATCCACTTGATCCTTTGGCCCTTTATGTTCAGAGTATGAACGTTTTCTGATTCTTTTGCTGTTATGTCTTAGTGGGGTTCTTAAAGGAAAAGAAGATCCCATCTGAGGATTAGGAAGTCTGCATCAACTAAATGAATTGTGCGCTTTGTATGGAGGGTTTTGTGTGCAGTATACAGAACATGGTGCATGCACTTTCACCCTTTGAAAAATCACCAAGTATCAAGAGAATGATCAGATCAACAAGGGCCCTGGGTCAACATTGCTAAATAGTGATTTGAGTAAATTTAGTACCTTTTTAATGCAACGTAGATACATAATATATTCCAACCCCATGTTTTTCTTTAATGAGAATTGAGCTTAATGGACCATCTATGAGGGCAACTCTCAGAGCTGTATGGGTGCCATTTATGCAGGGGAGCATGCATGGCATCCCATTAATGCATACACGCTTAGTGAATCATGCAGTTGCCTGCTAAGAGGGGTTACCATAGGGCTTGTGAGAGAAAACCAGAGAAAGAGAGAGACAGAGAAGCCTAATAAGGTTGCACATCATCGCACTGGTGGAGACTGACCCTTCAGGCATTGCCTTCTGCCAGTCCCGTTGGAGCGGCTGTATCTGGAGCTGTGGAGCAGTGCAATTTGCATGCAAATGAAGCAAAGCAAACTGCCCTGAACATTGACACTTGAATATATTCAGTACTCCAACCTGAAGAAACTGGAATGATGGAAATGCATGTTGGAAAATGAGATGTTCCTCACTGTAATAACACAGTCTCTTGCAGAAATTTCTCTTACCAACTGGAATAGATAAAAGTGTTTCTGGCTTTGTTTGTTTTCGATATTGCTGATGAACGTCTTCACACTGCATGCACTTACAGCATAGTCAGGTTCCTAAGTCAGAGGATATGTTTTGTCTAGTTGTCCATATTGAGGCACAGATTTAGTATGTTTATGGGTGTAAAAGCACATTCAAACTTTATAACATTCAAAAACGAGCAATTTCATTTACTTATAGTGTCTAGCAAGGATTGCAACCTTCTGCTGAGCAAAATAACAATGTGCACTTTTCTGCATACAGATACACAATACAGGGTTGTGGTAAAGGTGATTTATTAAGCCAGAACTCACTTCTAAAAGTAATTGCTTGCTTAATTTAACATGACCAGTTGGCAACCTTTTTGCACTATTTGAAGCCAATATACAATATACCAATACACTAAGTACTTAGCTTTAGTTTGAATAATGTCACACAATCATAAGAATAATTGAAATTATGCTTTGGTGCCACAAAATAACCGTTTATCAAAATTTACTGAATTATAATAGTCTCATTTCAACGAGATTATACCCTCTCTACCCTAGTTCTACCCTAATGAATCCTCGTTAACCAATTTGCATATCATACATATTCATAGACTGGCACTTTTTTAGATGTAGAGTGTAGAAATGTTACAATGCCTTTTTGATAGTTCATTATTTCATTAATTCATTCATTCATCCATCTACAATAAATGCTTATATCTGCAATAACTACAATAACTGTGCCTATTCCAGAAAGGCAGATATTCACCCGGGATGGAACACCAGTCCATTGCAGGGTCCCATGCGCACACACTCACACCTAAAAACAAAACAAAACAATTTATTATTTGACTTACATTATTCACAATATTTTAAAATGACTTAAAAAGTGTGTGAAATTTACAGTCGTTTCCTTTTCTAATTAGTAAGAAAAAGGTAATGAAGGACATTAATTATGAGGTTTCTATCATCTGAAAACCAGTGAAACACAAGCATTCTTAGAGACTGAAACATTCACCTCCATAATTTATTCAAACAATGTTATCGATACACATCCACTTTTACACTCCAGCCGTGGTGAAATCCCTCTGGTGAAATAGTTACCTCAGTCCTTATTAACTTTTAATTTAACCAGATGGTTGGGGCTGTCTCTGTTCATGGCTTAGAGGAGACCGAGGCGCCATGTTGCTTGGGGTAGAGTGCCTTGCTCAAGGGCAGAAGGGCATTGGTGCAATGAAGGGCACTTGAATCTAGAGCCCAATAAGAGTAGCTCACCATCTTATTCAAAGCTTCCTTGAGAATGAGATGTTAACCTCAATGGAATTTCGCCAGAAAAAAAAAATTATTTGAAAAAAAAAAAAAAAGTCCTAGTGGGAAAATGCATATGAGGCTAACACAAAACATGTCCTTGAAGGGCTTGTAATGTGAATAATTATCCTCTCCTTGGATTTTCTTCTAAGCCATACATAAGTTACAGAACCATAATACAGAAGACAAAGAATGTCTCTCTCTCTCTCTCTCTCTCCCTGTGAGAGAGGGGCAAAGAAAAATTCAGAGAGAGATGTGTGTAGGGGGGTCAGGGGGGGATTGTAACTGCCTGTTCGTTTGGCTGCTTGAAATGCTGTTGGCGCTGATAAGCAGCTTACTCTGCTTTCCTCTCTCCATCTCTTTTTCACATCACTCCATCACTCATTTTTTCCCCCTGTATCTCTCTCCATCCCCCACTTTCTCTCTCCACCACTTTGTAGATGCTTAAAGCCAGATCTCAGATGCCAGGTGCAGGGGGGGGAGGGATGTAGTTAATGAGTGTGTGAAAGAGTGTGTGTTTGTGTATATGTGTTTGCTGTTTCTTCTTGCACCGAGCCAACTCTGATCCTTCTGCAATGTTAATAGCTCATCATATTATATTAGTTTTCATTGGTCCACTGGTATAAAATATGATATATTCACAATTTTTACAGGGCTATAGATGTATGGCTGTTTGATGTTTTGCATGTGGTGGGCTTTGCCATGATCTCTGATGTTCATTTCAAGAAAAACATTTAAGATAACATAGTACCGTCTTCAAATTTTGACATGTAGATATACACGTTTTCTACTCACTAAGGTACTAACGACAGAGTATTACATGTCACAACTATAACATTTTGAGATTAAAAGGTTGAATATACATAAATTATAGAAATCTGCCAAACATGTTACCCATCTTGGTTTATAGAACATAAATTTACAAGCTCCCTTTTCTGACAATGTGCCTCATTTATCAAAGCAATGGATATTTAGAGATATTTCATTTTTCATGATGAAAGGATGAAATGAAAACTTGTAAGTTGCCATGGCATCTGGACAATTCAGTCAAAAGCTTTGTCATGGATTGGCCTCTCCTGGTAGCAGAGAAACTCTGTCGATTATCAGCAATCCATTTTTTCTTTTTCCTTTTTTTTCTTTATTTTTTTTTAATGGTTTTTGTGTCAGCCCATTTTCTTTTGACCTCAGTTATATTGTGCTAGATGGAAAACTTCAAATTCACCTCTATAATTTCTCTGCACATTTTGGCCTTTTCAGCGGCTGTAACTTCACTGGATACACTGCTACATAACATTTCCGTAGACACGAGTCAAAAGTACTTTAGCTCCTGCTTTAGAGAAATTGTTCTTTTTTGTACATTTAGTAGCCACTTTGTGCCTAATATTAATTTTATTATTACTAAATTTATTCATTTAGTAAATGAATAAACAGCAGGTTTGTAGCCTGTTTGTAGAAGTGCACATTTAATTATGTGTAAATCCCTTTCAGGCATACATTATATTTATATTTCCATTATATTGAGATGACAACCCAGTCAGCAAATCACCCATATAATGTATAATGCCATTTTTGCAAATGGATAAACATGTATTTATGAGAAAATAGATGTTTATTACCCTTATAAAACAGAATATGAAATACTCTGCACTGTGGACTGATATATGTAGCCGATATGACCATGTAAATTGGTTTGATCAAAATATCAAAATGTATTAAGTTCTTAATTAATGTAGTCGTGATATCAAAACATCATTGAAAATAGTGTGTGGGTGTCAGAAAATTAATCAGGGTGGCATTTTAGGTCTTATTATTACGGTTTAGGCGTTCTTAGAGGGTATACTAAAGCTCAACTCACTTTCAGAAAAAGAAGGTGTAGACTGAGGTCCATCATCTTATTGCTATCACTGCTGATGCTGGTCATATGAGTCACTACAATAGTGCACAGTAAAACACCGCATTTCAATAATTACATTCAAGCTTATGTTAATTCAGTGAAATAGATAGTAGATGGTAATATAACATATTGAAACTTGATAAATGATAATGACAATGATAAATGGTGTGTGAGGACGTTTCTGCTGCTGCAAATCCTGTACTTTAGAGACATAAAGTATTGGACAGTACACACTATAGACTAAGAGATAAAGATTCAAGCACAGCTGTATATCTATGCACATGGATTTCTATGTGTGGCATGTATCCCAAGAACTTTTTTTTTTTAACTTAAAGTTAAAACTCTAATGATGCTTATACTCCTTTTAACATACTGAGCTCCTTTTAACACACTTAGCACTGCTGGACTTCATACTAAACAGTTATAGATCCCTAATAAATATTAGCGTGATAGGCCACAGTGGGTCTACTCCTAAGGGAAAACTCAGACCAAGGAGAGTTCCAAAGTTCCTCATGTTGTCTCAGGGAGTTGTTCTTGCTGCTATGCCCTCTGGCTTGCTCTTTAAGGACAAAACTAAATTTAAATTTTCTCTCAAGATTTCTGTAAAGCTGTTATGTGACTATGCCCATTGTTAAAAATGCTATATGAATAAAATTGACTTGAATTGAAAATAGAGCACAGAGAGAGAGAGAGAGAGAGCGAGAGAGAGGATGCTGACAGATTGGTAATCCTTCAAATGCTCACTAATTCCCCATCCTTATTTTAAAGTCAAATGTGCTGGATCAAGACTCCCTCTCTCTCTCTCTCTCTTTATATCTTGTTCTCATTCTAACCTGTGCCCACTTATTATCTGTCTGACACATTCGTCCTTGAGTCAGATCTTGTGAGTACGAGTATCTATATTCTTAAAAGTAGATGCTGCATTAGCCACCGACGTAATGTAAATATAAATTTACATTGCCTGTCCATAATTTACGCATAATTCCATAATTTATGAAGTGTTTTAGTTTAAGTATATGGTTTGATAAAAATCAAGTTCATGTTCAAGTTCAAGTGGAGTTTATTGTCATTTCAGCCATATATGAGTACATAGCGAAACGAAACAACGTTTCTCCAGGACCAAGGTGCTACATAAGACAACGTAGAACAACACAGAACTANATGACTACAGCGCCGACCAGTACGCAGTTCTGTTTAAAAGTGACCTAGTGACAATAGTGCAAATATTACAAGAGTACGATACAAGTAGCTGAAATAGTGCAAACATAAGAGTAGCAGCCTATGTACAGTAATATGTATTTGTAGCAGCATAAACATGTGCAATAACTTGCAGAGAGGATGGAGGATGCTCAGTTGTGTGTGCGTACATATGTGTGTGTGTGTGTTCCTTCAGTCCAGTGATCATAAACCACAAACCATTTACATTTTCATTTACAGCAGACAACCGTATCCACAATTTTAGTCTCACTCTATATATAAGTTCACCCTATAATTCAGTAACATGTAGAACCACATTTAGCAACAATAACTTGAAGTAAACATTTTCTGTAGGAGTTTATCAGTCTCTCAAGTCATTTTTGGAGAATTTTTTGCCCACTCTTCTTTACAATGTTGCTTCAGTTCCCTGATGTTTGAGGACCTTCGGTTTTGCACAGCTCTCCTAAGATCCCACCGCAGCATCTCAATGAATCTCAATCTGTAGGTTCAGTTAAATATGAACTATACAAAAGTCTTAACTGCAGCCTAGCTAAACTCTGCCTTAACTTCCACAACAGTCCCTCATTACATGAAAATTACTGTTAGAGCATTCACCTGTTAAGAGTGATTCTATGTTTGCTTGTTTTGAAGATTCAGTGATTCTTACAGCCAAGTGTGTTGGCCTTTTTGAAGAGAATCTCAGCTGACACTCTAAATTCTTTTAGTTGACAGCCTAAAATCAGTGCTTATGATTTCAAATATTTCACACATTTCACACAGACACATCATGCAATCAGACACACGCACACACACACACACACACACACACACACACACACACACACACACACACACACACACACACACACACACACAAAAGCAGTCAGTATATAGGCAAATGTGCACATAGACATAAATAGTAATATGTAAAATTTTCCCCAGCAAAGTCTTTATGGAGAGCAATCGTACTAATAAATTTTTTGCGATGTTGTTAGGATGGTCCAGATTGATGACTTGGCTTCCTTCCTATGTGTGTACAGGAACAAGTGGAGTACATCTTTCTGATCATCTTCACCATAGAAACCTTCCTAAAGATTCTGGCCTACGGTCTGGTCATGCACCCCAGCTCCTACATTCGCAACGGCTGGAACCTGTTAGACTTTGTCATCGTCATTGTGGGGTACGTTATCTTTGTGACCTTCCTTTCTCGCTGTGTCTGTGCCCATTTAGGTAATCTCTCATTTGCATATTTATTTTCATCCTAATTATATATTCTGGTGGTGTAATACCTTGCAGTTGCTTTCCAGTATAATTACTGTTATCTCCCCTGCCCCTCTTTTCCCCTGCTGTTATATTCTTTACTTTTGTGCCTCATGCCCCCTCTCCTCCATCTTTCTCTCACTTGATCGTTCGCTCCTGAAAGGACTAGAAATGTAGAATAGTTTTTTGGTTATGTGAAAAATGAGAAGATGGATAAAATGTCCTGTAAATAATTGGAAAAGTGCTTTATTATTATTATTATTATTATTATTATTATTATTATTAGTAGTAGTAGTAGTAATGTTATCATTGTGTAATGCCTTTACATATTTTTTGTGCTTGTGTATATTATGTGTGTGCGCGTGTTGTAGGTTGTTCAGTGTGGTGTTGGAGACCACAACCAATAAGCCCGGGGAAACACACCACATGCCAGGGAAGCCAGGAGGCCTGGATGTGAAAGCACTCAGAGCTTTCAGAGTGTTACGACCTCTCAGACTTGTCTCTGGAGTACCCAGTTAGTTTCTGTGTGTGTGTGTGTGTGTGTGTGTGTGTGTGTGTGTGTCTGTATGTCCGTGACTGTGTGTCTGTCTAAGCTCAAAGTCTTCTATTTGTCTTTGGCGCCCTATGTCAGGACATACAGTATGTACACAGAAATACAAGTGGTGAGACTCAGGTCAATTACTAATGTATAATTTTATAAGGAACAAAAATATACAGCAGACAGGTGCAGTATATATCAACCAATATAAACACATATGAAAAAAAGCTGTATGAGGAAAGAGTATGCAATATAGAAGTGTTTGCCTGGCTGGGTTAATTTCTCTAAAAGAAACCACCCCCTTTTCCCATGGATGGGCCAAATTACTTACATCAATCTGTTTCACTGATAACTATTTCTGTCTATGGGAGTAGCTATTGGCTCTCACTGCAGCAGTTTGGACAAATAGCATGTAAAGTATGTGCTAACTAAAAGGTTGATTGACCTTGATGATAAATGTGTACTATATTGTGTGTGGCACAGCCTTTTGGGTACTTTGGCATTTGTGTATCATTCACTAGCTGTAGAATAGAAGCATGACTAAGCCTGAGTCGTAATTCCAGCCTCGGGAGTTGTCTAACATCTTCACAATGGCTTGAGTCAGATCTTTAGCCCAAAGTCATGTTATTGTACAGTAAATGGTTCAATCAGAGCAAAGGTAAAGAAGCTTGTACTAATATGGGATCTTGGCTTAATCTGTAAAAGCAGCTTTCAGTACGGTTGAAATGATTTTTATTATCAGACACTAAAGGTATCATTGTATATATTACATTGAGGAATTCTTCAACAGGTGTGGATAGCATAAATATTGGTCCAGAATTGTTCATGTGTGTGTTATCACTGTTTCTTTATATCTCCAGGTTTGCAGATTGTACTGAACTCCATCATGAAAGCTATGGTTCCTTTACTGCACATCTCTCTTCTTGTCCTGTTTGTCATAATCATCTATGCAATAATTGGCCTGGAGCTCTTCATTGGCCGCATGCACAAGACATGCTACTTTACTGGCACAGGTTAATGCTCACGCACACACACACACACACACACACACACACACACACACACACACACATTAGACATATCTTTCAACAAACCAGCAGAGTTAACAGAGCATAAAATCTGTACATAGCATTAATGGCATAAATATGTCATAAATTACATAAAAGACATATAAATATGGGAAATAAACCCTCAAAGTTGTATGTACAAAGAATCATGTAATTAGAATATGTACATTATAATATAATAATAACAGTGTGTAAACAGTTAAATTACTTGGTGCATGTGATTGCTCGAAATTATGGACAAATACTGAATGTGGTCTGCTTGCCCCTAGTGCCCTTTCTGCCTATGCTATTGTCCTCATCAACTATTATCTGCAACTAATTTCTGTCTCATTCTCACCCTCTTTTTCTTTTAGATGAGTTTGCAGATGATGACCCGGTGCCATGTGCGTTCACTGGTCATGGTCGTCAGTGTGTTGTGAATGGCTCCGAGTGCAGGGGAAAGTGGGATGGGCCGAATGGCGGCATCACTAACTTTGATAATTTCTTCTTTGCCATGCTGACTGTTTTCCAGTGCATTACGATGGAGGGCTGGACCGATGTTCTTTACTGGGTGAGCATCTGGTCTTACACTATAGTATGTATATATATATACTCATTCACACTAGCAAGTGACAAGTCACTGATGTTGCTCCAGCTTTGTCACTATTGAATACTGTTCACTGTGATACATACACTGTATACACTGGTTTATATATCTATCTATCTATCTATCTATATATATATATATATAAAATTTACAGGAGCCAGTAATTTGGGTTTGTTGATTTACAGAGTCACAGTTAATTTGCATAAAATTAATGCACAAATGCACGTTGTGTCACAAATGTAAATAGAAATGAATGGTCCTCTGTTGCTATATCTCTTTCTAGTGTGAATGTTTAGGTGTTAGGTGGTTTGACTGCTCTAAATTGACCCCAGGTGTGTATAAGTGTGTGTGCATGTGTGACAGGCATCCCATCCAGGGTGTATCCTTGCCTTGTGCCCAGTGTTCCTGGGGTAGGCTTTGAATCCACTGTGACCCAGACCAGGACAAAGTGCTTAGTGAAGATGAATAAATGATGAATGAATGAATGAATGATTAAAATAAGTGGTTGATGCTATCCTGTGTAATTCTGTATTTTCTTTGAGTAGATGAATGATGCCATAGGTTTTGAGCTGCCCTGGGTCTACTTTGTAAGCCTGGTCATCTTTGGATCCTTTTTTGTCCTCAACCTTGTGTTGGGTGTGTTGAGTGGGTAAGTAGAACAGACATGAACACAATGGTTCTATATACTGTTCTTATGTATGCTTGTAGTGAGCTTGCGGATGTATGTGTTGTCATGCAACCATCCGTTTATTGTAAATTGACTGCAGTTGACAGAGGAAAGTTCAGGAGCAATATATGAAAATGATCCTGCCTTTTAGGTTTGGTATGATCATCCATCTTTGGTGATCCAATAACAGTAGACAACACAGACAAATATCGTTTCACATGTGTCAACACTGACCACTTGTGATCTCATTTTTTCAGTAGAAAGGCTGTCAAATCTGCCAAAACGCCCCAGAAACACACAAAACCTTATATGTATTTAGCCACTGAATGTCATTTCTTCAATAAACCACTGGGCACTCATATCAGTCTGTAAAAGCTTTCCTCAAACTGTCATCTGGCTAGGGTGACACAGTGGTGCAACCGGTAGTGTTGCTGTATCACAGCTCCACTCAGGAGTTTCTGTGCATATTCTCCCTATGTCTACATGGGTTTCCCCCGGGTTTTTCGGTTTCCTCCCACCTCCATACAACATTCCAGTGTTTGGATATGTTGCCCCTAGGTATGTATGTGTCAATGTGTGTGTGCGCCATGCAATGGACTCGCATCCCATCCAGTGTTCCTGCCTCACACCCAGTGGTCCTGGGATTGGCTCTCTATCTACTGTGATCCTGACATAGATAAAGTGCTTACTGAAAGTGAGTGAGAGAGTGACAGTTGCATTTAGTCAACACACTGTCAGAGACTATGTCAGTGTCAGGGATTAAAAAAAAAAATCATTCCCTCAGTGACACAGCTCTGCTGAACTTGACCAAAGTGCATAAGGCTATAAACTCAAGTATAACAGGTCCAATGTAACTAGACATTTTGTGTTTCTGGAGCACGTTCAACAGACAGGAGTTTCAGGCTCATTTATGTGTTGTTTACATTCTGACCATTTCGTGTGCTTGATAGCTTTAATATAGCAATTATGTCCAATAGTATAATTACATTTCCTATTACAATGCTATTCAGTAGTTGAGTATACACAGCCAAGCTAAAAATATTGCGCCTTCGAAACCCAAGCTAGAATGATGACACAGGTTTAAAAACATTCATTCATTCATCTTTATAGCCAACATTTATATAATAATGCACAGAACTCATGTTAAGAATGGAAACACGAAGCATATATATAAAAAGAGAGCACTTTTTGTGGCTGGTATGCATGTTTTTAATATATAGATTAAATTACTATAATGTATGAAAAATGCCTGTAGACCAAAAATGAACTTGTTGACAAAAATTTCACTCTTTATATGTATCAACATTGTGGCTGGACAGTTTAAAAATAACTCAGTTCCATGAAAATCTACAAACCTGCCAGCCTTGCTCTGGCAGTCTTTTTGATACATTACTGCATTACACACACACACTCTCTCTCTCTCTCTCTCTCTCTCTCTCTTTCTCTCTCTCTCTCTGTGTCTGTGTGTGTCTGTGTGTGTCTGTGTGTAGTGAATTCTCCAAGGAGCGAGAGAAGGCTAAAGCACGTGGGGATTTTCAGAAGCTGCGGGAGAAGCAGCAGCTGGAGGAGGACCTGTGTGGCTACATGGACTGGATCATGCAGGCTGAGGACATTGATGAGTTTGATGAGGATGGAAACAGACGTGAGCTCACACATTCTCCTACTTTTTAAATTTTTTTTAATCTAGTTTCCTTTTTTACTCTTTAATACATCTAAATATTCTAGTAGATAGAATAACCACATATTAACTGTCACACACTGATTCAACACAGGCTCTATATCTTCGGTAAAAAAAAAAAAACATTAGAAAACAGAAATCATTAGCAACCAGTTCTCTGAATGATATCTAATTCTGCAATTTTCGCACATTACATTACATTATTATTACACCGCACCTGACTCTTTAACTAGACTTCCTCTGAACTCACACTAACTTTAATCTCTTGTTCTCCCTCTCAGGTATGACCCTACGTGACCTGGCTGACAAAAAGCGAGGAAAGTTCAGCTGGTTCACCCACTCCAACGAGACCCATGGTACGGCCAATCAGAGAGAGCCTTTTCAGCCATCAACTCCACCTACCTGCTAAATATAGTGCTCCTTGACTTTATCTCGAATTGTACATCATTGTACAAAATCTGGGCCTCTCTCTATTTGATTCACAGTAAATGACTTGACCCTGTTCTAAATTTGATTGCCTGTATGCAGCTGACATTCGAAAATTAGAGTAGCTCTCCTTAGATTTCCTTTTGCATTTTCCCACCATGTCTCTGTGTCTTACATTGTCTATATGTTTCTCATTTTGTAGCAAGTCTTCCAGCTAGTGAAACAGCCTCAGAGAACACAGAAAATATAGATGAAGAACACACTGACTGCTGTGCTGCTTGCTGGTAACACACACACATACACACATACACACAACCGCCCCTAGGTGCAAAGTAAAAGTAATTATGTCTTTTGTTCATGTTAAACATTAGGTAGGGTTGTGCAGCTGTGTGTATTTCACAGTCCTAGGCATTTTGTTTTGTGTCTCTTGTCTTATTATTTCTGCGTTTTGTT
>CM074952.1:12600406-12619769 GCA_037577455.1 Pangasius macronema | reverse complement strand
ACCTTCAGGTTCACCTTTGGGTTACAAGTCCGACTCTCAGACCATTAGAAGACTCCTACTCTGAAATGTTTTGTGGATGTATGAGGTGCTAATCCTCAATGAATATCGCTTTGTATATGTTTCTGATGGTCCTGTGTGGTGTTTGTTTTGCACACTGATATATCAGTGGTATTATCTGGCTATGCTAGAGCCTCACTCTGGTGTTAAAGGAGCATTAGGCAAGATAGGTCTTTCTTTTTCAAGATTAAGTCTCTGATGGTTAAGCAGGTGGATTCAACATTTGAATTATCATCATTATTATTATTTTTTATTTTGAGCCCACCCTGATTCCCACCTGTGGGAGTTGGAGTGAAGGGACATTGAGGAATATCTATAAAATGACTGATGCAAGGCACATCCAAGCAATTCCGGTCCGGATTGAAGTGCAGTTTTGCCAGTGGTTTCGTCAGCCACATAATACACTTGTGCTGAGGCTATGGCTTAAACCATCAGTTTTTATCATGTTCTCCATATTTTCCNGGGGCAACACTTACAATATAGCCTAGAGGCCCCTGATCATCTTAATCTGCCCCTCTTATAAACCAGTTCTTCTGCATATACACAGTTACTAGATTTAGGTGTAATCACAGAAGTAGAACATTGTGAATACTTATATCATATGACACCAGGTTTTGAAAGAATCTGGTACTTCCTAGGTGGGAATTACAACATTTTGAGACAAAATTAAACATTGCAGAAATTCACTTTAACTAGATTTAAATTGCTCAAAATATACAGTCCACTTAAGGCACAGCTGTTAAATGTGAGTCTTTTTCTTTCCCTCATTCTCATTGCAGATGACAGTCTACGGGGCTTTTTTGCATACAGGCTCTTTCTGTAGGAACTGGTTTAATCTGTTGGATCTTCTGGTTGTCAGTGTGTCTCTGGTTTCCTTCTTCCTACAGTGAGTCTAACGTACATTGAAAATACTAAACTTCATTTAACACACGTTTTGATATCTGATGTCTAATGCTATTTAAATACATTTTAAGTACTTTCTCTAGGTCCCTGCTGATGTGTAATGTTTTGTGAAAGTACAAGGCAAGGAGTTGTTCTATAAGACTGCTAAGTCTAAGTGGATAGATGGAGCCCTCTGGTGGAGGACATTGTTTTATGTCTTTCTTTTACTTAATGTGATTATAATGTAACGTTAAAGCTAAAGACAATTTTGATGATAAATACATTAATTCTAATACTGCCATCATTTTTGCCGTGAGCAGCGTTTGAAATGAATGATACTGGTATATGGAGCTTTATGACTTGAATGACTGTGCGATATTTATATGGTTAAACTTATAGCTCTTTCCCACACACACACACACACACACACACACACACAAATGATTTCTGGATGGGGATACAAGGCACATACTCTTCTCTCTCTCTCTCTCCTCTCTCTTCCCATCTCAGTTCAAGTGCGATCTCTGTAGTGAAGATCTTGAGAGTGCTGCGAGTGCTCAGGCCTCTCAGAGCCATCAACAGAGCCAAAGGTCTAAAGGTACCGTGGTGTATGTGAATGTTTACATGTTTAATGCACTTATGCAGTGCATCTCTTTCTAATCTCTGTGTGTTTCTCAAGCATGTGGTCCAGTGTGTGTTCGTGGCTATACGGACCATTGGGAATATTATGATTGTTACTGCTCTGCTTCAGTTCATGTTCGCATGCATCGGTGTTCAACTCTTTAAGGTATTCTATAATTCACTACTTTCTGTCTGTATGTCTTCTCTGTGACGCCAGTCATACAAGTGGCATGTTTTGGTTTTGGTTATTATATTGCTAACCCCATGAACTGTTTAAATTTGTTTGATCTTGAAACATGTTCTTGAGAACACAAAGAGCGATTTTTTTTTACATCCTATTTAGAGAGATATTGTACATGCTTCCTGGCTGGGCTCTTAGTGTTTGGTTTGAAATTGAGATTTTTTTAGGCTCAGAAGGTCATACAACAGTTGGGATCACTGAAACATGCAATTTTAAACCTTTGTGTCTGAGGAGAAATATTACTCCACACGAAATTCCCCATGAAAATGGACAACTTTTCACTTCATCATACTATTTGAAACAGCATTGAAATGACAGTCTGAGTTATCTGTTTATTTGGTCTACTAATCTAATTTAGTAACTGAGAAACTGCAAACATAGTTTAAAGTGTAGGCTACCTTCCTTTTTGTAACTTATTCATGCAGCATCAATGCGACCTGATGTATTTTGTCATTTTGGAGTAGAATGGATTATACCCATATTAAAAATTCAATTCAGTTCAGTTTTGTTTGTATAGTGGTTATAGCAATAGACATTGTCTCAAAGTAGCTTTACAGACACCTTGATGTAGATTTAGATCCCCAATGAGCAAGCCAGAGGCAGCAGTGGCAAGGAAAAACTCCCTGAGACAACATGAGGAAGAAACCTTGAGTGGAAACAGACTCTAAAGGGAACCCATCCTCTTCTAGGTGACACTCGATAGTGCAATTTTAAATCATTACAGTATAGTCATATAGAGAAATGGTAATCAGTACAAAGAGTGTTGAAAGATGTTCAGTTTAAGCAGATGGTACATCAGCCCTATGAAATGCAAGACAGTAAAGAACGTGTACGGTGCCACACTGCAAAGAGCTCATGACATCTTAAATCTTTTATTTATGTTTAATAGAAGGAGAAGAAACTTGTATTCTCTGGAGAAATGCCACAGCAGAAATACTTGAGAGATTGACTTCATTTTAACTTGAAGAACTGTAAAGTAGAAATATCATAAGAAACTGGTAAATCCCCCCCATGCTTTAACTTTTATTATTCTCTCAGTGAAGCTCAACTTCCTTTTCGGAGGAGCTGATCTTCCCATGGCTTCAACTATAGTGGCATTTCTTTAATGGCGTAGACATGCTCTCAGCTGTGTTGAACTGATTTTACACGAAAGTAGATGTTAGTCTTGTTGCGTTACCACCATTTTCACACTTGCTCCCACACACTTGCCATAAGCAGGATGACCAAGCATGTGAACGGGTGCCTCTTTCCATAAATTCTGTTTAGATAGAGACATTTATTGAGACAGCAATGTGATATACTGGACATTAATGTGAGAATGAATTCTACAAGCATATTGCTTTAAAAGCTGACCTAGGTTAATGAAGTAAACAGAAACTGAGGGTTAGAACAGTAGGGGTCCTTGTGATAGAGGAAGTTGATCTCATAAGAATGAAATATTGTGTCTGATATTGCAGGGTAAATTTTATCGATGCACAGATGAGGCAAAACACACACCCGAGCAGTGCAAGTGAGTGATATAAATGTAAATCTTGTATAGCGATTATCTAAGTGGACTTGAAATGTCATTATGCTTTTATTGAGTTTTGATGTCAAAGTGTGTGTGTGTGTGTGTGTGTGTGTGTGTGTGTGTGTGTGTGTGTGTGTGTGTGTGACACAGAGGCACATTCGTGATCTATAAAGATGGCGATGTGAGTAACCCAATAGTACGGCAGCGCATCTGGCACAACAGCGATTTTAACTTTGACAACGTGCTGATGGGCATGATGGCTCTGTTCACTGTGTCCACCTTCGAGGGCTGGCCCGCGTAAGTCACCTCCTCATAGTGTAACATCACAGGTCAAAGGTGACTGTACATCTTGCCTTGGGTTACAGATGCCAACTTCTGTCCTTCATCTATCTCAGGCTCCTCTACAAAGCTATCGATGCCAACTCAGAGAACCACGGCCCCATCTACAACTATCATGTGGAGATCTCAATCTTCTTTATTGTCTACATCATCATCATCGCCTTCTTCATGATGAACATCTTTGTGGGTTTCGTCATCATCACTTTCCGTGAACAGGGAGAGGCTGAGTTTAAGAACTGTGAGCTGGACAAGAACCAGGTCAGAAGTGGAATGTTTATCAGCAAATTCTGCATGGTGATTACGTTGTGCCACCTTCATGTTTTTCAAAGGCTGTCTCTGTGTCTCTTATTCATACAGAGACAGTGTGTAGAATATGCTCTGAAAGCCCAGCCGCTGAAGCTGTACATCCCAAAGAACCCAGTGCAGTATAAATTCTGGTCAATGATCAACTCCACAGGGTTTGAGTACATCATGTTTGTGTTGATTCTTCTCAACACGGTCACGTTGGCTGTTCAGGTAAACCACAGGACATTTAATGAGAAACGTGTAGTAGATGATCTTTGCATCCTCATAAAACACATCAATAAAATAATTCAGATAATTGTGATTAATTACTGTCATTTTCTTTAGTCAATTAAATTTTATTTAATTATTTAATCATTTAGTCAGTTAACACACAATTTTGGACAAATTTGCATGTAACATCAAACTTCTCCAGCAAACAGTCAAATTGGTTTAAATGTGTTCAAGTTTATTATGTTAACTTGAAGTATATATTATTTAGGGTTAGGTATAAATAAAGACTTAAATTGTTTTCTTCCTGGACAGTGCTACATGGCTTTAAATACCCGATTGCACAGTTTTAGATATAATGTTGTAAAGGTATGTCTCAGTTGTCTAAAATTGTCTGTCTGGTCATGCCTCTTCAGCATTATGAGCAGTCCAAGCTCTTCAGCTATGTCATGGATATCCTCAACATGGTCTTTACAGGCCTCTTCACCGTGGAGATGATCGTCAAGTTGTTAGCCCTTAGACTGAAGGTTCTTTTCTTATCTATCATGTTTATTTTACTTTACACCAATACTTTTATCAGTGTACAGTGTGACCAGTCTATGTAATATTTGTCTTGTTTCATATGTCAAGCTATAACTGAAGTTTGCCGTTTGTCTTGGCTGCAGCACTATTTTAAAGACGCTTGGAACTCCTTTGATGCTCTGATTGTGGTGGGGAGTGTGGTGGACATTGTGGTGACAGAGTTTAGTGTGAGTCTCCAAGCTCATTCTGTTTAACTGAATAGGGAAGCTGTGTCACTTCTGTCTTCACAGTCTAAACTAGTGCTCACTGATTTTACCAAGTGCATAGTGGCATCAAATCATATACACTGGGGGTGTGGATCTCATTTTAGGTACATTACAATTAGTAATATCAGTTAGTAAAATTAGTAAAATTTCTTTGGGCTGGACCAAAGAAATCGGTTTAACAGAGCAAGAACACACTCACAACTTTTCTTAAATGTGTTAATTTGTCAGCATTTATCTGAAAGTTACACTGAAAGTTGCACAAATTATATGACCTGAAAAACACTGAAATTCATTTAAAAAAATTCGAAATTATAAATTATAAATATAAACAGATTATGTATATACCATACATACTTAGTGGCTTGTATAGTATGAATTAGGATTATATGTCCTGAATCTACAAAATCTACAAAAAGTCTTTATTTTAATTTAGAATACAGACTCTAATTATTCGTTTTGCCAGATTAGATTTGGGCCAGTTTGTTTGACATCCCTATTCTACACTATTCTAGGGTTTCTAAAAAATATTAGAAGTTTATAATTGAGCAAGAGAGTATCACCATTTTTATCTCTGAAACTGGAATTTTGTTTAGTCTATCAGTCTGATGTTAGTGGCCAGAACCTACTTTTTGAACAGGTTATGAATTTATCTGTGTCCAGTTCTGTTTTTCTAAAATTCGGACTTTTCCACAGAGTTCAGAGGACAGTTCCCGGGTGTCAATCACATTCTTCCGTCTGTTCCGTGTAATGCGATTGGTTAAGCTGCTTAGCAAGGGGGAGGGCATTCGCACACTGCTCTGGACCTTTGTTAAATCTCTCCAGGTCAGACAACATCACTCACAACATCACTCACAGCTCATCTCTTGTCATGAACCCAAAATTTTACATGGAAGTAATTTCTTTTGCTCTGCTTGTCCCAAAGGCTTTGCCTTATGTAGCTCTACTCATTGCCATGATCTTCTTTATCTACGCTGTGATTGGTATGCAGGTGGGTGGGGGACAGGTCACAAATTCAGAGTAGTCTTAATAGATATATGCATGATTTAATAAACATTGTAAAGATAGACATAAACCTACTGCTCTGTCTGTATTTCAGGGGCACAAATGCTTATCTGATGGTCTTTCTTTCGTAGACTTTTGGGAAGATTGCAATGCAGCCCCACACGCCAATCAACCGTAATAACAACTTCCAGACATTTCCCCAGGCAGTGTTGTTGCTCTTCAGGTGAGAGAGAGAGTAAAAGAAAATATACAGCAACCAGCATTTGAATATGTGAATCTCTGAACACGTGCGGTCAACAGTGTCAACACTTTATTGTTTAGAAATCAGTGGCTTTTAACATTCACATATTTATGTGTCCTTTTTGCTTTAATATTATATGCCCTGATAACACTCTACTAATGTGTGTGTGTGTGTGTGTGTGTGTGTGTGTGTGTGTGTGTGATATAGGTGTGCTACAGGTGAGGCATGGCAGGAGATCATGTTGGCCAGTCTTCCAGGGAAGCGCTGTGATGCAGAGTCAGACTTTGAGCCTGGCGAGGAATTCAGCTGTGGCAGCAATTTTGCCATTGTTTACTTCATTAGCTTCTTCATGCTCTGCGCTTTCTTGGTAACGCAAAGCTCTTTTACGTCTTTTTATTTTAATTTACTCGAATGGGTCTTAAATGATTTTGTTCTGAATAAACTACAAATACCAGAGTAAAAAACATTAAGGTTGTCCTGGGAAATTAGGCAGTTTTAAACAGCCACCCACAAGCAGCACATCATTACCAGGGGAGCATTGGAGACACGTGACCTAATAAAATTCTCATTTGATTTGTGTGTGTTTTGTAGTGGTGGAATTTGGGCTTTTCCAGCAGCTTTTCCTAGAGAAACTGCATATCAGAAACTGTTACATCTTAGAAAGTGTCAATTAATAAATATTTACATTGACTTACTTATGAGAGAAACCTGTCAGTCTCATGTTCCATTATTGTTGATCGCTTGGAAATGGGTGGATTCCATCAAAACGTGTCATATTGTACGTTTTTTTAACTCATCTAGATCTAAATATCAGTAAATGAAAGCTGAAATTCCGATCTATTGTCTCCTATTCATCTTTTGATCTCAAACCTAAACGTCTTCAGTGGATAGCAAAAACAAATGAATTGGCCTTGCCGTTCCAGTACTTTCGGAGAGGACTATATATATTGCGATATACATCATGTAACATAACAGATGTCATCAGGTATTGTGATATGATATTTTTGCCACATCTCCCACCCCTAGGCAATACTTAAAAAAGTCCATTTGCCCAGTTATATGAATTCATCTATTTCTTCACTGGATTCCCAGATTATTGGTTGCTAGTTCAGTGTACCTAATAAACTGGCAACTCAGTATGTACAGGGTGCATCTGTAAAATCTGTAGATATGTAAATTACTATGTAATGAGGCCCATATTTGAAGGAGGCTGCTATCTTTTGATNCTTTTGATGTGCCACTGATCATGTACAATTTTCTACTTCTCAGATTATTAATTTGTTTGTTGCTGTCATCATGGATAATTTTGACTACTTGACACGCGATTGGTCGATTCTGGGGCCGCATCATCTTGATGAGTTCAAAAGGATTTGGTCAGAGTATGATCCAGAAGCCAAGTAAGATCAACTTCTCTGTCTTTTAAGAATTGCGTCTCTCTCTGATTCTCTCTCATTGATCTCTCTGTCCATCTCTATCTTATTAGAATGCACCATATGTGTGTGTGCAAAAACGCGCGTGTGTGTGTGTTAACACAGGGGTCGCATAAAGCACTTAGATGTGGTGGCTCTGCTCAGGAGGATCCAGCCTCCTCTGGGATTTGGAAAACTTTGTCCCCACCGTGTGGCCTGCAAGGTGCTGCATACACACACACACACACACACACACACACACACACACACACACACACACACACACACACACACACACACAGTCTAGTACTGTTCATCTTCCCTGTTTTAAACATACAAATACTATCTTGCAGAAAAGATTTCAAGCAGCATTCTGAAAGGTTCTTTATTTTTCCCTACAATCCTACAGCAAAGGCTTTCCCTTTCACTTAAGATTTCAAATAGAACCCCTTTAGAAAGTTAGAACTAAGCTAGAGTTTAGTTTTCTTTCCAAGCATGTATCACACATACACATACTCACAGCATATAAATCTCACACACATCATAGTAGACATATACATAAAGTAAAGTAGTTTTAGATGTTTACCAGCTATATCTCACCATCATGTCACAATCTTTACGTCTCTCTCTCTCTCTCTCTCTCTCTCTCTCTCTCTCTGGTAGAGACTGGTTGCTATGAACATGCCCCTGAACTCAGATGGCACAGTGACCTTCAACGCTACTCTGTTTGCCCTAGTCCGAACTGCCCTGAAGATTAAAACTGAGGGTCAGTACCATAGCCCCAGTAATACCTTTAACCTCAGTAACTAAAGTCTCTTTCTGTTAAATAAAAGCTGCATTTTTTTAAATAGAAAAGCATCAATTGGTCATGCCAAATGTCCCAAAGGTCCTATAAAACTGCTATATTTGGTCCCTATACAGAGACAAAAACATGGGAACACACATAAGCAGACTTACTGACACACCACTCCGAGATGAATCTGTGCTTGGTATTAAAAATGTCGACTTTGAAGTCGCTTGGTCATGTATATCTGAGTAACCCCAGTGAACAGTAAGCATTTTGACCATTGTGCTCATGAAGGTCATGTAATGGGAATCAGCTTGCTGAGGGGCCTGAGTTAGACCCTTTTAATGAAATGAATTTAACCAGTCATGTTTACGTTTGATCCAAATCTGCCTTGGAATACTCAGACCTGCTGCTTTGTCCTCAGGCCACCCAGACCAGGAGAATGAGGAGCTGAGAATCATCATTAAGAAGATCTGGAAGCGCATGAAACCCAAAATCCTGGATGAGGTTATTCCTCCTCCGGCTGGTGAGAAAAATCGCTGTGTTTTTGCTTTGTGCTTAAAGGCTGCTTTGAGGCTTATGATTCCATAATAGCTCTCTGTAGACTTTTTCTGATTTTGTGTAATCATCTTTTTCTTCTTTTCATTTTAATGGCATTTTATTTTTGTAGCCTTTATAGGCATGGCTTCATATTTGAATGCTTTTGGTATGCTGTGATTCCTTTTAACTTTTGCCTCCATTTAAACTGAACTGAATTGAATTTAAATTAATCGATTTGCTATTTCATCAGAAGCAGTCTAGTGCTTTAGATGTGCTAATTTGGATTATTCATCTGTCCTTCCATAATGTTCAAGATTCATCTTTTGGTATGATGATTTTTCCTTTTGCTTTTTCTCACTCTTTTTCCTCACTGTGTGTTTTTTTTTTATATAGAGGAGGAGGTGACTGTGGGTAAGTTTTATGCCACATTCCTAATTCAGGACTACTTCAGGAAGTTCCGTAAGAGAAAGGAGAAAGTGGGTCTAGGAGACCCGGACCCTAAAAACCCATCAGCTCTACAGGTACATGTCTAACCTAGTCTGCTCCAGGAGATTTTTTTCACCTTGACCTGTTTTTAAGCAGTAATGTTAAGCTGTCAGAATCACTTTTGCTCAAATGTTTTATAAAGATGATTTTGCACATGTCGCCAGAACCTGAGGCCCTTGTAAGTTTATGTTGGGTTGAATGAAAATAAAAAAGTAACTGTAAAAAACTGACTTCAAGTGTGTGTGTTGAGAGCTTGTGCAGCATATATACTGTGGCCCCTCCTTTCTCCGTTTGCATCTGTGTCAGGCAGGTCTGCGCACCCTGCAGGATCTTGGGCCAGAGATTCGCCTGGCCATGAATGCAGATCTTGAGGAGGAAGAGGAGGACCTGGAGGAAGAACAAGAAGAGGATGAGGCATGCTATGAGGTATCTGAGAGAAGACTGCTGGAATGTGCCACATGGACATTTCATATATATATATATATATGTGTGTGTGTGTGTGTGTGTGATGTGGTGTGGTGTGTGTGTATTCACTGACCACTTTATTAGCATCACTATACTAATATTGGGTAGGGCCTCCTTTGCTCTCAAAACAGCTTCATTTCTGCATAGCGTGGATTCCACAAGATGTTAAAAAATATTCCTTTGAGATTCTGGTCCATGTTGACATGATTGCATCACGCAATTCCTGCATATTTTTAGATGCACTTTCATGCTGCAAATCTCCTGTTCTACCACATCCCAAAGGTGTTCTAATGGATTCAAATCCAGTGACTGGGAAGGCCACCGAATAGCATTGAGCTATTGAGTTTGAGATGATTTTTGCTTTGTGACATGGTGCATTATCATGCTGGAAGTAGCCATTAAAAGATGGGTAAATTGTGGCCATGAAGGGGTTCACATGGTCAGCAACAATACCCAAATACTTTATGGCATTCAAGTGATGATTGAGTCCATAGAGTCATGCTTTTGGCATCAAATTCTGACCCTGTGTCTGCACCCACTGCAGCCTCAGCTTTCTGTTCATGGCTGACAGGAATGGAACCCAATATGGTCTCCCGCATCTTGTAGCCAATCTGCCTCAAGCTTCAATGTGTTGGGCATTCTGAGATGCTTTTCTGCTCACCACAGTTATATAGAGTGGTTATCTGAGTTACTCTAGCCTTTCTGTCAGCTTGAACCAGTCTGGCCATTTTCCGTTGACCTCTTTCATTGACGTTTTCATCTGCAGAACTGCCATTCACTGGATGTTTTTTTATTTATTGCACCATTCTGAGTAAACTCTAGAGACTGCGTGAAAATCCCAGGAGATCAGCAGTTATAGAAATACTCAAACCAGCCTGTCTGCCACCAACAATCATGCCACGGTCAAAATTACTGCGATCACATTTTTTTCCCCTATTGTGATGGTTGATGTGAACATTACCCAAAGCTGCTGGCCCATATCTGCATGAACACACTGGGTTTAACAAATATGGTGGTAAAAACACTCAGTCTGCCTAAAGATGTGATTTTCCCACACAGAGAACGTCAGGTTTTAATCAAGTTGTTGGAAAGCTATGTGCTCTAGTAAAATGGACATAAGCCTAATTGATTCTGTTTGAAATTAGATACCGGCTGTCAAAATGTCCATGAAGCTGTGCCACAGTTGGAATGGAGTCTTTCAATGCAAATTTCCCTTTTCACGTATTATTGGAGTCTTTCAATGCAAATTTCCCTTTTCACGTATTATTTTTAGATCAGCAACATCATATCTGATTTTGTCACAATCTTTATGTATTTCATGAGTCAATGAATAGGATTCGGGTTGTAGTAAAGATTATTGTATAATATTAGAACAAAGGTGAACCTCATCTTATATCACATATAGTTTCATATATAGTCTTATATCACATATAGTTTCGCTCACCATAGTTTCATCATAGATTCATCTTAGCTGAATTTGTTGAACATGCAGGTACCATCATACATAGCGTGCTCTGTCTCTGCTCTGCTAGAATGAAAATGGCTATGCTGGCAATGCCGAGTCGTCAGACCGCCGCTCCTCCGTGGTCTCCACACCGACGGGGTCAACCATTGCTGTGTCAGGAGAAGGCTTCTCCAATGGAGGCCTGAGTCACAGGAATTCACTAACCAGAACACCAAATGGCAGCGGCATCTTAGAGCAGGAGAAATTTAGAAGAAGAGAAAACAGACGCTCCTCCCTCTATTTCCAGCACAAGAATGGTGTGATCGATCAGCCATCAAAGAGGTCAGAGACAATGTTAATGTGGACAGTGATGTGATCATTTCTATAAATTAAAAGGCAATTCCTGTTACCAATCAGTCATAATCAGTCATAATCAGGTAGGAGGAACTCTGAGATCACAACAAAACACAAACTTATAAAGCTATTTATTATTATCTGATTTTTTCCTTTATATTTTATATCCTTTATATATGGATGCTTTATATTCATGGTTGTAAGTGAAAAGGTTTGTCATTAGTGTAAATAAACCTCTGCCTGGTACTGACGTGAAATCAGTAACAACCATGATCCTTTTTTGTCGTGGATTATGACAAAAATATCATATTTGCAAGACAATTAGTTATTGCAGTAGATAGAAGCTGAGCTAACTAATAGCGCAAGCCTTCAAATATTCAAATATAGCTTTTGCAGTTTTTGCCACAATTACTGGCACTCCTGTGCGTAAGAAATGTCTTTGTGAAGAAGCAGAAGTCATATGAGTATTCACAAAAATATATGAAAATAATTTACCAGAAAACCATAATCACTCTAATCTAATTGCCACATATAGTATCACTTATGAAAGTGGCACAAATCTGATTTTTGTATTCATGCAGCTCTAAAATATCAGATCTATGTCATATTCTTATTTGTTTTACTTCAAAAGAAAACTTTCTCTTGGAGCCCCAGTCCTGATACTTTAATTATTTCAGCATTAAAGTGTGGGACTGAAAACAACTGAAAACAGATAAAACTTCAGCAATATCAGTATCTTTCACAGACACATCTTAAAATGATATGATGGACTGGTGAATTTATTTTGTCAACTGAAAAAAAAAGATGTAAACAGTTTAAAATAAAACAGAAACCCATTTGAACAAATCACTGACAACCACCACAATGCTACATGATAAATTTAAATAACGTCAATGACGTACAAGACGGTGTTAGACACGGACTAATTAGTGAGAAATAAAACGGTGCATGTCTTTCTGCTGTAATCATTTCTCTTAACTATCTATCTGTTCTTTTATAGAGTGTCATATTACAAGCATCCACGGTAAGTCTCAACTTTATACACTTTATATCACTCACAAATTTAGTCACTGTTTCTTTGTTACATGTTTTTTTTTTTTGTAATTGTCATGGCATTGTGTGGCTTCACCCACCTCAGGAGAGACTCAAGGGACCACTTTAGCTCTTCTCTCTCACGAAGTGTAGATGGAGAGGAGAGGTACCCTAGGGAGCAACTTTTCTACAGGAGGGAAGAAGACGAGGAGGTCATGGCACCGAGAGACAGGTCTTCTTCTCTCCTCCTACTCTCTGTATGCTTATGGAAACGAATTGTAGTGTAAATGGCACAATACAATCCAAAATATAGAAATAGCATATTGTAATATGCACTTGTGTGGGTGTGTGGGTTAAAATCAAACTCCACCTCCACCTAGTGCAGAGTTATAATAATAATAATGAAATGTTAAATCTATATAGCGCCTTTCTCAAAAGGTTGCTTTACAGAGTCCAACAGTAAGCAATTAACAAATAAACAAATAGACATGTCATATATCACGTCTACTGTACACCAACATATTCAATAAGAGCAGCTGGATAGAAGTACGCTGAGATGTCAGAAAAGAGATCATGAGAACAACAGAAAGAGTGAATAGCTCACATCAGCAGCAGAACATTTTCAGCTAGGGATGTAAATTTCATCATGCTTAATTTATACTGACTAAATAATTAGGAGGGCTGGGCACCATGAGCACACACATTCACACCTACAGGCAGTTTTAGTATAGCCAATAGACCTATACTCGTGTCTTTTGGGGGTGGAAGGAAACCAGAAAACCCAGAGTGGACACAGATAGAACATGCACAGAAACCCAAGCTCAGGATTGCAATAGGGACCCTGGAGCTATGAGCTATGACTACCTGCTATCACCTAGTGTTATGTTAGCAAAATGACAGCAATGATCCAAATACTGTGAAACAAAAGTTGCCCTGTGTTCTTTTGATCTATGACCATGTCCTTCAGAATTATTTCCCTTTTAAACTCTCCTCAGGCATGGCTACCAAAATGAAGTCCCCATGCATCCTAGCTATAGAGCTCACGGGTATGATGGACAGCCTGCGTACACTAATCAGCATGGCAGCAGTTATGGCGAGGCCAGAAGGTCAACCAGAAGACGGCTCCTGCCCGCAACCCCCACTGGTACAATCAATAATCCCTTTTACTCTGTCTCTCTGTGCATATACTTGCCCTTTCACTTAATCCTCCCTCTGAGCATTGCAGTAAGTGGAGAATACTAAGACAAATCTGTTATATGATACCCCCAATCATATATTTTCAACCCAGTATCACAGGTTTTATTACGGAGTATTAAATTATGATATATTCACACTCAGTGTCCATTTTATTATGTATAGATGCACTTTGTAGATGAATTACTGACAGTAGTCCATCTGTCAGCCAACCTCTACCCTAGGGGTATTTAGCTAAACTGTAAAACTGAAAAAAGTCCAGTTATATAAAATTCCTCGGTTACAGTTCAAACCTATTCGTTGATTGTACTGACTTACCGTTGTCATCAAAGGAAACCTACGGTAGTTTCTAATCAAGGACGTTATAAATAAGACACATCAATTTGAAGTGCTTGTTTTGTTTTGCACTACCATTTCACGTTACCACTTTTGAATAGGGACATACTAAAGTGGTCAGTTTAAAAATCTCAACAATGCTGACACACCACATTACCATTACATATTACTAATACCATTGCCAGTACCATTACCATTTTAAACACATTACTAATAATGGGACTGATTTATCGGTTTTTGTGTGAAGTTGTGTATGAATGTTTTCACAGGCCAAAACAAAGAATTTCTTCCAGATTTACAAACATTCGGTAATGCTGATTCATTTTATACTCACATGTGAATGTTGATAAATGCCAATAGCCTATAACGCAGGGGTCTTCAGTCTTATCTGTAAAAAGCCAGTGTGGCTTCAGGATTTCATTATAGCCAAATTTGAGGCACACAACATAGTTGATTGGAAACATAGATGAACTGATTAAAGAAGTGAAATCCGGTGTGCTCCTGCTTGGATGGAAGGAAAGCCTGCAGCCACACTGGCCCTTTACGGATAAGATTGAAGACCCCTGCTATAACGCATGCCACAGCCCAACTGCATTTAGTGATGCCCACAGAACTACATAAAAGGTAAAGATCACCGAGAGCTGAAAGCACGAAATGAGGACAAAAAGGCAAAAGAAAAGTAATTTCTCAAGAGGCAGATGTGGAAGTTATTTTGACTTCATGTCAAGTGAATGATAATCCTCCATCCCCACTGAAACTCTTGAAATGAAACAATGAGGACACTGTCGTGACAAGTGCTTATTTTCCATCTCTCTCAGGCCGGAAGTCATCTTTTACCATCCAGTGTTTGAGAAGACAGGGGAGCAGTGATGATCTCCCCATCCCAGGCACCTACCACCAGAATTTCCCACCGTGTAGAGCACGCACACAGGTACCGCTTCCTGTATTAGATATACATACACAATCAGGCACTCCATATGCACTCTGTATTGCTTTCTTAAATATTTTGTTCACATTATTATAGTGTGTAGGTTCTGTTTCTGTTAGAGAGCTGCATAGTGTCATAGGGATGCACAAAAAGTGATCAAAATCATGAGCTTGATTTGTTTATCATTGCAGTTTGGTTCAAGAACTGCTTCCACTCTGCAGCATTTCACTCTTGAACTATTCAATAAAACACAGTGCCACTATTCCTCCTTACTCACTATGACCAATGACCATAGACATTAATCGGATTAGTGTTCCATNTGTTCGTTCAACCATGTTTGTGCTTCAGTCATATGCCTAGGTCCTGAACTTTTCACTTTCACATCATACCGCCATTCTATATACCTGTTAATTTTCTTAGTGTGAGATATTGCAATTTGCTTTACACCAGCCAAACTGAGACCCATTTAATATCTAATATCTCTTCATAGGACACTGAATTCCTCTTAGCCAATGACCAATGACCATAGACATTGTACCACAAGAGCTTTATAATATCTTTTTTGTGAGAAGAGAAGCTTGTAGAAAGAAAGAACAAATTTATCCTTAACAAATAAGCAATATTATATTGCTGGTTTCCTTTTACCTTTGTGAGGACATGCTGCATTCATGGAACACTAATCCGATTAAAGTTCTATACTAAACAGCAGTTATTTTTTTTCCTCAGAATTTCAGCTATTGCAGTAAAACGTGCCATCACATTTTATCAGCAATACAAAATTTAGACAAGCTGTCATTCACAATCATCTGCTAAAGAAATGTAGTGACAATCTGCTACAGTAGTGTAAGAATTTAATAAATATACATATTGTTCCTTACAATGGTTCAAAGAATCAGAAGTGAGAATCGTAGGCAAAAAAAAAAAAGGCTTGTCCTACACAAAGCTAGCCACGCGTCCCTCGGCTGGCTCGGCATGCCGCTTCCCTTTAAGGTAAAATAAGTGAGAAACAACGCTAACCCAAAAAACGTGACTCTTATTTCATCAATTGTGCATCCCTTGCATGTCAGATTAACATAATACAAGATGCTTCTAGGCAAAATTGCCTCTTTATTATCTTCTCTCTCTTTGTCTCCCTCCCTCTCTCTTCCAATCTTTCCCTTCAGGCGTATGGCAGTTATGACTCACGCCGTAGCAGCAGCCGTTCTTCCACAGGCTCCACGGCCTCCTGGGCAAACCCCAGCCCCCGCCGCAGTCGTCTTCTTTATGCCCCCCTCATACTAGTGGAGGATGAGAGGGCAGCTGGCACAAGCAGCGTGAGCCTTTGGGATAAGAAGGCTGAGGATGGTGCCAGTGTGCCTGTGGCAGGGCGAGCGGGTCAGCCATACAGGGCCTACACCACGCTGAGAGTTCCCACACAGCTCAGCCCACACTACAGCGAGAAGAGAGGCAGCGCTGACAGCCTGGTGGAGGCGGTAAGACATGAGAGAGTCAACATAATTCTAAATATACAGTATTATATTTCTGATCATATCTATTTTCCTACTGTGAAATATTTCACCCTGGATATTAAAAGATCAATTCTGAAAGTAGATACCATACTTTATTATTGATTATACATTGTATTCCCATGTGCTTAACAAGAAATGCATAACTTGTATTGTTAAATGAAATGACCACAGTCATAAATACATTCAGTCGGTCTTTCATACCACTGGAGAGAAATTTTAGCCCACTCTGCCTCACAGATATGCTGTGATTCAGAAAGATTGTTCGTTCAACCATGTTTGTGCTTCAGTCATATGCCTAGGTCCTGAACTTTTCACTTTCACATCATACCGCCATTCCATATACCTGTTAATTTTCTTAGTGTGAGATATTGCAATTTGCTTTACACCAGCCAAACTGGGACCCATTTAATATCTAATATCTCTTCATAGGACACTGAATTCCTCTTAGCCAATGTGAAATGAGCACTTATGTTTTTGGCTTTCATTTACACTGCCACATGCCACATGAATATGCACAGTCAGGTCTATAAGTATTTGGACAATGATACAATTTTCATAATTTTGCCTCTGTAGACCACCACAATGGATTTGAAATGAAGTGATCAAGATGTGATTAAAGTGTAGACTTTGAGCTTTAATTCTAAAGGTTTAACAAAAAATATTGCATTAACCGTTTAGGAATTACAGCCATACAAGTATATGCCCAATCTCTTCCTGATTGTGAAATCACAATTCTTGTGCTTGTTGAATATTTGTGTTGGCACCTGACTTTGGTCATTGAGATGATAATAGGAACTTATTATCATCACCTAATACCCAGGCTGGTTGTGCTGAAGCATGACTGTGTTTGTAAGCTGACTTCATATATTTTTTATTTGGAGTTGATTTGAGTGAAATAGTTTTCATAGAAGTGCTGAATGTTCAGGTGCTAGATGTAACATGTGCTGAAATAAATAATGTAAATGCTTTCCTCAGGTACTGATCTCCGAGGGCCTTGGCCTATACGCCAAGGACCCCAAATTTGTCGCCTTTGCCAAGCGGGAGATTGCAGATGCCTGTCACATGACCATAGATGAAATGGAGAGTGCGGCCAGTGACCTGCTGAATCGAGGCAGCACAGGGAGCTCTGGAGGCGACTTTCTCAATCACACAGACTTTGGAGGGCTCTACAGTGACGAGGAACTCGTTAGGAGCCATGATGAGGATGAGCTTGCTGATGAGATGACATGCGTTACCTCTTTCTGACTGTCACATCAATGAAGCCAGTCAGAAATATAATAGTTGGAGAGTCAAGGAAGCAGGCAGGCCACTGAGGTAGCCAGTGACTCTGTCCGAGCAGCAGAGGTTTGAAGCTTCATGATATACAAGCAAGGTAGAGGTCAGTTTGGTTACTGCAAAAGAAAGATCATGGTTTCTTTGAAGGTATACGGATGAGTCCCAGAGAGACTCCTTTTTTACTGGGCATCATGTTGAACAAGGTTTATACACAGGGTTGCCAGCACACTTTGTAGACCTATCTGGGAGTATGTTGCACCTGCTTGGGCCTACAGAACAGCAGTAATTTACCAGTGCATGGATTCTACAAGATGCTTGATGCACTGGGCATAAATGGTTTGTTGGCAGTTGCAAATTGCATGGCTGGACAGCTTTGCTGTAACCTTTCCCCTGCATCCCCAAGATTCTGGGTAGGGTTCTAGGGACTGTGCAGTCCACTGAAGCAATGAAACTCACCGTCGAACCATGTGGAACCATGTGACAATAAGTGCCTTGAAACAGGGTTCATTATCATCCTGGAAGTGTCAATCCCAGTGTGTATAAACTGTAGTTATTAAGGTTATGCCGTTCCTATGTTCCTCAGTAGATATCAAGGACCCTGATGTGCTCTAAAGGGGACATTCCCTGGACTTCTTGTGCCCAGTACAATGCTCAATCCAACACTAACTGATACAAGAAATACTGGTCTGCCTGATATCACATGACGTATGACTTATTGAAAGTTATAATATGTGTAAAGGTGAAAGATTTGCACCTAATAAAGTTGCAACTTACTTGTACATGTTGTTAAATATGTTTGTACTTTCTACTTTCTGCTCCATATTTGAACAAATTCATAAAAGGTGTAAAGGAATTCTGTTGCTTATCTAATACATAGCAATATTTTAGGTATGAGTGTAAGAAATCCAAAAACACTGAACTTGTATGTTTTATCACTGTACATCATTTTCCACTGTACATGACTGTACATTTTTCTGCTGTGTGTTTTGATTTTTCCTGTGACTGTTTTATAAAAGCTTTGACTATACTTGCTTTTATAAAAACATATTTAGTGTATGAGAGTGGACAACTGTGAACCGAATACAGCTGAGTATTTTTGTTTATTTTATTTAAATTGTTTTTAGCTTCTTTGCTTTACTTATTCTTTAACTTATTCACTTTGACTTATTCTTCATATTTAGGAAATCCTTACAAGCATATTGTTTACTCTGAAAAAGAATTAGAGCTATTTATTTATTTATTTATTTATTTATTTATTTATTTATTTTAGCTGTATTGGGTTATGTCAGGCTTGTTTTGAATATGAATAGCTACCGTGTGGTGAAATGTTTTCCTGAAATGAATTACAAAGAGATATCTGATTTTCCTGCTTTCCTGCACTACAGGCCAAAAGTATGAAAACAGAAATATT
>CM074952.1:12574054-12589293 GCA_037577455.1 Pangasius macronema | reverse complement strand
TAGCCTTAGCTCCCCACGTGGGCCTTGGGCCCCCAAGACCCTGCCCCTGGTTCACTGGTTGTCCTTTTTTGGACCAGTTTTGGTAAGTACTAACGACTGCATACCAGGAACACCCCACAAGATCCATTTTGGAGATGCTCTGGCCCAGTCATCTAGCCATCACAATTTGGCCCTTGTCAATGTGGCTCAGATGCTTATGCTTGCCCATTTTTTCCTGTTTCCAACACAGCGATTTGAGAACTGACTTTTCACTTGCTGCCAACCCCTTGACAGGTGCCATTGTGATGAGACAATAAATGTTACTCACGTCACCGATCAGTGTTTCTAATGTTTTATATATATATATATATATATATATATGTACAGAATTTTAACTGAAATTATGTTGCTACGTAGCAAAGAGAACATGAGCAATGTGTGCTGTTGTGCTTCCAGGTCTTTGGCTTCTTGAATCTGATCTTGTGGGCAGGCAACATGTGGTTCGTGTTTAAAGAGACGGGTATTGTTGCTCCTTTCATGCGCCAACCACCTGCCCAGGAGAAGCAGCCGGCCCCTGACTCTTATGGTCAACAGGGTTATGGGCAGCAGGACCCTTACTCGGGGTCACAGGGAGGGTATCAGCCTGATTACAGCCAGCAGGGCTACAACCAGGGTGGAGATTACGGCCAGGGTGGCTACAACCAGCAGGGGGCGCCCACCTCTTTCTCCAACCAGATGTAAGGAAGGGGCAGTGGAAGAGGTAGATGAAGGATGGTAAGTGCTCTACTCTTATTACTCTAGTTACTAGTGTATTTATGGCTATTAAAGTTCACTTTGCAGTGATAGACACTGGATATATATATATATATGTTATATAAATTTTTACATCTTATCAAAGCAATCTAGTCCTCTTTTCATCCCACCTGCCTTTTTTCACCTTCCTGCTTTCTGCTTGCTTCTTACCCTTCTTACCTTCTGTCCTTTTTCCACAGAAAGGGGGTGATCATGTGATCAAGGGAGTGTGGCACCTGAACCCTACCCACACACCCACACTCTTCCTTGTCTGTGTGTTTGTGCATATGTCTGTGGATGTAACGATTGCGGGGAGGGAATGGGGCAGGTGATAAATACAGAAAGATGTAGGGTATAAGGAGAAGAGAAGGGATTATTCTGTGTACTGTTCATTATTGTGATGTATAAATTAAAATAAAAAGTTAGGTATGATCAGATGAAGAAACACCAAAATACATAAAATATAAAAAAAAATATATATAAATCATTGCTATATACATTTTGAATTGATGATGTTGACAATAGTTATGCTAAACTTTGAGAGAATGTATTTGTCTGTGCTGTATAAATATCAATATGAACAAATATATACAAATATTTCCTAAAGATCTGTATGGGATTGTTCTATTATAGTATAAGTTATGTTTAGAGAGGTTCACTGATGACGATACTAATTATGAAAATGAGCTCTGAACCCACTGGAAATAGTTCTCTGAAAATTACTGGTTTGGTACAAGTTTCACAGATATTCACTGAAGAAGATTTCGAATTTTTTAGATGTTCACCCATATCAATTTTTTTCTTTTCTTTTTTTTTTTCATTGAGCTTAGATTTCTTCTGAAAGCAATAGGCTATATCAGTCCAAACTCCAAAATATCTTGCAGTATTTTTTATTTCTTTCTAACTAAACCTTTTGATTGATTTTCTTACACCTTTCTTTAAAACAACAAGCACGTGTGTAATAAGTTAGCATGGTTCGACTAGCCCTTAAATACTATGCTTCGTTTACTATGCCGCTCAAGTGTATTAGTGCTGTTTCATGCAACTGGAGGACTAATACTAGACTTTTTTTGTGTACTGTGGGCATCAGACAGAGAATCAGTCCTGTATATTGAGTCGGTGGTAGTTTAGATAAATGTGCCAGTTTCAATTTCCAGTTTCAATATTTGACCCTCTTTTTTTTCTACTTTTCCTTCCTTTCTCTCCCTTTCTTGCTCTTACCCACACTTGAATCTCTTTGTAACCTAATTTTGTCCAAAAGAGTTTGAATCACTGGCTTTGTTTTAGTGGTTATACTGAAATATATTTTCAAAGATCTGTGTAAATATATGTATATGCCATGCAAATCTGCAGTCTAATGATTTACTCTTTTATGTTATACAGCAGATCTGTTCAAAGATATAACATCTGTATATGCACTAACTGGACTGATTAGAGTACTATGGAACAAAATAATGCAAATGTTTTTCATGATTTGATCATGGCATCATGTGGATGCCAGGATACACAGGTTTATCTGCTTGACTAATCAATCAGTATGCAGAAGCCAGTCGTATCTGGCATTATATGATAGTGTAAGCTCTTTCAAAATTGGTTCTAATTGACTGGATGTCCATTCAGACTAACTTGTGTGATTCAAGTAACAAGCATGAACCTCTTAACCAACATCAGTTTGCTCATACGAGAAATGTATATGAGTAGTATATCGACACTTTCTTAAATGGTATAAGCCTTGAATTATGGATTGTGTAGCTGTAGTAATCTATATGCAAGAAAGACGAATATACGCTGTCTAAAGGCTGAGGAACATCACAGTCATACTCAGTCCCTTACAATCAGTGCATTTATTTGGCATTCATTTGGTTGATATTATTATGCTGAGCTGCTCTGTAGTTATGCATGATCACGTGCTCATATGTCTAGCTTGATTAAATTTATGACTGGGTCTCATCTAATATTTGTACACTTTTAGTGGTCCATGAGTGTATGGCAATTTGAGTAGCTTTTGAATAAATCTAGACAGCCTGTGAACCCATAGCCTTAGCACCTCTCTCTCTTTCTTTTTCCTTTTCTTTCTATTCTTTTGTCTCACTCTCTCTAATCCGTCCCATTCCTTTCTCCCTAATAAATATGCTATTCAACTACTCTGTTGTTAGTGGTGTTTGGTACGTCTCGTGAATCTCTCAATGCCTTTGGGTTGTGCTGTATTTATTGTGTATAATATATTCTTAGCGTTCAAACAGTGTTGATGACAGTGAATATGACCATACTGAAAAATCACCAAAATTATCCAGAAATTCTGTTGTACTGTTCTATGGAATCCATGAAGGAAAATTCAATAAAGAATAAGTTATCCTGTTGAAAAGAATAAAGTCTCATTTCTTGTGCAAATGTAGAAGGCCAAAAGAGGAATGCTTTTTTTTTTTTTTTTTTTTTTTGTTAATCAGTAAAGTTACATAAAGCACATTCAGCATGAATTTAATATTAGCCTGTTGTTGTTCTCTGTATGAGAGGCTAGGCTTGACTAGCTGGAATAAACACAAGTAATCTAGGATGTTTTCTAATTTTAGCTTCCAATTTCATCAACCCAGCTAGTGTATTTACATATTTCTGCAATCCCAAAGATTGTTTAATAATAGAATATTAGGAAAAATGTACATAGGTGTTCTACTTACAGGAAACATGGCCAAATATTTAGTATTCTTTGTACTGAACAATATGTCCTCTCTGCATCTGGTACTGGTACTGGTTACTGTATCTGATGGTGGTTATAATGACCGAGTGGAAGACTGCCATTACAGTTTCCTTCAGAACTTTTTTCCCATTTGCTTGTTTCTTTGCCAAGCACTAAAGTCTTCACCTTGAGACCATGAACTCACATGTGCAGCCTATAAAAGGTCCCCACTACATCACACTCTTCTCCTAGCCATTATCATCTTCCCAATACATGTTTCATGAACACCCTAGGTGCTAAAGATAACCCAAAGAGAAGGAACTTGGAACACTTCACTTATTGGGTTTATATCTGCACAGTTTCTGTGAATATTCTCCCCATGTCTGCATGGGTTTCCTCCTCGTTCTCCAGTTTTTTTCTTACCTAAAATATGTAGGTAGATTGATGACTTTAAACTGTACATAGGTATGAATGAATGTGTGAACAAATATGTTCCATCCAGTGTGTATCCTTGTATTTGTGCCCTGCCCTTGTTTAACAGGACATTTCACATTAATGCTAACGTGAAATCGCACAGTTTGTAGGACTTAATAGCTGACCTCTTACACTCCACACGTTTAAAACCACATGCTGCCCTATTAAATATTATGTGCCCTACTGTGAAGTAAGCACTAATGAGTATGTTAATAGGCGATTTCGAAGCCATAAAACAAGTTCCTGCTTTCAGAGCTATACTTTGGTCTCTCTTTTGCAAAATTACAGTGCTTTTAGTAAAAAAAAATCTTAATGATAAAGCTAAGACAACTTCTAACCAACTCAGCAGTTCTTCCATAACTATTTTAGAACTTCCATCAAAAGATTTAAGCTTCAGTTGCCCTCTAAAACAACCACAAAGAAGAAGTTTCTTACACATCTTTTAGCAAGTGAGGCTGTATTGGCTTTTGTGTGTACCGAGGTTGCACTTCAGTTCAAGCACATTTGATTCTGCAAGGTCTTGCAGGGACAAAGTGTTTGTGCTATTTGTAAGTCTGAGAAGATAGTAGACATAACTGAAACAACTGAAACTACAATACCTGATGTTAGCTTGCTTGGAGTTGCTGTGTTACACCAAGACCACAAAAGGGACCATTCTCACCTTTGAGATTGTAAGTACAAAATTAAAATAAATTAAAATTAAAATATAAATATTTGAGGAGTGGTACACTGTACTTTTTAGTACAAATAAATCATAGTACCTGTACTTTTACTTGAGTTTTTTAAAAAAAAAAAAAAATACTCAAATTTGCTATATTTATTGTGCCGGCTGTGTAAGAAATTATGTGCAAATTTGAAATAATTCAGTTTCTAGGTATTTCTTTGCAAGATAGCTAACAATGTGGCTAGAAACAAACATGTATGAATTGACATGAGCTAACTTGCTAGCTAACAAACCTAGCAAGCTACTGAAACTCCAAACAGCATTTGGCTAAGCTAATTAGCAAGCTATGTTATATCTATTTTATATATGCTGCTGATAAACGAGGTGGTGTTCATGTCAGCATAGCTCATTTGGTTAGTTAAGATAATTGTTCAAAAATGCATTCCTCAGATATATTACATTTTGGATTAGTTGTGCCAGTTGTAGATATGTAAAAAATAAAATAAAATAAAAAAAACTTTCACTAGGCTAGTGCTCTAGGCTTTTCTTGCTCACTACTTTTACTCAAGTGAATTATTACTACAGTAGCAGTATTTCTACTCATGGCATTGTGTTTTGTATTCCTTCCACCACTGGTGTGGCTCTAAGGCTATTATCACTCACTTAGGTTCTTTCCCCACCAAAACCATTTTGCATTGCAAAGGTCAGTTCTATCTAATCACATGCCTGTCACCCAACTGGCATTGCACCTGGCATCCATCCCTTTGCCTTGTGGTTGACGAGCCAACAAGATGGCTCCATATCATAATTTTGGGTTGAACCCAAAAATTATACATCTATTTTTTTTTAAATATTTAATGTCAAAAATGTGTTTCTTTCAGATGGCATAAGATATTATTTGTATGTATGTGTAGAAGAAGCCAATGTGAAATTTAGAAAAATACACTGAGCGATCGTTTGCCATTCTGTTTCTGTTGTGACACCTGTTGGAGTTTAGATTTATTAGGAATTTTGAGGCAGTCTGAGAAATAAATCAAGTAAAGGCACGAAAGAAAGAGACCTGTACTTCAACTACTGTATGTGTACATAAAAATATATGTGTATATAAACATTTTTTTGTTTTATTTTCACCAGGTATACCAATATTTGTCTCAACATTTTTATGGGTTGGGTCTGTTTTAAAAAAAAAAAAAAAACTGTGTGGATTTCAAGTCTTTGGACTACTGGCAGTGCTTTGTTTGGCTAGTTACATAATTACCAAAGACATTAAGAGCAACACACCCCAGATTGCATTAAATGGTAAGTATTTGTGTTTTTTAGCTCACCATCTAGCACAGAAGTTTGTGGGTTGTTTGGTACCAGGGTTGTTTGGTACCATTCCGCTTAGTGTAAAATCTAAACATAGTTATAAAGACCTACACTTCCAGGATAACTTTAGTTCATTATACTTTAACACTGGTCTACACATTCCCTTCCCTATAACGTCGACCCTGCCCTCTGCCACCCCCACACAACAAAAACATTGTGGTCCACATTGTTAAGGTTGGGACTTTGTAATCTAGCACCAGGGGCAGGAGTTTTGGGCCTTGTCACAAGTAAATTCACTGAGCAACAGACAATAATTATACCAAAAGCACATCCTGTCTACTCTGGGCCATTGGAATCACCTCCACCAAACATCTGCATTGGAATGGACCTTAACTTTCAGTTACTTAGCTATATACCTATACTCCATTCAGCATTATGTCTGTGTTGGCTCTGTGTTGACAATGACCAATTCCAATAGGTTAATTTAATCATGTAAACAAATGTGCCGGATGTAAAGGAAGGTTCTAGAAAACCACAAAGTATCGCTTCCTTTTCATGCACACAAAAAGTCTTTAGAAGAAAGAAAATCAGTCATACTGCCGAGTAATACTGATAGTATGGTGTGCAAGCACACTGCAGTAAACTGTTTAGTATGAAAGTAGATGATATAAGCTTTCATCCACAGCTGTTCATTTCTGATATTTCTCTTATTTATTTCCTTGTTTTAGTGACCGGATCTGTGTTATGATGATCCATACAAGAAGCCTGGAAGTGAAAATACTATAGACACTTAAGGGAAAGAGGTCATGAAAATGCACGAAACATCATCTGAGAAGATTCTAGAACAAAAACCATGAATTCATTTGCTGTGTTTTATGTCCATGAATTTTTTTGAATGGAGCTTGCATAATTTTGTATACTCAGATCCCTACTGCTTTCAGTTTTAACAGCTAGGAATTCTCATTTAAAATGTCTTTATTATATATTAATTTGATTTGAATTTAATTTCCACGATAAGCTAAAAATTTTCATTTCATTTTTTTATTTTAAATTCTCTATGTTGTAATAAAAAAAGGTTTTAGAAAAAACAACTTTGGCATTTATAAGAATGACTCTGTATAAAAAAAAACCTGAAAAACAAAAGTCCCAGTACATTACAGTCACATATTAATGTTCAGTATCAAGTATTACACACTTCACAGAAATGAAATGAAAAACACAATTCAATCAGTACAAAAAGTATAAACATTAATATATACCAAGAAGTAAAAACTAATTAAATATGCTGCTTGGCCTGTGAGTAGTCTTTAAATGTATTTCCCCATATTATGGAGCTTTCCTGAGTTCTTAGTCATCTTAAACCTGTGTGGGATCTATAAACTGGTCTCCTCTAGGTTTAAGTGGTTCAACAGTATGTTGTTCTTCTGATGGCTGAGTTACTGCAATGACGTGGTCCCCTGTTAACCCAGAGGGCTTAGTGCAGGTTTTCAGTCCATCTCTAAGCTCAGATAGCTGGAGGGAGTGACTGACAAGGGTACTGTTGACCTGGGAAAAATATCCTTCTGAATGTTTCTCCAGTTCTCCTCGGATCAGCTCCAAGTCTTCAGCCAGCTGTGACAAGCCACCACACTGACCTTCTACACGGGCCACACGTCCCCCTACATCAGTCACCTCTTTCTGGACCCCCAGAGCAGTGGAGCGGCAGCTCTGCATCTCTGAAACCAGCCTGCGCCGTAGATCCTGCAACTCACCCTTCAGACGAATCAGCCTCCTCTCCCCAGCACCCAACATAGAAGCCTGCCGTCCAACCAACTGCACCACACCCTTAACCTGGTGTGCTAGCCTCTCCTCTCGCTCTTGCCAGGTAAGATTAGCTTGTCCAACATCACGCTTTACCTTCCCAAATGAGTCTTTTAGTCCACAAAGTGTGTGATTGACAGAGTGCATGCTCACCTTCAGCAGGGTTACCTCACCTTGAAGCTCCTTCTCTTCATGTCTCTTAGTCAACTGTGTGAGCAATGAATTTAAAGTGGCATTCAGATGGTCTAGTCTTTCTGTCTGTGCACTGAGCTGCCCGTTAAGGTTTTCATGTATTTTCTTGTCTTTCTCTTCCAAAGTTATCAGTGTTTCAGCATATCCAGTAAGGACTGGTTGTGGAGCACAAGAGGTAGTGCAGACAAGTTCAAGGGAATTAAGCTGCTTCTGAATGAGGTCCAGATCTACCTCTACCCTCTTTTTGAGGGACTTGACTTCTGTGTCTAATGTGGGTACTGTCTGATATTCAACCAGAATTGTAGAAGTAGCATTAACCTGTTCCTCCATAGCAGCAAACAAACGAATTTCAAGATCCTTTATCTTTTCCTCTAGGATACCAGCTGTTCTTTCACCTACACGTCCTTGTTCCTTCTCTGTTGTATTCAAAAGTGACTCCACATAGGCCAGTCTACCTTCTACCATGCCCTCTACGTGGTCCTTGTGGCTACCTAGTACAGCTTGAAGGTGCACTTGGGACTGGTTCAAGCCGTCCATTGACTGCTCTAGAAGAACCAGCCTTTCTGTAACGCCAGACATCGCTGTGCAGCAAGCATCTTCAGATTCTAGACCTTGGTGCTCAGCATAAATGTTTGCAAGCTCAATTTTCAAGGCTGTCACACTACTATTTACAACCTGCTCCAGCTGTTCCTGTCCTTCCATGATCTCTTTCTTGCACTGGAGATGCACCTCCATCACCAGATCCTCACAACGCTTCTCTGCAGTCTCCACACGTTTGTCAAACTCTCCTATGACAGCTGCTCCTGCCTTACTAAGTTTGGCTTCCACCAGTGTCTCTAGAGCTTTTTGAGAATCTGTGAGATTCACCGCCCCACCAGACAACCTCTTCAGGCTCCCCTCATGGTCCAGTACTGTCTTTTTTAACTCTACAAGATCTGTGGTCTTAGCCAGTACTTCAGCACGCAGCTCTGCCACCTTTTCAGCCAACTCACCCAGGTTTGGGAATTGACCAATGGCATCTGAGCCCTCTATATCTGGTGCTCCCCCAGGCAGGTCACCAAAACCAATAGTCATGTCCTGAGATGCAGCGGCTATGGGAGCTGGAGCTGCAGACAGAAGGGTAGAGAGCATGCGGTTTGCATCTTCCCGGAGAGAGGCACGTAGATGGTCTTCTAAGCTCGTCACTTTAGCACGAAGTGTCTCAAGACCAAGTGAAAGTCGCTGCACATCCTCTTCCATCTGATTTAAACGTTCAACTCTGACACTGTTCTCTTCAACAGCTATGGTGAAGAAATGGAGATAAATAGTCAACAAATAATAGCCAAATATGGATCTTCTTCTATGATAAATGAATGAATGCCAAACTGTCACACCTAGACAACTAACAAATTAAAATATTTTATTTGTTGTATAAAAACATGCATGTGGAAATGTTGGGGGAAAAAAAAACCTTAATCTTACCCTGATTTAGCTCACTATCACCTGAAGATGCCTGTGTTTCAGGAACCGGCTTTGTTTCTGGATGTGAAATTGACTGTTGGTGATCTGGTATGGGATCCTGGTAGTTTGTTATTGGTTCATGATAATCTGAAATAGGATCATCTACAGAATCTTGATCATTAGTCAGAGGGTTGTGTTGTTCCAGCACTGTATAAGAATGATCTGTTTCAGGCTCCTGATAAGGCTCAAATGAAGTTTCTGGATAAGACGGTGCAGCATTAGGGCCAGGATATTCATCCATTATGTTAGATGATGTCAAGGGTTGATTCCAGAGGTTTCTGTTATAGTTGGGTTGGGACACTGGGCCATGAAATAGAGGCATTGGACCTTTGTGGAAAGGCACTGGCTCTTCATAAGCATTTACTGGGCCATTATAAGAGGTCATTTGACCTTTGAAGGCAGATATTGGGCCCTTGAAAGGTGGCGTAGAGCCTTTGTAAGAAGATCGGGGACCTTTAATGGATGGCTGTGAACCTTTATGAGATGGCATAGGACCTTTGTAGGATGGCACATGACCCTTGAAAGGGGGCATTGCTTTCATTCCATAAGCGGTAGGTCCAATGTTACAACCAACACCAGTGAATCCAGGACAACAACGCCACTCTAACTCTGTCATTGTCTTGTGTGCCACTTTAAACACTGGCTTGTAGAGCATCCGGTACCTATGAATGTAGATAGGCAATACACTAATGTAAATAATCAGATTCTGTGCCGTTTAAATATTAGAAAATGTATTTTCAATATGGTCATCTTTGCAGTAAATACATTAAAAAGATAATTGCAGTATTACTTACCAAAGTCCTGGACACTTCTTCCCCAAGCCACATTTTTTGTACTCTGCCTTCACATAAGGAGCTGCACCATCCTGAACAGTGTAGGAAACACTCTTTTCCACTACATATGCACAGTGGTTTCTAAAAAAAAAAGGGGTAGGAAGAATGAAAGAAAGGCAGAATATAATTTTATCATGTAAATATTTAAATCTTTTACCAACATAATAATCTGGGATATTTACAGATTTAGAGGCAGAAAGATTTAAATGCTGACTGAACATGAAAATAAAGCAAAAGCTAACAAAAATAAAAATAACAATAAATGATTACCAACGATATATTATTATTAATAATGATATATTACCAAATATTGGAATTAGATGCTTCTGTGCTTTTTTCTATTTGAAATTGTTCCATTTTTCTTTAATAGTACCAGAAGAGAATGTTATCTTCAACAGTAATAAAACAAATCAAAATGTATTATAAAACAAAGCACAATTTACATTAACATACGTGTAAATTCACATTTAAGGAACTAAATGGATAGCCAGCTACTTATAGGACACAAAGGTTACATTGTTTAGTGGTACATTAGATGAGATACTTTAGAGAGAACCCCTTGAATGCCTGACAGTACAGCTTTTATATGTTAGATATTTTTAGTACAATATACTGATAATACTCACTTGTGTCTAGCAGTGGGTTTGCCAGAGCTATAATGAGGATTGGCTCCTGAATTGTAGACGCTGAAACGGTTGGACATGGGACGGAAAGCCGCAAAAGCATTTGTAACAGCTATACTAACACTCAGAAAAATGAGTGGGTTCAGGAAATCTAGCCACAGCATCTTCAGCAAAGTGATGAATCCAAAGAAAGACCAATAACCAAAAAGAAGTTCAGGATTGTCCGAACAATTTTGCAATGCGTCAAATGCCCATTTGTAGTGCTGATGCTCTGGAGGCTTCTGTGGTCTGGGCACCAGCCCTCACAACCAACTAATAAAGCAATGTGTGACCTGATTTACATAGTCCCACCCTTCATTCCACACTTGTATGCTCAGATACACTTGTATGCTCAGATACACTTGTATGCTCAGTTTTTTTTGTTAATTCTTTTTTATTTGCTCGTTATTTTAATCCCCCTTTTTTTTTCTTTTACTGAACTTGCATTAATTTATCCACATTGCTGGTAAAAACACTGAATTTATGCCTGGACCTGGACAGAATAAGGTATTGAAATGGAAAACATAGTGGTGGATGGCGATAAAATAAATAAATAAAAATAATTAGTGTAGAATCATATATATAAACTAAGCAAATTGGTTTATATTTCATTTCTTTTACATAGTCAATATTTTGTTTGACTTCATATCTTCATCTTACAGTGTGCTGTACAATCAATTATTGTGTAAATGTAGAGTTAGTAGGAGGATATAATCACAGCAAAGGGAACATACAGATTTAAAAACACATGCTGACACAGAGGAGTGGACTAAATGCACTTGATGCAGCTAAATAGGACCAGTTAGAATGCAGTTAATAACAGTTATCTGATAAGACCAAAATTGTAGTAATGAAAACACATGCACATCAAGTAGATGGGAATGTTCTTTATGTTGTGTATCATGTGATAGTATGAGTGAGCCATGCTTTGTTAATTATGACCATGAACACAATGTAAAATGTAAAATGTATTCTTAAATAGTCAGTTTTTTTGTGACCATTACATGTGAGTTTAGCTGTTCTTAGTTTAATTGCGGTTTTCCTTGTGGTGTTTTTGTGGTAAACTGTGAATTCTTGGACCACATCTGGAAGTGACCACTCAGAGTGTTCAAGCACACATTCAGTGTACACCACACCTCAGTAACACACCCCACACCCCTCAAACCTCTCCCTTAAACCACCAGGCTTAAACACAACCCACATCTTTGTTTAGTTGCTAACGAGAGGCTAATAAGTAGACAGTGTTCACTTTGTTTCCACGATGGATTTCTAAGAAAGTCTCTATTTTGGCTGCACTTTAGAAAAAAAAATGTAATTCCTTTCATTTATATTTTTGATTAAATATAAATAAAAAGTGCAACGATTTTAATGAGAAATACAAATTGTTAATAGTTTCAGATGTATGCTCATATTGGTACGATATGTTTAATGAGTTTTGACTGTATTATTTAGTATATAGTATATAGATTTGACTGTAAAAGTCCTGTATTAACATTAAAACATTATTATATTATTATGTTATATTATTAAATAACAGTATCTTAAGCAATGGCCCAAATATCAGATGACCTTTTACTTCTCTCTTACTAAAAACATTACTACTTTTTCCTATGTTAATTAGTTTTTTGTTTATTAATGTTGATATCATTGTTGAAATACAAGGAGTGATCATTTTTCCTTTTGATGTTAGGTAGAGAACTAGTTGACTTTTATGCTGTTCATCGAAAAATATCTCTGCAAATAAGACTGACCATTTGTGTTGATGTTTCTTCATTATTACCTTGTTTAACTTTCCGAACAATTAGGCATCAGGAAAGATTTTGAAATCAGTTTTCAAATTAGCAGTACTAGAGGCATGTTGATTAATTATTGCAGGTGCTGCTGACTTTTTCTCTAAACTGGTTCAGCTCACCAGATCACAGCCACAGTACGTATTTTCCTGTCTGTCTTTCCTTCCCTGCCACCTCCACCCAGGAAATGCATAATACAGCAACTGTTCAGGACCATATTCACCTGCCCAGAAGAAAGGAAGGCTTTATTTCACTGGTATATGCACCACCCATGTTCTTTAAATAACTCCATGTCTAAATGGGGTGGGGTTCATTTTTCCTCCCTCTGACTACAATATGTTCCTTGTAGAAACTGAAGCTAGTAAATGATGTATAATTTGTAGAACATGGAAAATCTGTGTGTGTGTATGTATTGGTTCCAGCATTAATGTACACATCTGGCAGCCTGGTAGACTTGTGAAATCTTCCTAAATGTTTGCTTTTCTCCTTCTTACTTTTCTTCGTGTGGTGCTTGTTCACCCCACAACTCTGTTTATACATGGCACAAACTATCCACATTCCACCACTAACTGTAATGTTCTTAAAGTCAGCTCTGTGTTTGTCTTGGGAGAGCTAAATTGTTTGGTGTGGAGTGTGGCGGAAGACTATTCCGGAAACAGGGTTTAATTTGGTTTCCCATCCTAGTGCCAAAATGGTCCATCATTATGACCTTTAGTGAAATAAAGATAAATATAAATATGAAAATAAAGCCTAAATGAATACAAGTGAATACATGGTATGAAGTACATTCTTTGCATGTGTGAAAATAAATAAGTAACAAAGTTAGTAGATAAAGATTTTATTTGGCACCATCTTCCATTACCCTGTAACCATTCTGGTTTTGAATTTCAAATTATTCATCCATATATGCTTAGTTTGGGTTTACAAGAAGCTGGAGACTATTTGATTTAATATCAATATCCTGATTTTTTTTATTTTGGCTCATGGAAATTGTGCCATAAGGGTATAAAAAACAATTAAACATACAAATAAAAAAAAACCCAGAAAGAATCCATCTCCAGTTAATTATTGATAGAAAACAAAATATTTTGACAATTAATATTTAATATTCTTTACAATTCTTTAAAAAAGGACTTTATAAAGAGGACTGATTTTAAACTTATGACTATTTTAAAAACTGCTGTCCTCAGAGTCATGGGTACTTTTAAAAAAACAGTCATGGCAGACTGTGACTCCTGTCATATCAAAAAACTGTAACACAGTACCAATTTTTTTTTTTTAGCATGTATAGTGTGATGCAAATGCTCACATTCTCGACCTACTCTTTCACAGATGGAGAGAGGACTTGGACAATGTAACAGCATGGAAAATGACATTACATCTGAGCTGTTTTTATTGGAATGCTCAGTGTTTTCCTAAGCCCAGTATCTTTCATCATGAGATAACCAGTCACTTGCCAGATAGCAAGTGCATCTAGTCCATGTCATGGCTGTGCATTCCCTCATAAGTCAGCTGCAACTTTAGTGGTATGCGGCAATATGAGTCAACAACTTTTATTTCTTGATCTTTGTTAACAGCAGGCCCATTCAAAGACGACATTGCAACAAGTACCAACTGAGGGTGTTTAGCTTCCCCATACATATCCCAAATTGTGATGTTCAATGAAAGCTGCCTTATGCAATCAATTTGTATAGCCATTTTGGGTTTAATGGAAGTACTGCCTAATCTGATTTTATTTCTCAATCATTGAAGATACTAAACTAAATCTTTTCTATTCTTTTGACTATATTAAAAACATTAGGAAGAAACCTTGAGAGGAACCAGACTCCAAAAGGAACCCACTGGATAGCACGATTATGAGTCTCACACAGAGCTATACACTATACAGTCAAACAGTACTGCGTGTGTTGAAGGGATCTTCAGTATGACCATCAGAGTCATTATTTATTTCATTAGACTTTTTAGCTTCAAGTCTATAGTATCCAAGTGAAGGTATCCACTGAATAGTGAATGAGACTTGACTGTTTTCAGTAAGTGAAATGTAGTGAGATCTAAGTGAGAGGAAGACAGGACAGATTATTATGCTACAAAAGGCCTCATTTATGAAGCTGGATACACAAGAAATTTGGTATTAAGGAAAATGCAGTGCACTACTTGTGCACTGGAGTTTGTGTAAATTTACACACAAGAAGTCTAACTAATGTAAACCACATATCTTGATATCATATCATTTGCATGGATTGCTGCACTTTTATATATGAGTTATACTGACAGTATACATCAGCTACTGCACAGCACCTGACCACAACACTCACCATGCCACATGACTGTTTGCACCTGAATCACCTTGTGGGATAATGGGCACTTGTATTGTCTTGTCTTGTGTAGCACTGTTTGTCAAGCTTTTGCCATGGTTGTCATTGTGCTGTGTGCCATGCTGTCATTTCTAGTTGTATGATTCTTGCCTTGTATCTATAGTTCATGTTTATACACTCCTGATCAAAATCTTAAGACCAGGGAAAATATTGCAAGTATTCACACTTCGCACTGATGGATCGTAACCAGGTTGTA
>CM074952.1:12543090-12573954 GCA_037577455.1 Pangasius macronema | reverse complement strand
TTTTTTGACACTTTTAGTTCTGTTGTGGGTATTTTTGGGCTATGGTCTTAAACTATTGATCAGCTGATGAACAGCCTGTTTGAGTTTAATGCAGTTTTTAATAAATTGCCAATCTCTGTTTTTTTGTCTCTTGCTCCTTTTTCTTCTTTTGACATTTTGAAGAGGTTCTTACAGTCTGGTTTTCCCTGGTCTTAAGACTTTGATCTTATTATTATCCGCACTAGCTTCCGCCTCTGCTAGCATTCCATGACAACACCCTTATCCAGAGCGACTTATATTAATGCTTAGTGCTTATAATAGTCCTCATACTATTTCACTAGGTCATGGACTAAGAATACCATAGAGAAAGTTTTATACTAATTAATTCATTTGATACTATTGGCATTAATTTAGACTTGGAGAAAGTGTATGACAGGGTGCCAAGAGAGGAGCTGTGGTACTGTATGCTTCGGTGTTGTGGTTGGGTTGAGAAAAGTGTATTTAAATTCCTTTTCTTTTGAAAATCCTTTCTTTTCAGGATTCATGAGTGTTTGATACAGTATGTAGGTAATACAATTACAATGGTAGGTGTTTCTTCCAGGTGAAGCAAGGAAATAATCACCAGTACCTACTGTAGATGTCTTCTCCAGAGAGTATTTGGTTTAGAGCCTGATCTCCTCTCTAAGTCTTATTTAGATTTAAGATAAATGTGGAATGAAGTGCTATAAATCTTTTTGCATCTTTTTTCTTTTTCAGAGTTCTACACTAGGAATATCACAGTTTAAGCATCAGGAGAGTGTCAGGACTAGGTATGTAAGGGATGCAGATGTGCCTCCAAAGAAAGAAGAGCAGGAGAATGAGATTTACATGATACCTCACTCCATTCTGAAGAAAACTCTCTCTACCTGAGTAGTTTATGGAGTGAAACTCGGTTCGTGCCTAAGAACAGATCAGCTTGAAAAATTTTGACTTTCCATAAACTCATTTTCTTTGTTCTACTTTGCTCATATCTCCCAAAGAAAAATATCAAGATTATCCACACGAGGCAATTAATAGTCAACAATAGCCCTACTATCTATCAGTTAATTAAAAATTAACTGCATATGAGTGCTGATAAAACAACACACACAGCCACATGCACACACACACACACACACACACACACACACACACACACACACACACACACTTTATTCTGCTAGAGCATCAGCCAACCCAGAACAGACCATCTGTCCACCTCTCTGCTACCTCTAGGTCTGTACTGAAACATCCAGTATTACACATTTTTAAGTAAATGATCCACCCAAGTAGACTCTGTACATTGTTATTATTTTGACTGATATCACAAAATATAGTTCCTTATAACTTTAATTTCAAACTTTTAATCAGAACATGGAGATGGCAATGCATAAATTACTCATCATCAAATTACTCACCATAAATTACTCATCATCAGAAAGGGGCATCATCTCATCCAAAAGGACAGTGAATACAGGTCTCGTCAAGCTTTGGCAAGGACTGATAAGCACAAAAACCCCAGCACTCATATNAACAGAAAACAGAATGTTAGACTCATCTGAAATCCCAAACTTTGTATGAGTTGAGCTTCATTCTAATTTTGCCACCTCTGGAGCTGGTCCCTCTTGAATAGTCTAATTATAAATGGGATTTTTAAAAATTCAGGTGTCTACTGAAATAGTACAGAGCCAATATATGACAAAGAAGTTTCAACTACATAGGGCATTGCATTAATGTACACTTACTCACTTATGCAGCCTTATCTGCATCTGTATCTTCTTTCTTTAAACGTTCACACAAATATGAACATAAAATAAATAACATGTTGTAATGAACCCACAACAAAATTATACAGTTAAAAACTGACTAGGATATGGGGTTAGTCCAGTGACCCTATACATTTTGAGATAATACGAATCGGGGACAGATTACTCAACAAAATGGCAATGTTTATAGCTTATTTGATCCTGTGACCACTGAAGGAGAGATATTATAATGACTTCCAATCCTACCATCTTCCTCCCATCTTCCTTCCTTGTTCTTTCTTTGTTCAGTGAAGACCACAACATATGAGTTGCTGAAAATTTAAACAGGGATGTGAAACTGCTCGAAGGTGGCTTATTGAGATCACAATGGAGAACATACAGGTTTTACTGCAAAATAACTAATCAAAATACTAATGATCTGACCAAATCCCACCAGGGATTTAGATTAAATATCATTATGTATTCATAGGAAGTAGTTCTATGACATATTAGACTAGATTCAATTAGGCAATTAGGTTTTTATCTTCAGCTCCCTCCTCTGTCTGGTTATACCACTTAAGAAAATAATTTTTAATCCTGTTCTGCAGTGTGAAGGACAGTTGTCCTAGTCCTGTGAGTTTTCCAAGCTTACTGAGCCATATAGTTACAGTTATAGATTGCAGAGAGGTGATGTGTCACCCAGCACAAATACTAGCTGAGCTGTGGAAAGGATAGTCTATACAATAACTTTCTACTTTATAGTGTCTTTATCCTCATTGCAGAAATAGCAGTCAATGGTTCCTTACGTCTTCAACACAGCCTAGACCATATCAAATAAATTCCATTAAAGGTTTTAAATTGAATGGATTTAGAGTTAGGTTCTCTGGAGACCTTTTTTCAATTTTTTTTGACATCTAACAGTCTCACTCTGGAATCAATACTCCAAGAATTGCTTCCCACACCACTCTAGAAGATGAGGCATTTTTATCTGTGTGGCTCAATAGCATTATATAATAATATGAGTGCTTTTCCAGGGATCTCAGATAACATTCATGTGTGGGGGAGGGTGGAGATAAAGGGAAGCCAAAGGGATTGATTAGTAAAGGCCCAAGCTTCTAATATCTATAAAAAAATGCTGCTTTGTTAGATTACACCACTCTTTCTGATTACTGAAGACCTTAAATATATTTCCACCATACATGAGTAGGAATTCCTTGGTCAAACCATGATTTCCAACAAAGTGGTGCACAATACATAATTTAAAAATGGAATTGTTGTAAAAAAGGAGTTGTGATACTGAGACTGTTTTTAATGCCTTCTTTTGGGTAACGTTGCCAAAAAAAAAGATACAATGACGGCTGTGCAAATGCACATCATGAAATAAGCAGTATTTATAAGTATATAAGGCAACTCCTACCAAAACTTCATGTTTAAGATTCTTTAAAATTGACATCTGAGAGAAACTGCCATCTTGCCCTTTTGTAGATGAAACAAGCTATCTAACTTAGGGCGTAGTATTGCACTAATATTACCAGTATGACAGCCCCTTACAGATGAGATCATTAACATGGATACAAGAAAGAAGTCTATATTTGACCTATCATTACAGGGGGAGACAGAGAAGGCATATTGCCATATTTTAAGGTTACACAGATGGTAAATGTCAACCAAATCTGAGTCTTATGCCATATATAGTATTGGTACATTTATAGGTCAGGTTAGCAGTGTGATGAAATTTAGTATATGGTCCATTACTTGATTAATCCCCCCACCCAGCCAAAGTTATAAGATATTCACCAAATAAATTTAATCTCCCCTCCAGTTTCACAGTGAAAAGAGGCCCTGAATATCACACAGGCATATAAGTCGTCTGACTTCAAATGTACATTCCTTAAAGATTTAGATTTCATCTTTTATAAGTAAGAAAGAATCCACATGATGCTTAAAAAACAGCCCACCCAGTCTCAGCAGATAATTTTGGTTTCTTTATATAGAACAGTATATCTGTCTATATCTTGAAAGAAAAACTGTCACTTTTCTTTTTAGATTTAATGCATAGTTTTCACGATTACTATGTGCTGCTTTTTTTCTTTTTTAATATTCCAGTTGCTTGCATATACCAGGTCATAAGAAGAGAAAATACTACCATCATATGAAAATGCATATCTCAACCAGAAAAATACCACTCTGTAAGAATAGAGAAATATACTTTTACAAGCAGAGAAAGAAGACCACAGCACTACCTCCTGTTTGTGCAAAACTGTAGTGGAAACCGATTAACACCAGGGGGCGCCTAAGAAACTGTATTCCCTGAACAAAAGAACAACCTGATTGTAACATTCTTCATCCCCAGAGCTTTTAGAGGGGGCAATCAGGCATTCTTGATAAGCAGTGAAAAACCAAAAGGGGGGGAAATGATTCCTTTTCCCTTTATAATCTGGACTGACTATCATTGACACCAACCACACACCAAAATTCACCCTAAATGGCATGCAAACTACTATTTATACTCAAAAATGTTCCCTATGCTTAATTCTGTGAAAGTAGAATTGAGATTATGGAAAGGAAGTTCCCAAGGCATTTTGGGAGAAGACTCTTGGCAGAGTGCGTTCTTTATTTGCTTGCACCAAACATCGGCTTACCCTGTACAAAAGTAATAATGTGGCACACATCGTGAAGTTCAGAGTCTCTAAGCTATTTAATGATGTGGGTTCAGTTGGTAGCAGATGTCATCAAAGCTTGGATACATACATGTTTTGCATCTTTCTAACCATATACATCTACTTAAACCACCCATTTTATAATTATTGACTTCAGAACCCATTTGCTTTTGTTACCTTGTTGGCACAGCGCCTAATTTTGCTAAAAATTAGGCCTGACTGCCACAATATTTGGATTGTTCATGTTCAGTTCCAATAAACAGTCCCAACTATATGTATACAATATAACAATATATGCATATTTATCCCTTTGCCTCTGGTCTACATTCTCCATTTGTTATTATCTACCCAGATAACATGATATCTTATTCTGGAATTATATGTACTAGAATTGGTTTATATATAGCTGTTTTCATCACATATTTCCTCATCAATATTCCTTTTGTAACATTTTGTCAATTCCATGTCAAAGAAATGATTTGTTGTTGTTTGTGAATCTATTCGTCACTGGAAAAACAATTGACAGTTTTATTAAATTATTAAAATAAAGAGTTTTTTTTAATGCCTACCACCAGACTGCATGTGGTATTACATGGAGACAAATATAATAAAATCAGAAAGACTTGGACTTTTCCAGACTGAAATGAGGAATAGTCTGTTCATGTGTACTGTACATGGGAAGTGGTAGCTCAGTGGTTAAGACATTGGACTCCTGATTGGAAAATCATGAGTTCAAGTCCCAGCACCGCCAAGCTGCCACTCCTGGGCCCTTGAGCAAGGCCCTTAACCCTCAACTGCTCAGTTGTGTAAATGAGACAATTGTAAGTCGCTCTGGATAAGGGCATCTGCCAAATGCCATAAATGTAAATGTAAATGTACTGAATTGTATGTACATTGTTGAAATGGTATCATAACTACAATAAAGAAATAGAAATGAATCACCCCTAAAATTTACCCTAAGTGATCTTTCTGTGTGTAATGATGACAGAAGAAATGCTTTACAAACTAATAAAACGGTTGTCTGAAGTATGTCCTTATGATGTGTCTTTACTTAGAGAAAAACAGAGCTTGTTAATTTCACAGCCTCTGCTTCCATGAAAAAAATGTTGTTTGCTATCTAGGAGCTATTGCGGCAATGTGTCAAGCTTGTGATTCCTTAGGCACACACTGTAAATAGATGTAAATTAAATCGATGCATATCTGAATTCATATGCAGGGACAGACAGGCAGATTTAATATGGGTATGGAGGGAAAGTGTCAGCACTCTTACTTGGTTCTGATTGGATAAATTAAAGGCGTTCTTCCAAACTGATAAGGACTATTCCTTCTCTGTAAGCTGCAACACCCTGCCATTCATAATGTAATGGGACCCATTTAACTGACCAAATCTTGTAGTGGAAGAGAAACATGGTTTTACTGTGTGTAAGATACTTGTATTTGAGCTGGCTCTTACAATACGCTCCTTGTGCAATCAGCAACAACAAATCTTTATTCTTCGTGAAAATGGAAATGGATACACCATACTCACACAACCACAGCATTTCACTAGGGAAAAGGAAAATTATTTACCTTTTCTGGCAGTAAATTAAACCTCATTTTGCAAGATCAGGAAATAGTGATACAACACATGACCCAGCTTGTTTATACCAATGAACCTTGAAGTCATACTCTCACTTGGCCCTCATCTACTAAAAAAAACAAAAAGAAAATAGTCATTTTAAGATGATGTTCACTGTATGCCTACACACATGGTGTTGAAATGCTGCACTCTAGTGTACAACATACTAAGCTGCTTGTTAACACAGTACGCCACTTATTATATTGTTTTAATACATTGTTTTAAAAATTAGTACATTAGTTATTACAGTGTCAAACATATCCACATGTGATTTCATTCACACATGTAAAATAGGATTGCACAGTAATTTCTATTCAGATACTTGAATAGCGATATTTCTCCATTTGTAATATTGTGTTTCACAGGTATAAAAGTATAAAACACAAGTTTAGCAAATTTGTAAATCTCTACCTGTGGTTCTGTCAAAGGATTGTAACATATACATACATGAAGAGGTAACTAGCTCTCTATAATGTTAGGTAGTTAATGTTAGTTCACTGGGTAACACGCTGTAATTCATTAGAAATATTGTGAAAGAATGTTTGCTGTTAATGCTAATAGAATATGTTGACATAAACTGATATGACACCAATCCACACAGCCAGGTATATGTGTTTTTAGATGTTACTGCAATCTGATTCATGGTTGTGTATACCAAGTTTTAGTGTTGTAGGTTGTCAGTGCACGGTTTTTTGCAGACAAGAAACAAGCTGCAAACAGGCCATATGGTATGATATCAAGATTGTAAATGCTGCTTGATAAGTTTTCCTTACAGATGTGTATCTGTGCTGTATATGAAGACACTGTCCTATTAGTCACTACATGCCTGTGAGCTTTTCTCTTGTGATGTTGAGAGGGCAGTGTTTCAAATAAATGTGCACACAAAATAGCTGTGTGCATCTTAGAGGAAGTGTGTTACTCCCTAAGCCTTCCTGGATGCTAGGCGTTGTGTGATTGAGGAAGAAAAGCTAGAAGGTGGGAATTAGCAATGTCTAAATCTCACAGTAAAGATTTTCAAATACAAAGAAATTCAAATGTATTGAGCGAGCCCCCTTTCAAAGACACAATGCTATGTATTCATCATCACTATAGAACGTAATTACAGAACGAATAAGCATTGCATTACACAAACCTTATTTTCCATGTGAATATTTTTGCCACAGTAATAACTCAGTAGAATAAAAGGAACCTGCTGTTGAGTCCAGATTACTTTCTCTCATACTTTTTCCTGTTAGTTTCTTTGTAGTTAGTGAATAATATGCTTTAACATGAATAACTGAAAAATAAGCCAAGACTGTTACTATTAGTATTATTCATTCATCTTCAGTAAGTGTGCGTTGTGGTTGCAGGGCACCAGGAGCCTACCCCGGGAAAACCATTGCAAGCACCGCTCACACATACATTCACACCTAGGGGCAATTCAGAGTCAACAATTCGTTTAACAGTATGTTTTCAGGAGGTGTGAGAAAACCAGAGAATCCAAAGAAAAACCCACAAGGCCAAAGGGAGAACATGTGAAACTCCTCAGTGGCCTGAGCTCATGATTGAACCAGGGACCCTGAAGCTGTGAGGCAGCAATGCTAACTGCACCACCACTAATTATTGTTATTATTATTATATATTATTATAGCTCTGATCTCACCATACAGATGATTAGCTGTGGTGATTGTGAAGAATACAAAGTTGTCCTATTCAGTAAATCAGTTTGCCTGTTTATTTCCTCCATGCCCTTCTGCACCTGCAGTGTTATTTTTCAGAGATCCCACTTGAGTGTTTAATTAATTTAATTACAGACTATGGTGGGACACATCTTTGGGGCTGTTTCTCGGAAGACATGACTATTCACAGGCTGAATCCGAAATAACTTTCTTCACTCTCTAAATGGGTACTAAATAGGGTATAATATAGTGGCTTCTATGTCCTGTGTAATGCACCTTATATCTAATAGAGAGCCACTTGGCATTTCTAGCCAAGTTACATGGACAGCCACAAAATACATGCAAACTAATGCATTAGCTATATCAGATTTTCTGTTTAATTTCAAAATCTGTGCCATTTTCCATTCCTGGTAAGCGATGATTAAAGGGGTTAAAGCAAGGGCGTAGGAGAAATTTGGCAACAGGGACATTAGACACATTAATTTCAATAGAGTATGTTGGATAGAAACATTTAGGTTGTTATGAATTGCAGTGGATTTGTTTGTGCATTTGCTTAGGCTATATTTTCTTCTTTTTTGTGGCTGGCCTAGTGACTAGTTCATTAAATACTGTATCTAGCTCATATCACTGATTAGAGATTTTTGCTGTGTTGATAGGATGCTTTACTCATTGATCCAATTTAGTAATATAGATTTCAGTGGCTTTTACTGAAGTAAAATTGTAAATTGTAGCTATTTAGCAGACAAAATGCATTTAAATTGGTAGAATTTGTTCCAGGTGGTTTCCTTAATTTGATGACACCGCCCCCCAAAAAATCAAGTACAGGTTTATTCATTAATTGTCAGTAACCATGGTATTCCTGGTGGACCATAGTTAATGGCAAGACACCATGCAAACACACATTTACATGTTCACTTACAGCCATGTTTCTGGGAAATGGGAGGAAACCAGAGAACCTGGAATAAACCCACACAGACAAGGAAACGTGAAAGACAGATAGTACACCCAAGCTCAGAACTGAACCAAGTACTCCAGAGCTGTGAGGCAGCAATGCTACCCACTGCACCATCATGCCACTTGTATTAGGACTCTAGATTGCATATAGTTAGCAATGTGTGAATGGTGCCCTGTGATTGTCTAGTATCCCATCTAAGGGGTATTCCTGCCTCGTGCCCAGTGTTCTTAGGATAGGCCTGACCAGGATAAAGCTGTTACTGAAGTTGAATGAATGAATGAATGAATGAATGAATGAATGAATGAATTTGATCCAGTAGAAAAAAACATCCCCTGCCTTATCTGAATGTGGCGTCAGTAGTTATTCAGTGCATCTGTTTGTGTAACTGGGACAATTAAATGTTAAATGTGTAAAGATTTCTTAGATATGTAATATAATACTACTACTATATAACACTTGAAGTCATGGTTGAGGCTGGCATGAATGATTATTCCCAACAGAATACTTATTCTTTTTTCCTTTGTTTGTACTTGATCTAGTCAGGGTATGTTTGTTATTGATTATTACCTTTTGGCACCACTTGACTAACTGGTGTATTGTCTGTAGTTTTATGGGGCCATAGTGGCTTAGTGGTTAGCACTGTTGCCTCACACCTCCGGGGTTGGGGGCTGGAACCCTGCCTCCATCCTGTGTGTGCAGCGTTGCATGTTCTCCCTGTGCTTCAGCGGTTTCCTCCGGGTACTCTGGTTTCCTCTCCAGTCCAAAGGCATACCTTGTAGGCTGATTGGCATTTCCAAATTGTCAGTAGCGTGTGAGAATGTGTGTGATTGTGTCCTGTGATGGTTGGCACTCTGTCCATGATGCCCCCTGCCATGTGCCCTGAGTCCCCTAGGATAGGCTCCAGGCTCCCTGTGACCCTGTGTATAGTAAATGGTACAATGGTACATGGTGCGCTATAGTTATATACAATGGATGGATGCTCTATAGTCTACATCACAGGGTTTGAAGTTACAACCATAAAAATTTTAAAAATGGGAGTGGGTTACAATACCTTTATCCTTTATAAAAGGGAGGCATGGCACATAATAGCCTGGTTCCTGTACATACGCCATGATTTATAAGAAATGACAGTTGTTCAGATTAGATTTTAAACGTTCAAACTGAGACTTATTTCACTTTTATGTAAACAGGGTGAAATGGTTAGACTTTATTTCTAATTCAAGAATTTCTCGGAAAAGGCGCGAGGGGCGTTTGGCTCGTCAGTTGATTGACGTCGCTGTCACCTGTGCTGAATGGGGCGGGGCCAGAGCGCGAGACGTTTTCATTGGCACGGAGAAATCTCTCTTCTCACTCAGCACTCTCAGTCAGCACACAGCGCAAAGCCGAGCGACCTGAGCTGAGCGTGTGCCAAGCTGTCGGGTCGTGCACACTAAAATGGGACATTACATCTCACAACTTTTTCACTAAGAGGAATTCCAGACGGATTAATGGCATGGCTGTCGACGGTAAATCGTTTTTATTTATTGTAAACAGACGTAAACAGATGGTCATGTTTTTGTGTGGACCAAATGGTTGGCACTTTCAAGCAGAGTAAATAAATGTTAATAGGTGTGAAACTTTCACACGTTGTAAAGCTAGCCTTTAGTTTGTATTATGAAGGAATGAAGAAATGTTATGTGAAAACTATTATAAAACTCCTCTTTTTTGCGTTTGAAAGTGCTTCAAGCATTCTGAAGGTAAAAGGGATTTTTATCCGACAGAATGATGTTCCACTTCACATAGGTGTTTGTTTATTTTAAATAGAGCGTGGCTTGTGTTGTTGTTTTTATTCTGTTTTGTTTAGTATTAATACATGCATAGTTCATTATTATCCCAAATGTTTCGCACCCACATGAAGAAACTTTGAATTTGTTAAATTAATTCTATAAATACTTCCTTCTGTATTTTCCTGTTTCCATTTGTGCACTGTTGGTGCTTGAGCTGTTGCTCTGTTGCTAATTCTATTCTTTCTTCTGTGCAGTTCTGGTTGTGGGAAAGGCGGCTTGTCTTTAACACTGGTGTACTCAGAGATTAGAGGAATTGTTTTGCAGATTACAAGAGACTAATAAGCTGCAGTACTGGTCTGTCATTACAGTGATTCTCTTTCCTGGTCTGAACTTGTCCTACCTGAAAGCATCAGTCATTTATCCGCACACACACACACACACACACACACACACACACACACACACACACACAAATTTACATTTTACATTGGCAGGTGCTTTTGTCAAGAGGCTAAAACATGCAAACAATACTACAGCAATGCAAAGCACCTTGAGTAGGTATCTAGACTAGAGACAAATGCTGGTTTGTAGAAGTGTTACACCAAAGTGCATAAACAAAAATACTACTACTACTACTACTACTACTACTACTACTAAAATCAGAGCACCAGGAAGTAGATCCTGCAATTGATACAAAGTAAGTGCAGAATAACAAAGCATTATCCTGGATATTACAACACATAGTCTATCACTAACCCAAAAATCCATCCACAAATATATCTACATCACCTACTACCCACTCACCCAAGCACCCATTCATACAAGTACATCCAAAAAAACCCAACCACTCACCCATGTGACCAACACACACACACGCACAATATTACCACCCACACATCCATCCATCCATACACACACAAACTACCATCAGTCCACACACACACATTCAAAGAGAGAGAGAGAGATAAACAAGTATATAAACCCAGACACATGGAAAACTTCAGCTTTTGATCACTGCTGCTATTAACAGCAGATCCATTTACCTGCTGAGATGCTCACCACTGCTTTAATACTGACTTGCAGATTCGTTCTGGCATTCGTCTGCATCAGTAATTAAGCACTAGTGCTGGAGGGGCTGGCTGCAGACCTGTCTCAGCCTTTCCCTTCTAGCTCATTACTCTGCACAGATGTTGCATTTCACTCGTCCTCTGAAGTTCAAAGCCCCTCACACTATTGCCAGAACTGGTTTGCATAGCCTGCATGATGCATACAGACTGCATGATGAACTCGCACCAGTTGACCTGAAAGAGTACATCAGATATATATTAAAAATAATAATAATAACAAAAAAAGTCTGGGCTACTTATGTTTTTCCCCCATTACCTTGCATTCATTTTATATTTTAATGAGTGGAGTACTAGTGTGAATAAATGAATGAGATTCATGGGGCAGTCATTCACCTTGAATCACCCTTCTGAAAGAGTGCAGTACGGATATTTTACAGCATTATTTATTCTCTTAATGCATTGCCATTGTAGTGTTTTAGCAGTGTCTTAGCATTGTTAATATGTTCAAATGTGAACAAAGTATTTCATTCCCAAAGTAAACACGAGTGTTGAAGAATGGCAATGTCTTCTCATGTGGTAAACTTGAGGCTTAAACCTAGTAAAATATTTACACCTTAATACATTTTGAAATCTCATAACTTGTATTGGTTGAGCTCATTTCTGCTGGTTGCTGAGGTCTATAAGAGAGGGACTGGATCTACAAAACATATATGCAGCATATCAAGCCATGATTTTATTTAAATTCCTTATCCCAATCTGCCCACAAATCCCTCCCTCCCATACCCACATCAGAAACTCTGTAATGAAAGCCACTTTGTTAGTGTGTGACTCTATCCCGAAGCAGATCGTGTTTACTTCACGCAGACCATGGTCAGATGAACAGACTTGATGAGAACTGCCTTTGTGGGTCTGTGGGTCTGGAGGAGTTGGGGGTGGGGGGCCAAGGGCAAGAGAGACAAGCAAGATTTCATCACATCCAGTTCCCCACCTTCTGTCACACACACATGCACAAACCTCTTACACTATCACGGTCGACTGGTTGTCCTCGGTTCAGCTATGACAACATTGTCAATTAGAGGAGTGTGATTTTAATGAGTATGTGTACACTGACTGAACACTTGTCTGTAAACACACTGAAAACATACTCAGACTGCCTCTTGAATCATTAATGCCAGTGCTGGACCTGGAATATGCAGGGTGTTCAAGCCAGGATGTGAGCACACTCTCACATACCAGTGATCAGAGGGTCAGTGAAGCTCTGGATCCAAGACTAATATCCTGTCTGGCAGCTAACATAAGCTATGCTGCAGGAGTCAACTTGAGAAGAGAGTCTTTGTCCAGTGCTGCAAATCACCTCGCCTTTCACTGTCTGTAGGTGGATGTGAGGAAGCGAGCAGTAGTTGCAGCAGCAGTACACAGAAGCAGTACATCATTTAGATCCAAAGAACTCGGTGGCAGTCCCTTGAACTGGATGACCAATCATGCAGATGGGTTGCTGCCAAACCGGTGGTGCAGTTTTCCATGTCTGTTTAGCTTCAGAGTGATGTTTTTCTGTCCAGGTCGGATGTGAAAACATCTGCTGATTGTGTAAATGTGAGTTAGTATGAGATGTTCTGTTTCCCTTGGAGTTGTGGAAAATCCATATGCTGTTAATTACACTAACCCATAATCCACAAAACCACAGCAGTTTTACAACCTTACTATATCCTGTATTCAAAAGCATGAAACATCTATAGCATTAATGAGGAATTCACACTGTCTGGGTTTTTGTCTGCCAAGTTTTTTTTTTTTTTGCTTTGCCTGAAGGCAAAACAGAACAGTCAGGACAGAGGTTACCTTCTCAAAGTGTCAAGCTCTCTTATTATCTCTTGTTCCATAGCTGCCTCCAGCTTTAGTTTCTGTCGTCCTGCAGTAGAGTACAAGGCACTTCCAGAAGACTTTAAGTACCAGCTGAGCCGCTGCACCGGTGGAAATCTTACCTGGCATGAGTGTCTTGGGAACAAAACAGCAGGCGGTCGTACCGTCAAACTTCTACAGCAGCCAGGAACCGAGGCCTTGCAGGTAACTTCACAAAACCACTTTGAACATCTTGGTGGTAAAGGAGTTTAGTGAAGTACTGAAGTTACCACCAGCATCTTCTTGAATGTCTTAACTTCCTGACAGAGGCAACCAGGTTTTGGGCTAATTTATAGTCGTTAGTGACTCATTAGCAAGTAGCCTGAGTTTAACCGTTAAACTCTAACCACGATATTACTAAATATCTTTTCCTAGCCACTGAATAATTCATACTAGTTAATGAATAATATTTTGCAATAATTTTGAATAACTCAATAACAAGCCAAGGAGGCAAAACCTTTTTTTTTTCCACGAGTTATTTAGTCTCTTCACTGAAGTTTCCTGACGTGCCATCTATTCGGGCAGCTGTTTTGTGTTAAGTGCTTAGTGCTAACTGAGTGAATTTTTTTTTTTTCCATTTCATTTCACTTTTTTTCCTGTCTGACTGTTTTTCAGACAAAATCATTAGCTATGGTTTATTATAGTCTGGAGCCATTTCAGAGTCTCAGAGTGTATTGTGTATGGTGTCTATGTGCAACAAATTCCTCACTCTGCAGTCATGTCTTAGTGTTTCAATGAAAGCAGAGATACATCAAACATTTTTCTCTCAAACCTAAAAGATGTGTTTGCATTCCTTTGGAATAGCTGCATGTTTGTCATTAGAAAGCTTGGGGGAAAAAGTTACTGCTTTAGTAAATTGCTAAAGTTACAGTTTACTTTAGAATTATTGGCAGGATTCATTATCTTGTTTAAAATCTTACCCTAAAACTTAAATTTTAATGATGCACCAGCATATTGTTTTAAATTGGGTATGGATGTGCAATGACGGCAATTTAAAAACCAGTAGAATTTCTTTAAGCATGACCATTTGGTTGAATGTATTCTAGCAAATGAAATAAATAGTTCTCATGATAATAAGTGGTTATAGGAAATGGTTTGAGTGGAGTTTAAAGCATTATGCGCAATGCACTGTATGATTGTTTTATTGGCTATTTCCCATTTTCTTAATCCATAAGCTGATGAGACTAATGAAACTAGAAACTGTTGTTTGTTATTGTTTTCTCCAATAAGGGAAATGAACCCCATCATATACTGGTTTCTGAAGAATTTAGAAACTTTCTGTAAAATCTACAATGTAGTATGAACAACATAATGCCAGTAGCTTTATGATTATGGGAATAATATAGGTTCATAATCCTCAGGCATGATACTGCAGAAATAATAATGCTATTTGGAGTTATGAACATTGTCTGAGAATGTAGTGGCTTAAAGCCATTGCATTTTCGACTACATCCTTCTGCTTCATCTAAAAAGAACTGCAGCAGGAACAGTATGATGGTGTGACAGCGATAATGAGGACCTTACAGCTGTGAGAAATCACTGATCATTTCTAAGCACCCTGCCAGTTACCGCTGTAATGCTTTCATACTACTGCTTCATGTCTTTAAACAGGCTTTCTCTTTATGGCTGAAGTCCACACATTAGCCAGTACACTGTGCTACAAGAGGGAGGGTGTTATTCCACACCCATTCTTCCCTGCATCTTGCATGACTGCGATGGCCGATATCCTCATGTTTTCTGACATGCACTATTCAAAGACATGGCTATGAATAATATAAAGGTCAAAAGGGTGAAAGAAAGAGGAAATGTTGCCATTCACTTTCTTTGTTTCTGTCTGTCTTTTTATTCCCATTTCTTCCTCTCTTACCCATCCCCCTTTGCTCTCTATTCAGCCATCCATCCAAATCAAGACTTTATTTGCAGAAAATGGGAAAGATGCAGCTGAGCCGGGAGGCAGAGCAAAGCAAAGGCTCTTGTTCGAGAATGGCTTTAAATAGACTGTAAAGTCTCTTAGCTCCTGAATACTGGTAATGGATGATTGAACACTACAGGCAGATATACGAGCCGTAGTGTTTGTGTTGAACTCTAGCTGAGCCTTTACATTTTCATATTGAAAAAAAACCCAGCCTCCTGTGCCCCCCTTCCAGTGCCCCCAGTGGGAACGTCCAGATTCTGTCAATAGCACAGGCTTGCCTTCTTTATAGATTTTATTCTACATTTGGGCTGATTAACAGTTTNTAATCTTTCTTTTTAATGGACTTTATTCTTGAGTGATTTATTAATCAAATAACCGGAGTTAACTCCTTAAACTCCCACCACTACAGAACTACATGTTTTCTTATTAGACTAGTAGATGTCATTGAATAATTCATAATCATGAGACTTTTAAGGAGGTGAAACCTTTTTTGTTCATGATTTAAGTTGAGTTTTTACATTAAAAAAATATATATATTTTTATATCACTTTATTATCTGAAGTGCCATCTATTCCTGGAGCTGTTTTGTGTTAAATATAAACACTTTCATGTGACCAAAATCAATTCGTGATGAAATACGCGCCTGCCCAAGGGAAATCCCTTGCACCAGTCCTTTTTTTTTTTTTTTTTTTTAAATGGAATGCAAAAATCACACCATTTGTCTTGCGGTTACTACTACTACTGCCAATATTATTATTATTATTATTATTATTATTATTATTATTATTATTATTTATGATGATAATGATAATTTTAACTACTTAAATTATATATTCAGGAGACATGAAAGACATGGCATAATATTTAGGCCTGACACTTGCAGACGTATTATTGGAAAGACTTTATTGATCCCCAAAATGGAAATTTGGGCACTACTGTGGCTGAAAAGCACAGTGCAATAAACAGACAAAATAAATATACATAATTTAACACATATAATATAACACACAATAACACATTCACACAGTGCAAAGACATCAGTGCACAAGCAAGACAAACTGCAGAAACACATCACAACACTGATGAAACATTCACATTTTCATTTTGGGAAAGTGGGTCCAGAACAACAGTGTGAGGGAGGGAGGGAGGGAGAAGGGGTGGAGGGGGGGGGGGTGAGTCTACAGCCTTTCTTCTCCCAGATCTGAAAGATCTGTGAACATGGTTCCACTCCCTTTTCTCTCCACCCCATTTCTTACATTACACAATTTAACCATTTCACTAGCTGTCCAATTAACAAGAGCTTAGCAACCAATGCGAGACATTTACACTACAGAAAAGGTTTTAGAAGTTATACACAGTAGGGTCCAAAAGTCTGAGACCACACTGAAAATCTGGGATTTATTTATTTTTTTTTGGAAACACGTGAAGTCTATGCCAGTTCAAATGCACGCTGTCATTAAAGCAAAAAAATTGGACATACCAAATACTAAGAAAATAAGAAATTTATGTAAATATTTCAAAAATTCTACTTTTCACTCAAGTTGTTGTCAGTAATATAATTTGCAATGAAAATTGTGAGTGAAAGTGAAGTGGCGTGTGGCCAAGTGTGGTGACCCATACTCAGAATTTGTGCTCTGCATTTAACTCATCCAAGTGCATACACACACACACACACACACACACACACACACACGCTGAACACACACCCGGAGCAGTGGGCAGCAAGTCCGACTCTAACCATTAGGCCACGACTGCCCCTGTTGTGTATATATTATAAGTGTCATTCAATAAAGTAACATACAGTGGATGCCTATAGTAGTGATAGTTGTATTTTTAGAGAAATATCCATTTTTGGTCTAAAAGTAAGCTTTTTCTGTGTCATGAGGAGTGTGTCTTCAGACACCTTCAAATCTGGAGATAATTTATGTTCTTAAAATAATGTGACATATTGGGTTTTTCTTAGACACAATTGTATTGGATGCCTTTGTATGCTGTAGCAGATATTATTATTATTATTATTATTATTATTATTAATAGTAGTAGTAGTAGTTGTAATGTTAATTCCTCTCTCTGCCTCCATGTCCTAGTGTCCTAATTTTTTTTTTCTTTAAAAGCTAAATATTTAAAGCAAAGCTGTGCTTATATTCTTTTGCAATATCTGTTGCATTTTCTTTTTGAAAAGTGAAGTTAGTTCACAAACACTATGCTGGCTTTGAAGAGTTTTTTAGTGGGTGTGCTGTTGTGCCTCCCCCCCAACCTTGCAAGAGCCAATCAAAGCTGCAGCTACTTGCTCTTTTCTTTCGTTCAAAGTGAACCAATGATCAAAAGCTCTGTATAATTAGTCTGCTATATTAATATACTTCTTACAGAGTCCAAACAGTAACTGCTGAAATCGTAGGTAATTTTCATCTATTTTGGGCCTCAGTGTGAATCATGATTTTTCATAAATAATGAAAGTTAGCACCCTCCAGACAGATCAGCTAGTGTGGACTGTGTGGATGCTTTGTACTTACATGACCTCCTAATGGAAGTAGCCATCCATTACTGTTGAGGAATTTTTGTATCTCGTTCTTCAAAAGAAAAGAAGGACAGAAAGAAAGAAAGAAAGAAAGAAAGGTAAGTCAGACCGTAATGAGGATTTAATGCTGATGGTGGTGTGGCAGTCTGCCTACAACAAATTAGCAGGTTGAGTAACACCAAAGCCAGTTTCCATCTCATTACTGCATTCTATAATTACCCGTCAGAGGCACCCTTGTCTATGCAGGGGGTGGATAAATCATAAATTCATTAGCCTGCCCACCACAAAAATAAAAGCTCTAAAGTGTTTGCCTAGTCCTATATTTTGTTGCTGAGTACCTTTTCTGAGTAGGCTAAAATGCAGTGGCTAACATATAAAGTGTGGTGAGATAATTAGAGTGTTCGGTACATTTAATACAGACTAAGGGAAATGAACGAGTATATGACCATGTAGCAGATTGTGTTTGCACTCTCAACATAAAGCCAGCAAGTCACTGGCCAGCGTCTATGAGATGTGGTGTTCTTCATCCATAAAATATATGATTTGACTTTGTTTTCCCTTGATATGTTTAACTACAAAGTGACTTTTTATAAATCATTTCCCCCATTTTTGCCACCTAATTTGGTCTTGGCCATTTCCCGTCCACCAGCCAGCTCTCGCATATGCTAGCTACCAGTGTCATTGTGATTGACAGGAAAGAAACAGGAGTAGGTTTATGTTTGCTGAACCTACATGTTCGCTAGACAGCAATGAATAACTAATAGCCTGGACATGAAGGGTGTTTAAACAGTCATGGTGTTTACACAAACATTGTCATGCTGGGGCTTAGTCAGTAACAGACATATGGAAAGGAGACCCATTGATTGGCATTTGCACTGCGGATAAATGTTCAGTGACCCATCAGCCCAATTTTCTTGATCAGTTATTGTTTGATTACTGGTTTCGTGGCATTTGTATGTTTTATTGGTTTCGAGAGGGAAAAGTCCCCTACGGTCCCAGCCATGTCAGAGAGAATGATTGGTGTGTGAAAGGATATGTATCCAACCAGTTCAAATAGGGAGTACCATTCTCTGATTCGGCTTTGTGCGTGTGCACATGTGTGTCTGCTGTTACACACGAAAGATCTCCCTAGGGCCGTTCAAGAGAGAACACTGCAGTTAAAATGGCTGTCAGGGAGGGAGGGAGAGAGTGTGAGGGCGAAAACTGTGAAGGAGAAAGAAAATTGGAGATAAATGGGAGTGGGCCAGTATAAAAACATACGCAGATGGCAGTTAATGGGTCATCAAAGCAAACAAATAGAAGGCACAAAATTGCTGTGAATAATGAAACGGACTTTGTGGGAGTGAATGATACACAAATTAGACATATTATATTCACACTGCTTGGCTTTGAAAAATGCATAATAATAATAACAATAAATGCCAGAGCGTTAATACCTTGATACAACTTAAAAGGTGAATGGAGGGTTTGTAAACAGCGTCTTCATATATCCTGTCTAAATTTCTCAGTTCATCCAAACATTTTCTGGGACTATTTTGATCACAATGATGCACCATACTACTTTTCTAGCTAGGGTATATGTGTGTAAATTGTTTTTTGGGACACCTGCAACAACATTTGTGTTGGCACTGTGCTAGAGGTTACTACATAGCTTTTAGATGGTCTTAGTTTAATGAGGACTGTTTATGGCATCATGAGTCTGTCAATGTGTTGGCCAAAATGACGACAATCTGAAATGAAATAATCCATCTTAATTACTGGCAGCACATAGAGCGGAACACTGCTATTACGAGGGGAAAAAAAAAGAGATTTATTTCCTAGAGCTCTGTGCAGCAGTTTGAATGTCATCACCATCATGGGATATTGCTCACTTGGTCAAGAGAAAGAAGCTGGGCATGCATATATGTATATATGTGTGTGTGTGTGTGTGTGTGTGTGTGTGTGTGTGTGGCACTACCAATGAAATGCATTCCTAACAAGCTTTGACACATGAGGTATGATACGCAGACTCTGAAGCCTCCGCTTGGAATGTATTCGCCCATTTCATTGGAATTGTTTTGCTCTCTCTCTCTCTCCCTTTTATTTTCTGTTTTCTCCCTCAGCTTCACTCAGGGGATGCATACTCTATTTACCACACTAGTCCCACCCTGCCAAGCCTGTCTAGGCCAGTGGTTCTATGGTCCCAACAGGATGTGTGTCGATGGTTAAAGAAACACTGTCCTCACAACTATCTGACCTATGTGGAGGCTTTTTCCCACCATGCCATCACAGGTACGTTCTCTAGACTTTGTGGTCACTGCTACCAGAGACAAGTTAATGCACCGGGGCATTTTTCTACATCAAAACTAAATGTTTTCTTTTCTTTTTTTTTCTTTTTTTTTTTAAATACAGACTTACTTGTTGTAGCTGGCTGATGGCTTTTGTTGTGTGTAAATGTTTGCATCTGCTTGAAAAAAAAAAGGAAAATGTAACTTTATATATTTGTCATGTTTTTTTCTTAAGGTACAGGTAAATTATTATTAAGATAACACTTTGATTTATCGTTTCTTTGATGAACTAAATGACGAATGCGCCCCATTGTGCTGTCTAATGATTATGATTTAAAGCAGTCAACACTTTCATTGTGTTAAAGGCATGAAATATTCTAACGTTTAACACTCAGTGAGACCTAAAAGACCTGAAATATGTTTCACAATGGTAAAAGGTGTAAAAAGAAACGTAGAAACAAAGACACTACCAAAGAGTTAAAGTAAAATAACTTAAATGAAAAACTGCCAGAGATCTGCAAAACACTTCAGTTGCATTAAATACTTTTTTTTTTTTTTTTGGTTTCATTATTTTGAAGTTATGCAACTTTTGTACTCAACTTCTTACTATTGTTCAATTACTCTAACACAGTACAAAAGAATAAATAAAAAAAGGAGGCTTTATATAATAAGTGTATGTTTAGCAATTTGCTCAAGGGTTAGCCTCTGAACAAAAGGTCAGTGAATTCTGGCTTGACTACATTTCTAGGACCTTAGAAGCTCAACACCGTCTGTATGTACACTTCCTACACTGCTCAGTCACATGGAATTGAGCAGTGGTTTCATTTTGAGTTACAGCGGTGAAGGTGTACAAGCTCTTTACTACATTGTGATATTATTTTCCGGAGAGGTGCAGTATCAGAACTGTAGTAATCCAAACTATCCATCTGTCCATCCAAATGAATGTAGTGCATGGCAAAAGCACTGTCCTGTGCTCATTACAGGCTTGATAGTTAAAAGTGGCATTTATTTAATACTTCAGATATACAACTAAAGATAGCACAGTACCATATGACCTGTTTTACAATACAGATACTGATATCAAACCTGTAGCATCAGCTGAGATTTAAGATTTGAGATTTGTAGCTCCTGAGTGGTGCAACAGAAGTGTTCACTCTATCGTCCGGAGATCACAGCCTTCTTTGGTCGAGAGTCCAAGACAGCAAAATTAGCCGTGCTTTCTGAGTGGGAGGCATGGCATACTCTCTTAGGGGATAGTTACTATCAGAAGTGGAAGGGTCGTTTATTTTAAACACTAAAAATCAACTTGACCGGTAGATTTTCCTCCATACTACTGTCCAGTAAGAAATGCTGTACAAAGACATCACCAAATTCAGACAAAAAGAAACAAAGCTTAAATATCACAGTGCAAATATGTGCAAAATTAGACGGTTTCAATTTACTACTTACTCATGCCAAATATATTAAAATCAATGTGTAACAAAATTTGCAGTTTAAAAATACCCTAGCAGTAGAAAATAAAGTTATAAAGGCATTTAACAAGAAGGTAAATGGCATATGGTTATAATAGCATGTTAGCTTGTTATAGAACTGGGTGGATGGATTCTTCTTTTTCCCTCTGATATCCTGCATTTCCTGCTGATATCTGCCCAATACCTGATCTGTGCTGGTTCTAGATACAACAGTTGCATGCTTAGGGTGTAGGCATAGTCATGTTGAAGTCAAGTATTTTTTTCTGATTTATGATTAATGCTAGCCCTGCCCTTTAGAGAGGGCAACACTGCATATCAATGCATCCAAAGTGGCTGGTAACCACAGTGACTTTGTGCTCTGAGGTCATTACAGTAGAGTTTAAGAAGGCACAGAAGCCCTGATTTCATTAGTTAATTTTAATGAGAACTTCTGTCACATCTAATATGACTTGCACAAAATAGAGTCTGAAGTTGAGTGTGTACATAAATGTGTACACGAATCTCTGAAGAAGGCAGAAAGCATATTTTATGCATCTGACTGTGTAATTCCCACAGTTCTTCTGTAAGTCCCTTTGTCTGCTTAGACCTCTGCTTCTGCTGTACCCATTCACATAGTAACCCATCAAATTGTTTTAATTTGTCTGTATTCTCATACCACGGCCTTTTTGTACTAGCATGGGGATATGTTTTATATTAGAGACTACAAAACACTAATGTAAGTCACTCTGGATAAGGGCACCTGTCAAACGTTGTAAATGTAAATGTAAATTTTCTCTGTTTCCACCCTCTCCTTCTCTGGAGAGCCCCATCTGGCTCGCTGTTCCTGTCCTTTCTCTCTAATTGAACATAAAGCATCTGGGGCTCAGATGTTATGCAAGTGACAAAAGGAGAGCGAGAGACAGGGAGAGTGCCCGAGATACTGAGAGAGGCTTTGCGTGTCATTTGGGGAGAAGACAAGAAGGCAAAGAAAGGCAACAGAGCAGTTGGCCATTCAAGGCTGTGCACTAAAGGGTTTAGAAAACCAGCAAGCTCAGTAGGTTTCAGGGCCATGAAAATGACTTCAGGCTTGGTTACCTCTCAGGGAGCAGCTTTAGCAGGATGCCGTAATTACATTCAGAATCTCCCCCACCTGTGATTTGCTTGAAGGATCCCAGTGAGTAGGAGAGATGCTTGTACGGTTTAACAGTCATTTGGAACAGAGTACTTGACACTCCTGGTTTCAGGTTAAGCATCCCTCAAGAATCTTGGCTATTTAAAAGGAAGTAACTCCAAAATTCAGCGTTCAAATTAATTCAGACAACTTCTACAACAAAACAGCTTTTATGACATGTAATTTAATAGTTGCTGAAAATGAACACCAATGAGAAAAATGGGTGAAGAAAAGGGAAGATAAAAATATCAGCATATTAATTAAAACAGAACATGCCTGCCAGTCTGTTAGTGTTTGGCATTCTTTTGGGAGACAGCAGGGAGGAAAACAACCTCGGAGACATACAGCAACTCTGCAGAGTCGCAGATGACCTTCAGGCTTGAGCTCCCTTTCTGCTGTGTGTGTGTGTGTGTCTTGTCAGCCCATCTGTATCTGTCCGTGTAAGGGCTGTTGTGTGGTCAGTGACCCAATTTTATACATGAGATTATCTTTTGCTCGCCATCAAATCAACACTTACACCAAGGATTATATTAATTTGCATTTTAATCTGCTGGGTTTGTGGAAAAAACAGTTGCAGAATGATGTGGTGCTAAACCTATTTTTTTTTTAAAGAGCATTAGGTGATTATGTCCGAGGGTCTCGCTAACTCAGCGATAGCTCACTGTTCACACTGTTCATACTTAAAGCTTCTCTAACAGTATTCATTTAATCGCATTCAATCGTAGATATTGATCACTAAATAATAATGTTTAAATAATCTAACCAATGTGATTCAAAGGACCATCTCTCACTCCCTCTCTTTTTTTCTCTCTCTCTCTCTCTCTCAGGCCGTGCTTTGTTGCGACTGAATGGCGAGAAGTTGGAGAGGATGGGTCTGGTACAGGAAACTCTCAGGCAGGAGCTTCTTCAGCAGGTCCTGCAACTGCAAGAGGTCCTCCTCTCTGCGTTGGAGGTCGACGAGTCGTCTCCACTTACCTTCGACCCTTTGACTAAACCTGTCTGTTCGGGCCTCTTTTATCAACTTTTAGTAAAGTTGTGTGTAAATGTTTGAGCAAGCTAAACCGAACTAAAAAATTTCGGTTCAAATTTACAAATGTTTCAGAAATGCTGATTTTCTTGTTATTCACTTGTGTATGTTTATAAACCGTAAAGTGCGAACCCTGTACCTCTAACAGCTCATTTGCATTTAGGCATGTCTACAAAGATCCATAAAAGGCCAGGTGGACAATGGCTGGAAACATAAAATGACTACTAAAAGATCTTCCAGAGAAATGGAAGTTATTTTGACTGACTTCTGTGCCAGTAAAATATGTATCAGTGCAACAGCACCTGAACAGGTTAAAATCTAGAGACAGATTACAGAAAAGGTGAGTTAGGTGTCAATTAAGTGAGGTGATGAGAAAATGGTGCAACAAGAAAATTGTTTGAGGTGTCTCAGCCATCATGCTGGAAGTGCTGCACAGCATTCAAAGAAGATGGCATGGCAAACGGAACAGGTTTATAAGCCAGCTTTCATCCTCTGGAAAAAAAAAATATCATAGTGGTTTCTAAACATCCTTTCTCTCATAAGCGTGATGTGCATTAAATCTAAATGCTAAATGCTGTAAAAATAAATAAGTGATTTAAATTTGACAGTATGATCCATGTATAAACGTGCAGTAATCCATGCAACTTACATGATTTGAAGTTGAGGTTTACTTTAGTTAGTCTTCTTATGCATAAATTTACACACACTCAGGAAAATGAATAGGATATAATCTATAATCTGTAAACTACAGGATTTTCATGAATACCAAATTTCTTCTGTAAATGTCTAGGAATGAATAATTTTTGAATACATTTGTTTGTATCCAGCTTTATAAATGAGGCACAGGATGTGATTTTGTAAGGAAAGTGACGAAAATTCAGAGAAAGAGAGAGTGTGTTTGTTTTCCCATATGAACAGGATCTCTTTTGCTTGGGAGGATTATGTATTCATTCCATTCTTCTCCCTCTTCCTCTGACTGCAGGGACTTTTGGGAACCTGTCATAGCTACAGCCATGCGTGGGCAGCTCTGCCAGGCTCGGTGCTGTGAGAGGGCATCAAGGCATGGGGCCACAGGCTGTGTGTGCAAGAAGAGACCTCTGTCTTGGACTGCCACAGGCCACTGAGGCTTTGGCAGAGCTTTCAGCGTTAACAGCTGAACCTTCATGTCCATCTGAGATTCCAGAAGAGCACAGACTAAATCTGCAGCAACAAGGAGAGTAAAGAGTCTAACCTGAATCTCCCTTCTGAGAGTAGTGCACTACTCTAAAATGTAGTGTCTCTGTGAGCACAAGGCTGCAGAACTTTAACCTGGAGTGCAGGGAAACGCACGTTTTGCTGGTTTCCTTAAGCTGTTTTCTTCTGCAGAAGTATTTTTCATTTTCATGACAAGTGATTTTGTCCACAAAGGCTATGTGGGTGATTTTTTCCACTTTTCCACAATAACTCACTGTAATAATCTTTCAAGAGATAAATGCCAGCTAGGAGAGCGATGGAATCGGCTACAGTGGAATTACGCAGAAATTAAGAAAGCAGCAAGCTTTGACATGCCTTTCAAAGGTACCACATCTAACTGTGAAATGTCAGAGTGGTATTATAACACAGCTTGAAGGAAAGATGAGGTGATAAAAAAAACAAGCTCATCAGGACTTCTCATTGTTTAGCACTCATCACTCATTAAATGTCATGGTTAAAAAGAAATTCTACGGAAGAAATGAAAGAAATCCTTGACTTTTGCTACACACAAATGTAGGCGTTTCTAGTCTATTTGTCACCTTGATGACTTGATGACACACAGAGCTTTACTTGGAGACATTAGAGCATTACAGAGATTCCACAGTAAAAGGTTGACATTTTCTCCATACTTTGTTTTGCACACTGAACAATCACTGATTTGTAATGACTTTTTAAATATACTTTCTTTTAAAAAAAACATTCTGGCTTACATGGCACCATTGGCCTGAGGACACACATCCAAGCACCCTTTTACATTCTGGTATTTACCTTATGTTTGCATTCTTCATATTCATTCCTTTGAAGTCATATTTTAAAATATGTAAATAAGGAACATGTTAAGCCTGGAGAAATGTATACAGATAATTAGTAACTATTTCATTTGGATCTATTGTAATTTACCCCAAGTCTCTGATGTGTGGGTTTTGATGTATGTTGTTGTATAGTAGTTAAACTGATTTGATGAGCTGGACGGACATCAAATATGTAAGTATTCCAGCCTCAGTAATATGTGCCAACACTACCTCACTGCTGGCTCTCCATGTGGATTGTTTGGGGGTGTACTGTTCAGGCATTTTGTATATGATTTTGTATATGACTTAGATTATTATGTATAGCCTACATGTCTGATAGGCAGACTGTTACTTTTTGAAGACGGTGTCTCATGGTGTAGCCTACTGAAAGAACAAGCAAAACTTATTGAGCTTTTGCATAATTTTCCTTCTTTCAATGAATAAATATCTGTGTGGGATTTGAAAGGTGGATTATATCTCATTTGCACAAATACAGCTTAAGCCTATCATTGGTACCGCATGCATTCTACATTGTTTTTATTTTCCCTGGCTTAGCTTATTAGTAAGTGTGTTGTGAGTGGAATTAGATATTTTAAAAACCAGATGAAAACAAATTTCTGTGTTCATATGTTCACCAGGAGTGAGAATGTGACCACATCACCAGTGTGTTAAAAGATACTACCTTCGTCAACAACCACATAAGACGGTAGATGACTGGAAAAAAGTTTTTTGTTTTTTTTTTTTGTTTAAAAACAAAAATCCCTAAAAATGAACGCCAGCCCCAAGGAAGGTACAGTGGTAAATTAACGGAAAACCAATACATTGTTTTAGAAACATGTTGGACAACCGGAACAGCCAGAATAGCTTCAGTGTGTCTTGGCATATATCTCTGGAAATGTACTGGATGGATTAACACCATTCGTCCAAAATATATTCCCCAGCTGGTGTTTTGATGATGGTGGTAATCTTCCATAAGTGTTCAGTTGGGTTGAGATCTGGTGACTACAGAGAACAGTATCATATGGTTTACATCATTTTTATACTCTTCAAACCATTCCATGATGTGGGCATTGTCATTCTGGAAGAAACCACTCCTGCCAAGATAGAAATGCTTCATCAAAGTTGATCAGTCAAAATAACATTGCATTGATTTGCAGTAATGCTTCCTATGGAATACCTCGACAGCAAAATGCCCCCATGGTACATCAGCCACTGCTTCTCTTTTGTTTACTCACCTATCAGTATAACGATACTCAAGTCAAGTCAAGTGGGTTTTTACTGTCATTCCTCTATATAGCTTGTATACATTAGAATGAAATGTCGTTTCCCCGGGACCATGGTGCAACACAGAACAGTACGCAAGACTACATAAAGTGCAATACACAACAGTGTGACATGAGTGCAGGACAATAAATACACAGGACAGTAAATACACAGAACATGGGCTGTAAACTGTGAACTACTTAGTAGTGTAGCAGCCATCTTGGCAGCAAAAATAAGTTCCATAATAAAAAAGTGTCTGATGCAGCTTTGTGAAGTGCAGGTGTGCAGTGATGCTGTTACTTACCTTTGACAAAAAAGGCATATTACTGTCAGGTTCATAATTTCTGCCACCCTATATGAAGAATGTACAGTCAGGTCCATAAATATTTTGACATTGTCAAATGTATTGTTATTTTAGCTATCTACCACATTATAATAGAATTAAATAATGTACATGAGATCCAACTACAGACATACAGCTTGAAGTTGAGGGAATTTACATCCAAATCAGGAGAACAGAGTAGGAATTCCCATCCTCCATCCATGACTGGAACCCACAGACAACACCATATGCTGGGTTTCTTCTCTGCTGATGCTCAGCCAGGCCTTTACTGCAGCTGTCTTTAGTTCCTGCATATTCTTAGATTGTTTTGCTTCAGGTTTGCCTTCAGCAATTCAATTTGCATGCTCAATTGGAGTAAGGTCAGATGATTCACTTGGCCATTGTAGAACATTTGACTACTTTCCATTAAAATAGTCTTGGGTTGCTTTCGAAGTGTTCTTCAGGTCATTGTCCATCTGCACTCTGAGGCACCATACAATGGGTTTTGAAGCATTTGGCTGAATCTGAACAGAACATATAGCCCAGTACACTTCAGAATTCATACAAGGGAACCAGTTCCGTTGACAGCCATACATGCCCATGCCATAAGACTATTTCCACCATGCTTCACAGATGAGGTGATATGCTTTGGATCATGAGCAATTCCCTCCCTTCTCCATACTCTTCTCTTCCCATCATTCTGGTACAAGTTGATCTAGAGTAGACAACTATCCTACAACAAGGTCTTGACATGTCTTAAAAAATCTACAAAAACCGTTTGAGATTGAGACCAGTTCCTGCTTCTGAAGTTTACAAATGATTTACATCTTGTGTTAAACAAGACGTATACTCTGGTACCAAATAATTCCACTGACTTTGCTGAAGGCTGCTGAAGATATTCAAGGAGGATGAGGACTGATTTTCTAGAGGCAGGAAGTTTCTTAGTAACAGCCACAAGGGCCATTTCTTTGGAGTGTGTCACATTTCATCCAGACGAATTAAGATCTCAGAGGTCAGGAGGTTCTGGAAGTTGTAAGGAATAGAGACAACTGATTGTATACAGTACATTCAAGAATGTTAGAGAGAAAGCATAGAAGTGATACCAGTAGTTGTCTAGTAAAGAAAAATGCTATGGAGCTTATATATCACATGCTTTCAGATTTCCCTTGTAGAATGATGTCTTAATAGCAGTCACATTAGAGAAGAACTTTGACAGAAGAGAGAGTTATGAGAGATCAGCATCAAGTGATCTCCACTTTCTCTCAGCTGCGCTTAATTTTCTCCTGCTGCTGCGTAGCATGCCTGACAGCCAAGGAACAGGGAGAAAAGATTTTCCCGGTCTAGAAGATTGAGGGCATAGGAGGTCAATGGATGAAGAAAGTGAAAAGAGGAAAGTATTGGTGGTTGAATCAAGTGGTAGAAGGTAGGGATGTCAGGATGCTGAAAGCTAGGGAAGAAGGAGAGATAGATAAGAGGCAAGTGGGAGAGGAGTACAATAGTCGAGAGTTTATAGGCATGGCAGGCAGGGCATGCCTACAAAATGATTATGTGAAAAGTGACCAGTAACGTTGATAGCTAGAAGAAGGTCAGCTAAAGACCAGGTCCAGAATGTTTCCTCCCATGTGTGTTGGAGGGCAGTTGTTGAAGATCAGGTCAAAAGATTGAAAGATAGAGGAGGCAGAACGACTGGAGCATGACTGAAAAGAGGTTGAAGGAGGTAGAGAGTCAGGTCCCATCAGAAAGGAAAAGATTAAGGAGGATTTCTATGAAGTCTTCTGGTGGTGTGGGTGGGGGGTGATTGGGTTGGTGATGGATAACAGCAATAGGAAGATTAATGGGGGAAAAAAAGTGCTGTGCAAGAGCTGTGAATCTTCATTCTTGGGACAGAAACAAGCCAAGTGGCGCCACCCCTGTTTCTTGGGTAATGTGATGGAAAGCATACTAACTAACTAACTAACTAACAGGTGCACTAACTAACCACCTGAGACAACAAAGTAGTGATGTTGTAAGACATTAAAACAATAAAACAATGACTAAAAGTCAATAGTGCCAAGTATATTGTACACTAAATTCAGAACTATGCCTTACTGTATCATCATTTATGTGATGAAGTATCCACTAACTCCTAATCTTTCCTATGAAAATATCTTTGTTGAACTACAGTCGTAGAAGTTTACTTAAGATCGAAAACGTTTTTGTTTTTTTCTCTACATTTTGTCTGTTTTTCCTTCTTCCAGCAATATAACATCACATGCAGAAACAGCGCCCTCTCTTGTATGAAAAACTGTTTGTTAAATCCATTCATGAGTTCTATACAGGTGATGTAATAATATTTTTCATTTTCAGTTTGCTAAAAAAATTAAAGTACTGTACTTGGCATTAAACTGAACTGAAGTTTAATGAATCAGTGTGGGTGTATTTACTCAAAGCTACATGACAAAGATGGAAAGAAAGCAACTTTATAATCCTATAATATATCTTTAGATGTTCAGAAAGATAATGGTTGTGGGTCTGGAAAGCTTTTAGTAATGCTGCCACAGCACCAGAGCTGTCAGCTACCCTAGGGCCAAGGCTGAAGACTGCAACAGTGTCATGGATTTGTACATCTGTCTATTTATATAGCAGGCTATTCAGTGTGCTCCTCATTTTGAAATAATATAGACATTATATTTGCTCACCTTTTATTTCTCTTTACAATTATACTTTTTTTTTTTGCTTCATTCAGATATAATTGTGCTTCTTCCTCATTTCCTTTTCTCTCTCTTCATACACAGGGCAATCCTGGCCACAGTGTCTCAGTCTCTCTGTCAGACACTGAATGTGTTAGAGCACTCCGCAGGTCCATAATTCATCATTAGGCCATGCCATTTATATAATGGCTTTTCATTTACCTTTTATTATATTTAATACATTTATTAAATATCTTTCTGTTTAAAAGAAAACAAAGACAGTACATGTGGATGTGGAGGTGGATGTTTACTTTCTGTCCAAAAAGACTGATTCACTTACCTCACTTGTTCGTTGACATATGTCACACAAACTTACACTTAACCACAATTGTGTTGAAAGTTTCACCGAATTATAGGGGAAAGCGTATCATTGCCAGTCTGAGATTAAATAGCAACTTTGAAGTACAAAACACTAATTATAGCTACTATTATTATTATATTATAATTATTGCTGGAAATGGAAAAAGATGAGTTATAAATGTACACATACAGTGTGGACACCCATAATAGTTGTTTCTCATAAAGTGGCCAGTAAGTTTACACAGTGTTTAAAAACCTTAACATTGCTGCTTCATCTGATACATTCATACCAGCTCTCTGGTCTATGGCCTATGGTCTTTCTTTCTACTATATGTTTAGGATTTCTCAGAAAAGAATGAAATTTGATATGGAGATTAGAAACGATGTCATCTCATTAGGAAAACATATACTGTTGAAACACCCCACCCCATCATGTCCATATATACAGTTAGGTCGGGAAGTATTTGGACAATGACAGAGTTTTTGTGATTTTGCCTTTATACACCACCACAATG
>CM074952.1:12530300-12542990 GCA_037577455.1 Pangasius macronema | reverse complement strand
ACTTTGCTTAAAATGGCTGTAATTCCTAAACGGTAAATGCCATATTTTTGTGGAACCTCTTAAAATAAAGCTGAAAGGCTACACTTCCATCATATCTTGATTGTTTTATTTAATTGTGGTGGTATATAAAGGCAAAATCACAAAAACTCTGTCATTGTCCAAATACTTCCGGACCTAACTATATATATACGTGTGTGTGTGTGTGTGTGTGTGTGTGTGTGTGTGTGTATGTGTGTGTGTGTGTGTATAATGCCCACTCTTTCATTCTAGACTGTTCTTGTTTGCATCTTTGTAGTGTGATATCTACTGGTAAAATAAATACGATGAAAAAGGTGTTTTATTTCTAAGATTTCATTCCACCTCTCCCATCCTCTTTGTCTGTTGTCATGACTCAGTCTCCATGGAAACAGGGGTCTCCTGACTCCTTGATTTGTGTTCTTTTGGTTTTGCCTGTTCTTCACTTTGTTTCCTTGGTAACAGGATCTTTATATGCCACTCTTCCTACTGCCTAGTTCATCAGTGAGGGCCATGGGCTCATAATGAACAGCATCATGTTCACGTGATCTGCAGCCATGATGGTGACTAGAGTGTTCTTGGTCTGTAGCTTTAGCCAGTATTTATATTACAGACAAACAATAATAATCCAGTGTAGTGCTTTTACTTTTTCAGCAAATACTTTTAAACAAACCAATTTACAAGTGAAGCAGATTGAACTTATAGCTGAGGATTTAAGGGTTTCTTTGTATATATCTGGTAGTTCTAAGTCAAAGCAATGACCATGCTGTATACATTTGTATAAAGATGTTACTCAGTCATATGGTTTAATCAGTTTAACATCATAATAGCAGGTTCACACCAATTCATGTTCTTGGACTTCTCACATGTCTCTGAGTGTAACATGGTGTGAATCACCCACACATATAAATGCCAGGGATTTTATCACTATTTAGTAGATCTGGCGAAGCTCGATTAGATAAGTAGTGAAATAACCCCAAGATTATAACACAAGCCGAGTCACAATGGCTTAAAACACCAATTTATTTGAATACTTTTTATTTATTTGAAATTTTAATGAACATATCTAAGGAAGCAAGCTAATTAATCGGGCACATTAGGTGTAAGTAGTAAAAGGAAGGGGTTTTTAAACTTTCTGATCATAGCTCAGATTTATTTTCTGAAAATAATCCAATTATTCAAAGTTTACGAAAACATGTAATTATATTTATTTATAGTGTCAATTATGGCTTTTTATTCCAGAACCTTCTATCCACAGAACCCAAACAAACTGCACTGTGTTACATTTTCTGTGAGTCATTTGGTATCATAAATAGCACTTCTACTAGTTTTATAAAAAGTTACCGTTATTAATGTTTCAGATTAGGAAGTGAACAACTTCTTATAGTGTACTTGGTATAATTTTAAAAACTATTCAGTGCAAGTGGCCAGTCAATTAAGTTTCAAAATTTAGTAATGGACATAAATACCATCCCTGGGCGCCATGACTATGATATACATTATTATCTCTTACATAAACTGAAACATAGAACAAATGTCCTGTACCAAATTGGGTTCATATTATTCACAAAGTTTCATTAGAGAGTTCATTACAGAGTGTATGTTTTAACTTACGCCCTGTCAGTGTGTTAATGTATTTTGCTTTTTTGTGTTTGCATGTGCAAAGGACCAAATATTTGCATGAGAACATATTGCTGGTGTCACCACTGCTATGGACAAAAGCCTGAATGACTTTTTAAAAGTCATAGGTGAGGATAAAACTCTCACTCTCTTACATCCTCCAATCAGTTACTTGACACTCTCTCTTCTATTCACCAGTGAACACAGAATATGATTGCAGTGCATACTTGAGCCTGACTCTGGGGGTAATGCCTACTTCCCTTGTAAAGATATTCAGTAACATTCATAGTATAATAAAAAGAAAGACATCCCACACCCAACTGTCTGCTCTCCAAAGCTCAGTAGACTTAGTAAGAAAAAGCAATAAATTCCTCTGTGTACATTTTTAAAGGGATTTTATGAAGTGCTACTTTGGAACAGATGTTCCTTCATCACAGAGTGATGTACAGAACCAAGAACAGACGCTTTCAAATAAGGTGATTTTGTCATTGATTATGCGCTGAGTCTGTCAAGATTTCAAATTGCATTTAAGCACTTTGGCTATACCATTCCTGTAAATTGGCAGGGTCAGTTGAGCATTATGGTAGATTCTGTATTCAGCCACTCAGGGTGGGAATATATTCTAAAATACAACATTTGCTGAAACTGACCCTGTCAATTCATATGACAGTTGTAAGCAAAGTGATTAAATGCAAGTTGGAATCATGACAGACTAAGTGCATAGTCAAAGACAGGGTTAGTTTAAGAAATATGGTATATTCTTTATTCAGCCAGTCAGGAATGTATTCTAAGATACAACATTTGTGTAAGTGATCCATGAATAAACAGGCCTGAGAGACCTCTGTAGACAAAAAGTGTCTTTTCCTCAAACACTCAATGTCATTAGTAAACATAGCAGTGACTTAAACACTATAACGGCAGTTACAAAAGCTTCAAACAGATAATTGTGTAAGTAAATAATGCAAACATACACTAATAATAATTTAAAAAAATAACTTACCTTTTGCCACTAATGATTATGGCCAGCAATAGCTCAGTTCTTATTTTTTTAAACATGTGATTGGAAGGCTATGAGTTCAGATCCAGGACTGGAGAAAACCTTATGCAGGGTCTTTATCCTTCAACTGCTTCAATTTTCTCTGTTGTGGGGAGAATAGCTTTTGTCAAATGAATAAAAAATAAATAAAAACACTGTCTGTGTGTCTTTGCCTAACGTTTTTGCCTAAACACTGACTTAAAAAGTGTGTGTGTTTGGAGCAGATGTTTGTGTGTGTGTGTGTGTGTGTGTGTGTGTGTGTGTGTGTGTGTGTGTGTGTGTGTGCGTGTGTGTGTCTACCTGCTGTTAAACTGTCTCCCTTAAGGAGAACATGGAACCCAGTGATCAGGCAATACAGTGATCCTGTGCTTGAAAGGAGTCATGCGAGCTTTAGGATTATTACCACTAGGTGGTGGTATATATCTCTCTTTATTGTAGCCAGTTATTATGTAGGCCATCAGTGGCTTAAGAGCCTGAAGAAAGGGAAAGTAATGAAAAACAAATTTAAAACAATCATCATAATCAATGCAGCTTGTATGGTGCAAGTTCATCTATGCTGCTATTTTCACACTATACACTGATCACAAGAGTAATCACAAAAGAAACTTCACCAGGGGTAGAAGTAGGGTGTGTGTGTGTGTGTACATACACCATGGCATGAATCTAGATCTGCTCCAACCATTACAAATCAAAGCTAATAACACAAAACAGTAGCTACTATAATTTATATAATTGCAGCTATTCTGCCACTCTCATACACTGATTGCATCTGATTACGATTTTCTATTTCTCTAACAGTATCAATTATTAATCATTATACTTATTTAGAATCTATTACATATTCATTGCATATGTGAGGTTAAATATGCCCAACCAATGAGTGTTGTATACTGTTTGCCGCTGTACAACAAGTTAAAAAAAAAAAAGATTTTTTTTTTTTTTTTTTAGCTAATCAGTTTGTCTGTGTGGACAGGCAAGTTTTTACACTTTTCTTTTTTGAAACTAAAGTTGGCCCAAAGTATGTGGACACCTGACTATCACACCCATATGTGCCCATTCCAAAACCCTGGGCATTAACTCAGAGTTGGTCCCACCCACCTTTGCAGCTAGAACAGTCTCCACTCTTCTAGGGTGGCTATCCACTTTCCTCTTTTGGAGCACGGCTGTGGGGACTTATGCTCATTCAACCACAAGAACATTAGTGAGGTACTGATGGCAAGTGAAGAGGCCTAGCGAACAGTCAGCGTTCCAGTTCATCCCAAAGGTGTTCAGTGGGGTTGAGGTCAGGGCTCTGTGCAAGCCACTTGAGCTCTTCCATCTTGCCAATCACCCTTGGCAAAGCATGTCTTTAAGAACCTCACTTGTTTGCTTACAACTCTGGGGCACCATACAACAAGTTTGTGGAAGGCCCACCCACATATGCTTGTGATGGTCAGGTGTCCATATACTTTTGGCCATGTGTATGTTGTCAGGATATATTAGTAGCAAAGTCCTTTACCAAAGGCCACAGTAAAATCCAAAAATGTCAGAAAAAAAGTTTAGTAAAATCCAAAATCCACCCTCTGAAGGGTTTTTTTGCACTTACTTTTTTATTATGACAGCTCACATGACTGCACCTGTTTTCTTGCCTATTACCAAAACTTAATAAATACCAGCCTAATATGACTGCTGTACAACTGAACAAACCAAAGCACCTATTTTAACCCTTTTTCACAGAACACTGGCATTCCATTCCTACGGCGGAATAGAAATCGGCTTATCGGACATTTTCAATCAGTGTACACAAATGAATTACTTAATCGCTGTAAGTCTGCTATAAGATTGGTCATGACACTGCTGGGTTTCCATGTATAGAGCATCGTGATCCTGTGTTTAGCTGCTGGTGAGCAGGGTGATGGGAAAGGGGAGGGGTGTGAGCCCCCTGCTGGGCAAATAATTCACACCTCTCCACAATAATATTGGTACAAACAGACGGCACAGCTAAAGCTTTTTTGATAGTAAACCATCATATACAACTGCCACAATACAGTATAACATTTAAACCTAGTAGGCTAGGTAAAAAATACTTACTGAAAACTGCAAATTCTTAAAACCCTGAGTGTCTACTTTCCATTAACCAGCCAATAACCAATACTGTGCATTGTGAATTCACAAATAAATCTGATGCTGAACAAAGGCACGCTCAGGTAATCAAGCATTGAATTTGGACAAGCCAGTGGAAATCTGAAAGGTGAGGTAGAGAATGAGTGGACGAAAGGTTGAGGTAAAAGTGACTTAGCAGATACCTGTCCTCATTGGCTATAAAAATAAACTAACCTCAAAGAGCAGCTGAAGTTTCTTGGTAGCTCAACTTTCACTGGAAGAGAGTATGGTTGACATTTTTCCTTCTGGGAGCAGCATGAATCAACATCAGGAGATGACAACTCAGTGACAGTAATCTGAGAAATCAGCCAATAAGAGCATTGTGTGGATGATGAAGTTCTTGGATAAGGATATCTGATTGAATGAAATTGTGTTCAAGTGATCTTGCATTTACAAATTTGGTAACAAGGACAGAAAATATATGGGAATTATATAGCACAGAAATGCAGTTTCACTGTTTCCACTGGTGCTGTAACAAGCTTTCCTTAGAGTGAAAATAGATGTGAAGAAGTTTTGACATCAATCATGTATGTGTATACCAAAAAATAAATAAATAAATGCCACAGTAATTGACGAAAAATCCCTGCAACATTAAACAGCCTACAGGATTTACCCATTTATTCAACCCAAATTCTTCCTAGTTCAGTCCTGAGCTAGAGTTACTGTCTGTGCAGAGTTTCGCATGTTCTCCAGTTTTCACCAGGTTCTCCAGTTTCCTCCCATTGTCCACAATCATGCAGACTGGCTACGTTAAACTGCCCACAGTAGTGACTGAGTGTTTGACTGTGTGTGCACATGGTGACCTGAGATGTACTGGAATCCCATCTGGGGTGAATTCTCCTGCCTTAATCCCAGTGTCCCCAGGACTGTCACTGGACCTACCACAAACCTGACCAGGATAAAGTGGCTACTGAAAGTGAATGAATGAGAACTTTTACATTTGTTACATTTAAAGTGCATCGATAGTTACAATGATCAACAATGGCAATAAGTAATATGTTATTCCACTGGCCACACTGTGATTATTCATACCAAATTTGATATCCGTATCTGCATTATAAAGTTGTATATACTTTGTTTTATAGTGCACGGACCCATGTAAATTCTTCACTTGAAGTAAGTGGCTCACATCACCCAGACAAAAATCATGAAATCAACACTATTGATAATCTAATTTATAAAATAGTTCAACACAAAAGACAATATCTATCACAGTGAGTGGTGAGATTAAACAACTCCCATCAGGAGGCAGAATAAATGAGGCAATGTTGGTTAAAAACATCTCAAAGCAAATGCTGCTGTTCCTTTCCAGTTCCATTTATCTAGACTACCATAAAAATAGACTGTGTGTCACTGTAGCCTTGGAAAGCCTACAGGATTACAGCTGTAGAGACAGTGGTGCTGGAGACAGCCCTTCTGTGAGGCAGTTTAAAGTTGGCAGTGTCATGATTCTACCAGGCCTCCGCTATCACAGCATTAATGTTTCAGGAGAGCTGCCTGAGCCACACTCGCACTCCGTCTACCCGATGTGCTTGGCGTGTATGACATCTGGGCTAAGAGGGGCTCTCATGCATGCTGGATTCTCCCAGACAACAAACTGGTCTGAGACTGCAGCCTCAAGGTTAACCAGTTACCATGGTGACATATCAGCCAATAAAAAATCAGCAGATGGTTGCCATGTAGACTGCACATGTTTTAAGGATGACCTATTTTTTTTTCCCAAAACAAGTCAGATAGAGGTACACGACAGACACACACACACACACAACCACACAAACAAACAAACATATTCTATAAATGACATATTAATACACACATACACATAACTGTAATGCTACTTCATAGACTCAAATAAATTAAATACAATCAAATGACCAATGATGTTGGTAATCAGGCAGTAATTTGGGCTGTTCCACATGCAAAAATAGTTTTCAATTTTGTCTTGGTGTGGGAGAAACAAAAATCATATCACAGCATGAGGAACAGCTGTTGTCATAGGAACATATCAGAAATGAAAGGGGAAACATGGCAGCTTCCCTGGCTTAACTGTAAACAAAGATTCTCCCTTTACACAAGTGTTCATAACTCAGAGTGGTTTCATTTAAAAAAAGAACCTGAGACTAAGCCAAACCGGCACTGAAGCAGATTTTGCGTTCTCCCAAAGGAGATTTTTGCCTGAAAAACATTGTTAACAATGTTGGAATTTAAAAATATGCTTTGACTTCTTTTTTTTTAAAGACTGAATAACTAAATGACTGAATGAAGACTTACTTGCTTCCGAGGCACTTATATAGCACAAGAAGCTATATAACGTATAGGCCAAAAGTTTACATATACCTACATCTCATTTTTCACAACTCCATACATCTCAGGCTACCATACATTTCTTTTGACAAATCAGTCAGGGCCTCTACTTTGTTCACATCAGAGGTAATTTTAAAACAAATGATTAGAGACAGATATATTTCAACATTAATTTTCACTATATCAGAATTCCAGTGGGTCAAATGTTTAAATTGATATAATCACTTTTAGAGGCTTTTGATTGACCAGTTGTCATAATTAGAACTTAATTGGCTGTGTTTACAGGCTTGCCTTCAGAGGCAGTGCCTTTTTGCCCTTGATACCATAGGAAAATCCAAGCAACTCAGCCAAAACCTTAGAAAAAAAATTGTGGACCTCAACAAGGCCTCCAGGACTCGTGGCCTGACAAGCAGCTGTGCAAGAAAGAAGCCCCTACTTTAAGACCAGCATTAAAAATGGCCAGACTGAAGTGTTCAGGTGATTACTAGCCTTTTGGCGGAGTGTTCTCTAGTCAGATGAAACAAAGTCCTAAAAACACAGCAGCATCATGTTCTGTGGGTGTTTTGCTGGAAAAAAAGTAATGGTGCACTTCAGAAAATAGATGGCATCTTGAGTATCTAGAATACTGAAGCAAAACCTCAAGACACCAGCCAGTAATTTAAAACTTGATCTCAACTGGGTCCAGCAGAACAATGATGTTAAGCATACCTACAACATTGAAACAAAATGGCTTAAAGACAACACAGTGAAAGTATTTGGAGTGGCCTTCACAAAGCCCTAACTTGAACGCCATAGAAAATTTGTCTGAAAAATCTGAATTGAAAACTTGTGTCAAGTATTGTGCCAAGCATGTAGAAAGCTACCACAAGCCTTCATGTTCAAGCAATTAAAATGCAATGCCACTTAATACTGTAATAAAAAATATATCTGACATAGTAAATAAAAGCTGAAATAAATCTGTCTCTTAACTATTATTTTGAAATGAACTTATATGGAAATTAAGGAACTACCTCAACAGAGGAAATGTATGGTAACATGAATTGTATGGAGTTGTGAATAATTGAGTCTGAATGCCTTTAGCCTAGGTTTACGTAAACCTTTCTGCCTCATCTGCATGTTCTGGCATTGTAAAATCTGTGGATAGACTGCAGAGCTTCTTACATTTTTACAAAATGCATTATGTAAATCCAAGGCAGGTTTTTAGGTGCTACTTTATTAGAAAAGTATAAACTTGTTGACATTTTTTATGAATAGTCATTTTGTTATAAAAACATTACAATCTTTTGCACATGAGTACTTACACGGCTGGAACACACAACCCTGTTGTCTGATAAGCAAACACACAACATCAGCTGCCACACTAATACTCAGTTGATCTTTGAAATACACATAATAGCTCAAAATGGCACAGGAAAAGAATAATAAAAAAATAACGAAACACATCAAAACCCACAGAGATACTGCTGAGCAAAAATTTTCACCAGAGAAAAAATCATTCCAAAAGAACAAACGAAAAGAAACACATATGTTCAAATACACCTAGGGGAACTTCACCTTGATCCTCCTGTTCTTTTCATTTCTTTGTAAAATATTTACAACGTTGCTCCAACATATACGACAGTGACTGTGTGCCAGACTCATAGACTGCAGTCTTTTTCCATGGGTTCAAGCCTCTTTTTACACTAATATTAATTCTCACTGGTGAAGGTTAACTCGTTTTTTTTTTTTTTTTCTTCAATTCTTGAGGAACATCACAGATAATGCTGTCTGCATTAAAACCACAACCATAAAAACCACTGTAGCGCACTATACTCACACTGGTTACCATCATCTGAATAGCATCAGTAGAGTGTTTCATTACATTATTCCCAATTATTATACAGCAGATTAATGTGCTGAAGGACAGTTGGGTGAATTTCCACCTAAATTCCACCTATAGCATATGTCCGCCTAAAAGATGTCTGAGCCAAATGCAGACATCCTGATTGGTGTTCACTTGGAGAAATGAGGAGAATTGTCTATGATTTATTCACTATGACCAGTCACATTCTGCTTCCAGTTGTGTAATGTCAGATGTAGACAAAGTTCACCTTGATTCATCAGTCCTGAAGCAAAACATTGTGCTCTCTCTTTAGCAGAGGAAAAGGCAATTAAATCAAATAAGCAACCGACAACAGCAAGAAATAAACCATTCTCAGACAGCAGATAACTTGTTTTTTTTTTTCATCACCTTTTTTCATTTGTATGTTTTTTTTTTAATACATGCATCTTTTTTATCAGGCAAAGTGCATTAACAGTATTAACAACGTAAAACATTATTGTACTGTATTGTACGGCAGTGGTGACTTCATACACAGCCATTTAAGTGTTTATGTTATGAGCTAAAACAAAAAAGTTAATACTATGAAAACAAAAACTTAAAAAAAAAAAAAACATTCTGAAGGGCAAGGTCCAATGCCTAAAATGCTCTAAACTCTCTTTGTTTCACTTAGAGGAAAATAGTTCCATGTGCAACTAATTCAATTACCTTTATATATTTTTCACTTTCCCTGAGCTTTTGCTAATTCTTTTAAATTGCTACTATAATTATCATGTAATTCTTTTTAGCTCTCATTTTTCAAATGGACTCTCAAAAGGAGTCTATAATGTATTTAAGTGCTGAAAGAGGACATTTGCATTACATGATTCTGTGCTTTTGAATATGCAGACCAATTTGCAGTTGTGTGATTCAGTGATTGGGAATACTGTTTTTATATCTATATTTTATATTTATTTTCCATAGAATTTCCTTACAGAAATAGAGGCTTTATCACTAGAAAAATAGTGCCACATATTTTCCCAAAGCTTGTGGATGTATTAATAAATAATTTAGATAAAGGCCTGTGTTCATTGTCAAGCTACAGTACAAGGTCTGACAATAGTGGCCTTAGCCAGAATTTCAGTAATAGTTATATTTTGCTATTGGTTTGTCAGTAAAATAAGGGGCTTGTTTTCCCACTGCATCATTTTTCTCTGTCAATATACTCTAAATCATTGAGTATAAATACTCTGTGCCATTTTAGTATTCTTTCTGCTCAGTAGAGTTGTGCTCATTTTGTCCTTTCCTTTGGAATTAACATAAAATTAAACAAAAGAAACCCGCAATTCCGATGGAAACTTAGATGGAAACTAATGCACAAGTGAGTGTACTGTCAAAAACAGGATTCTGGAGTATACCTTAAACAGGCTTCCCCTATGTGGTGATATGTTAGTGATTTGTGAATTCCGATGTCTGCTACTCTCGAAAGATATGTGATTAAGTGAGATAAGTTTTTACCTAAGTCTTTTCCTTGGTGTTATCACTTTTTTCCCACCACACTTTCAAATCTCAATCCATAGGCAATTAATACTGATGCACCATCTTAGACATGAAGTGGTAGTGCAATGTGTGTTTACCAAACTGATGTATGATGCAATAGCATCCCATTGAAAACTTTTGCACAATATCTTCTGTAAGATAAGCCCCCTCTTCCAGACTGCTTCTCTAAGGCAATGTGTGGGGCTACTTGGGAACCATAGGGCTGAAATGTAAACATGATGTGTGAATGAGTGCAGGAAGAGCTGTTGCCTTGTCAAGCCTCTTTCTCACTCAGATGGGGGTCTTTCCATATGAGATTTAAGTTTGAGCCCTTACAGGCCAGTGACATACATTTCCATTCCGTCATTAAAAGTGAAGATGGTGGTGGTACTGGATGTGGTCGAGCCCTGCTTAAGGTCAGGGATGCTCTCGTAGAGATTCTCGCCTGGCAGCAAAAGTGCTTTGGCTGGCAGGTGCTGCATCTTGGGCGTATGCTGGGGAGGAGGAGGTGGTGGAGGCGGTTGGTGCTGTGGCTGCTGTGGCTTTCTCTTCTTGGGCCGGAGAGTGGCACTGGCATTAGGTGGAGGCCTTTCTCGTTTCCATCCTCCTCCACCTCCTCCTCCACCAGCCTCTGCAGCTTCATAGGACATGTCGCTCTCCTCCGCACCAATGGCTTCATAGCAGTGCTCTTCCATTGAGCCAGGGGGCATCCTTGAGCCTTTTGCCTCCTGTGGCGCCCATGTCTGTGGCTTCACCACTACGTTAAAGCCACCATCACGTTCACCTCGGGCCAAGGTCCGATAGCCACCAATATCCCTAGGACCAGTAGGCGAGCCAGGCATGCCTCTTTTCTTCTTGCCTGGTTTGCAGACTTTAGAATACATATCTGAGATCTGAAGAACAACACAGTATCTATGAGTCGCAAAAGGTGAAGCAATAAATGCCCTTGCCTTTGTTAATCTATACTTCCAACTTTAAAATACTACTTATAGATTAGAAATTAAGTGAAAGCCTTGACACCTTGAAAATCATTTTATAGTGAAGAAGGGATTGAATGCAGAAACACTCACGTACCCCTGCTGCCATGTTTTCTCCCATGTGAGGGCTCAGAGGGCCTATGTGCTTGGGCTGGAACATGATGTCATCATCTTCAGGAGGCTTCCATATGTACTCCTCTCCATTTCCAATAAACACTGCCTCCTGATCAGACAATACAGAGAGTGAGCTGTCTTATCATATACAGACTGTTTCTGATTAAAGAGCTATGTTATTGATGGCTAAAATTAATCCTGAATCAATGTAGTGATCACATTTATAAGGCCATGTTCTGTGTCTTTGTCATCATATACCCATATGAAGACAACAGTAACCAATTACAAGAGTGAAGCAGTACTGAATTACAATGTTTAATGCATCATCTGTTAACGTACCAGCTATAGTACATAGGATATATTTGCTACCAATAAAAACATGATTATTAAGACAGGGGAGGGAAAAGTTCTGTATAATATGATGTTTCTGAACTGCCACAAGTTGCCCTGACTATCCTGTATTAAAGGATGGTGGGTCAGAATTGGAGTTGCTCACCCACTGTGTTGGGACCCAGTGATGGGTCTCAGTCTCTTGAAATGGAAAAAATTCATTGGAAAAATGGAAATATATTCCTAGGCATTTTAAAATATATAATACACAATATATATACACAATGTGTGTGTGTATGTTTGTATGTAAGTATATATACAGTTAGGTTCGGAAGTATTTGGACAGTGACAGAGTTTTTGTGATTTTGCCTTTATACGCTACCACAATAGATCTGAAATAAAACAATCAATATGTGATAGAAGTGCAGACTTTCAGCTTTATTTGAAGATGTTCCACAAAAAAATTGCATTTATCATTTAGGAATTACAGCCATTTTCAGCAAAGTACCTCCATTTTCAGGGACTCAAAGGTATTTGGACAGTTGACTGACAAGAAGTTAATTGACCAGGTGCGGTCCATTCCCTCATTACTTCAAGACAAATGAAGCAGATAAAAGGTCTGGAGTTGATATCAGGTATTGAGTTGGCAGAATCCTTTCCCTGGTGAAGAAAAACCCCTTAACAACATCAATAGAAGTCAAGAATTCTCTGGAGAAGGTAGGCGTATCATTGTCAAAATCACAGTGCAGGTGGATAATGACCCTAAACATACTGCAAAAGCAACTCAAGACTTTCTGAAGGCAAAGAAATGGAAT
>CM074952.1:12518993-12530200 GCA_037577455.1 Pangasius macronema | reverse complement strand
TCAAATCCATTGTGGTGGTGTATAAAGGCAAAATCACAAAAACTCTGTCATTGTCCAAATACTTCCCGACCTAACTGTATATATATATATAAAAGTTAAAAGAAGAGATTTCTCAGAGTCACATCAGCAGTGTAAAAAAAAAATAAATAAAAAAAAAAAACAACATGCAAGTATCTGGCAAAAGCCACTGTTAAGTTTCTTCACAACTGAGCCTATGTAAATATGTAATTAACACTTAATATTCAATGGTTTAATTTTCAATTGGAGCAGATTAACCAGCATAATGATTATTGTTAAACTTTTCTGAGATTTAGAGAGCTAGTTTGAAACATGTCCTCTAACAGAGTGTTAAGGTCAGTGCAATCCATCTGGCTTTCCCCCTGCTGACTGACTAGCTCATCTATAACCACTCAGTGGATCTAATGACATGAAGCTTAATGAGTTTCCCCAACCTGGCAGTGGCGAGGGAACAATAGCCCATACTTTGCAGTTTTATTCATATTCCCATGAGCGCAAAATAGAAAAAGCAAATACCACAACATACTAGCATAGTTTATTTTTCATTCTATTTATTTATAATGTTTATTTTTATGACATTACTGTACAGTAAAAGTTCAGTCAGGTATTTTATTTTCGATTTTATTATATGGCTATTACGCTCCTGTCAGAGAAGCAATATAAAGCCCTCAAATGTGAAAAGCTGGCTAAGAAGCTGCAATGTATAGGCTCTACATCTGTACATACATATTGTATGGCAACATTACAGGCATTTGTTTATGAGAAAATATATCTTGTAGCAATATGAAATCACTAGATGTCTATGACCTGAATTTGAATGATGGGAATACAGGCATTGCATATGGGTTTCTGTGTATTGCATCATCTGTATGGCATAGGGCTTCTGGGTATGCCTCAGCAGGAATGCCAAATGGACAAGAACGAGTGTCAGGAGTATTCACAGAAGTGTGTAATTAACAGAGATGGAAAGTAACAAAACTACATGTACTCCTGTTACGGTACTTAAGTACATGGTTCAATGTAATGGTACTTGCTTTAGCATAATTAAATCATAGTGCTTTTTCCTGGGGTTTTTAATAATAAAATATTTAACTTCACTGCTCTCATTTTAATCACTGTTAAGCCCTAAGTGTCTACTTTCTACATGAATTTCTACACTTCAGGTGCTAAAGACTTAGTCAGCAGCAGCAATGTCTGAGACAGTGGTGACAGATGAGCATTCCTGGTTCAATGTCTCAGGCATGTTCAGTTTTAAATGCTTCAAAGGAAACAGTTTGGTAATGATCCGAAAAAAGTAGATCCGTGAGCCATCTGTGAGCCAACCAGTGGAGATACTGGCATTTCAGAGCTTAATATCTAACCTGCAGAAACATACAGGTAAGCCATTAGCTAGCAAGCTACTGAAACCCCAAGAGCATTTGGATAAGGCAACTAATGTTGCATTTCTTTATATTTCTTTGATAATTAAGGTGGTGTTATGGCTATTACAAAAATAAAAAATAAAACAGAATAGAAAATTTAAAAAAATCTGATTAGTTGTGTTAGCTGTAGATAAAGTATGTGAAAAATGAATTTGTAAAGTAATTACTTAAGTAGTAACCAGATGACTTATTTACGCTAACTTAAGTAATTTACTTTTACTTGTCAATTATTACTACTTTTACTTAAGTCAGTGTCTTTTGTACCATTGTGTCTTTCCATCACTAGTAATTAGAGAGCATGTACAACACATTTTCTTTCCCTTCTTGTGCCACCTCAGATGAACTGATACTGCAGTTTCATGCATACAAAATGAGTGTAAGCCAACTAGAAATTTGATTATTAATTACTAATTAAGCTAATTATTGGCACAGAGACACAGTGCCAATAAGTAACTAATAATGCAAAAACAAACATTTTGGTCAATATTGGCTTATCTCCCTCAGCGTAAAGCCCCACCTACCTTTGGTAGGTTTCCCCACCTACCTTTGGAAAGAAAGGAAGATTGAAAGCCTCCACATTCTTGCGTGGCAACTTTTGACTGTGTGGGTGTGGTGGGGGCGGAGCTGGATGACTGGGCGGAGCATGCCGAATCTCCCCACTACTGTGCCGCTGTGCCTGGCCGAGCCCCTCCTCCGTCTCAGTGCCATTATCCCTCTTCTGGGCAGCTTTGTCAACTTTGCGAACTTTTCTGATACACGCATACTCAGCTGTTTCCGGAGGCTGCGGGGGTGGGTTCATTACCTGCGGGAGGGTCTCAGGCTCAGGAATCCCGCCATCCAGGCTGTCCCCATCCGGATCAGGTGGGGCTGGGGTATTGGCGGGAACAGCTGGGGGGGCGGGGGTGTCTGTCTCTCCAGCCCGCCCCCTGAGCGCAGCCTCAGGACAGCGAGTGGGGGACGAGCGACGCCCCACCTCAGCGTATGTGTGCTCTCCATCCTCCCCTGAGGGCACCTGGGGCACCTGGCGGCCTTGTGAGGTTCGCAGGTCTGAGTTGGAGCGACGGCTTGGCAGCAGGAGCAGGTCCATGCTGGCTGGACGGTTCTTCTTGGAGGATTCTGAAGATTTAACATCAATTTTAGCTCCATGGAGTATGGATTATGTAGTATATCAAAAAAGGAACAGAACATTGTGGGCTAAACTGCAGAGGCAAAGGCGGCACAGACGGCGCCAACCCTCACAAAGTGAAAACAACATCTACGGGTGGCTCTACTACAGAAGAACAGAGAAAATAATTGTATCCCAAAATGAAACTTATACCATCCCGCATGCTCCAACTCTACATCCGAATTTGAGGCAGCTCTGCGGCCTCGGTAACGCTATCAAGCAATGTGAGAAGCGAATGTACATACTTTTGCCATTGCAGTTGAGTCTGTTCATCTCATGGAGCTTGGTGTCTGACTTACTGATGGAGCGCAGCTTTGACTGCCGCAATATGTTCTAAAAAAAAAAAAACAGAGACCATTATAACTATATAGCCTAATATGAGTTGTAGATCATTATAAAAGAAGAGTAAAAAGTAGAAAATAGATCAGTGTAACACTTCTATTATAAATACCACAGTAAATTTGTATAAATATATTTGTACTGTACATATTTGCAAAAAACATCATTTGTGTGCGGAGCTTAAATGTGGCACTTGACAGGCGAGAACACTGTTTTTTTTCCTTCTAAATGGTCAGTAAGATAAGTATCATGCTTGACTGTAGCCTTAACACAGGGCCATATTCAGAGTTGAGTTGAGCGGTGGTACTGCGAAATTAATATAGAAATTGCACATATTGGTGTTTAGGCCTAATTATTTCTGGACTCCAGGACTGCTAGACAGTTGGACACACAGAGCAGAGGTTGTCCAAAACAGCAGCATGTCTAAGTTATGTACTAGTCTGTCCTTGAGAATAAGTCACATTTTTGTGCTGTATTAATTCCATTATCTGGTATCAACTATGTGTCGAAATGGAATTTAAAAAAGAAAATATTAATGAATTAATTAGTTTATTCATTCATTCTTCTTCAGTAACCGCTTTATCATGGCTGGAGTTGTGGATGATCTGGAGCCTATTGAAGGAACACTGGGCGTAAGGCGGAAATACAGCCTGGAAGGGACTCCAGTCATTCGCAGGGCAACATGAACACAAATATTCACACACTCATTCTCACCTAGATGCAATTTTAGCATAGTCAATCCACATATCAGCATGATTTGGGAGGTGGGAGGAAAATAAATTAATTGAGCCGAGAATCAAACTGTGGGCCCTGGAGCTGTGAGCCTGCAACACTACCCATAGGACAATTCATTACCATGAGTATGAATATATTTTTAATATATTACGCTGCTATTAGATTTGCTTTTATACTAAGTCATACTGCAACTGCAAGCAAAAATATGATCAGCTTAACCAGTCCTTATTTAACAGTCTTTTTAAGAGAAGGGTTTGTTTTAAAAGGAGTGAACTAGATGCAGTGGAGAGTCTCCTTGTCCATCACCTCTACACAAGAAAAATCTGGCAAACTCAGAGACATGAACTGCATTTCAATAACCTGAGTGGCTTACCCCAAAGATCACAAGCTGAGTACTGAAATTATCTATAAATAAGTTGTCTATTTTTATCGCCAAAATTGAATGCAGCCATCAGTGTCCAGATCCCAATCTTCTCACCTGTCAATGCAGTCTAAAAGCAGGCGTAACAAGGAAATAGTTTTATCGCAACTGGGAAAATTAAAGAGATGGTCACCATGTCCATGAGTCTGTGCTTTCTCTCTTCACCAGTACCATTGTGACTCTTCCCCTTCCTGTTAAACACAAAATGAGCACAAAACACACTGATTATCTGTCAGTCTCTATCAATAATAGATGGTTGATTCATGATTAGGATGAGAACCCTTTATCCCCTTTTTACACCTGGTCATTTCATGCATCTTGTACCTGCATCGTATCCTATTATGACATGATTTTATGTAAGTACAGTTCAATTTCCGGTTATGTTGTACAAAATAAATAAGTAATGGAAGGGATTTTGGTTAAGTTTGACTTGGAGAGATGGATTTTCTTTTGAAATATCTGACTAAAATAAACCTCAGGTCAATATTCTGAGCAATTTAAATCTGTTTTAAATGTGTCTTGGGTGCAATTACATCACCATTTTTTGTATATACTACAATCCTAACATTCAAGACACATGAAACAGCCAAGGACCAAGGTTTCAATCTTGAAACAAGAAAAGGTTTCAGGCCAACAGTGTAAAAAAAACAACTTTTGCAATAAACAACTGTAATCATTTTGTCATTTGTAATCATTTGTAATCATAGTAAAGTACTGCAATATCTTACATAGTATAAAGCAACACATAATCCAGTATATTTGCTCATTTGGCTGGTGCTTTCTCTTTAAAAAAAAAATAATACAGTTGATGAATGCTAAGCAACTGAATGCTAAGAGGCATGCTCAAGGGTCCAGCCATAGCAATCTGGCAGTGCTGGGAATACACAACCTTCTGCACTGCAACTCAAGGCCTTAACAACAACTTCTTTGCAAAACCTTTGCATTGATTCAACCACGTCTACCACAGAATTAGCTTGTACTAAAAGATTGCATTGAAGCAATGAAAGCTACTCAGGCTAGTTGTGGTGGCTCAGTGGTTAAGGCTTTGCGTGACAAAGCAGAAAGTCTTGTGTTCAAATCCCAGTGCCTCCAAACTGCTATGGTTAGTTCCTTAAGTAAGACCCTTAACCTTCAGATCAGTTTTAGCCTGTATCAATTGTACAGCACTTGTTTAAAAAGCGTCAGCCAAATGAGCAAATGCACTGGATTATGTTATTCTATACTATGTAGGATATAACAGTACTTTACCGTAAATATGTTTACAGTTGTTGATTGTAAAGTTTTATAGTAATTTATTGGCAGCCCTGTTGCCAGTAAATTACTGTAAAACTTACGGTCATTTTCTTACATTGAAGTCTTCAGATAAATCACATAGCATATTTCAATCAGCTCCAATAAAGCCTTACATGCAGACATCATTTCTCATGATTATTTTACAGTATATACAGTACACAGCATCAAAGCTACCTTTAGACTCAGATCTTAATACTAACTACACATCCAATGCCTCTTGGTCAAAGCCCTGGAGCTTCACTTTCTTGGCCAAAGCTGCTTTTTCACAACTCTTTTTTTTCCCAAAGTATCTTTGAGCAGAAATACATTTACTCTCACTGGAAGAACAACTGTCAACTGTCTGAAGTCCCTCTGAATTCTCCTCCTACATTAGATAAGACTCTGGTAAGCAAGGCTAAAGCTCCAGATTCCAAAGGCTAGACGTGAAAAGAGTCCTCGTCAAGCAGGCAGAGAAACCCATCTATAATTCATTAGATAGACTGTAGCTTAGTGCTGTATTCAATCACAGTCCATTTGGATGTGCCATATCCAAATGGCCTCTGCTTAAACATATCAAATGGCACAGGCTTCATATTTACAGTGGGTTCAGAAACTATTCAGACCTTTTTACTTTTCGCATGTTATTGTGTTATAAATTTAATTTAAAAGAATTTAATTGAGCTTGAGAAGGTCTGGTGGCAAGAATTGGAGAAACTGCCAAAATCCAGGTATGCAAAGATTGCAGAGACTTACCCAAGAATAACCAAAGCTCTAATTGCTGCCCAACATTTCTACAAAGTACTGAATAAAGGGTGTGAGTACTCATCTAAATTAGACACTTCAGTTTTCGTTTTTTAATAAAGTTGCAAAAATTTCTAAAAAGTTGGATTTTTGTGTGAAGATTGATCACCAAAAAGGGCAATTGTTATCCAATTTAAATTTAATCTATAGGACAAGAAAGTATGCATAAAAATGAAGGGGTCTAAATACTTTCCAAACCCACTGTATATGTGTATATGTGTGTGTTCAGTGTTACAGTTATTTCAATCTGTTGCTCACCTGTGGCAGCCCACACACAGCACGACAATCAGGATGGTGACGACGAAGGCCGAGGCAGCTGCGATGGCCCCGAGCAGCAACACTTTGCCGTAGGGGGGAGCAGTGAAGTTCACCCCGTCCTGCATCGAGGCCATGTGAGAGTGCTCACACACGCTCGCTCGTACACTCCCACTCTGTGCCACGGGCACGCACACAGGCAAAAGCTGGGTATACACTTCACAGGATCTGAGGAAAAACGGAGATGAAGGCAAGGGGTAAGCTCTTCTTTTGTGCACATTTGTTCCATTTAGATCAAACAGCAACATCCATCTGAATCCTTGCATCCTCCTTCCATAAACCTTGTGAGAGAGGAGAGGAATCCCAGATATCTCCCTTTGTCTCACACTTACTGTCATTTTCTCCCTACAGCTGTCAGTCAGCCCCTGGCTGACACTATTATCCTCAGCTCCACAGTTCAGGGGGGCGATTTTTGATCTTTTCATGCTGACAGATTCACAACCATCAGGCACCAAACCTGCCAATATGTATGACTGCTTCTACTGCTTGGAAATAGGATGCTTGCCTATTACAATGCAGACTCTGCACTTAGTACAATCCTTATGAAGAACCCTGTACTATACCCTGCCTATGCTAATTCCAGTGCCTACACTACTGGAAGCATTCAAGCGATGGAACCACAATGTACAGTCCATTGCTATATGTTGTCATCTGTTATTATTATTATTTTTTAGAATTATACAAAATTATATCATCTATCACTAACAGAAGACAATACATCTGTTGTTTTTTGCTGAAAGCAGTGTTACTTTACAATAACACCTACTTTAACAATATTACTCTACTTTACTAACTTTACTTCTACTAGCTTTAATTCTGTAAAACAATGTATAGTACCATGTGTGGAATAGTACCATTCAAATTACATGTTATTACTAATATTAAAATGTGATTAAAACACAGTTTCAATGACATGTTCTGTGCCTAAGACTTAATTTAACTTGAATACAATTTCGTAGCCAGATCTTAATTTTTTTTTTTTTATATATATATATATATCATCAAAATACCATCTAATTATTTTCTGTTATTATAGTTTAACCCACTAAATAAACACATTTTTCTCTAATGAGCAAATGTATTTACATGGCAGTTAACAATCGCTGACAGACATAACTTGTGAAAATCAGTAAGATCAGAGGATTCATAGCTGTAAACACACAGCAGCAAAAACACTTGAATATTCACAAAAGGTTGGAAGGGGCGGAGTCATGGGAGTCTAACTTCAGCAGCTGTCTAGTGGTTGTCAGTCGGCACAATTTATTACATTTATTACAAGATTATATTACATATGAGTTACAACTGAATTAAATTATAGTACCAGAGTTCAGTTCTGATTGCTGTTCACATAATCCAAAGGTGTCTGAGCTTGACTTCTGTTCATTCCACTCTAATTTAACCCCTGATAGCGATAATGACTAACAAATAGAAGGTCACATTAATGTCAAGTTAATAATTAACACATGACAACAAGCACTGTGTTAGCATACATTACTATGGAAAGGAAATGGCAAAAATTAAAACCATTTGAATCAACAAAATGCAATATTGTATTAGTTTCTGATAAATTCTTCAATAAAAACTGCTTCATAGAAGACTCTTCTGGACCTTGCAACATACCTTGGGTGTTACTCATGCATCCACTGCTATCTTCATAACAACATACAAACAATAAACCCCATAATACATGATAATACATGAAGTACTTAACTACTTCACCAACTTTACCTACTTGTTCCCTTGCTCCACTTTCCCTGTTGCATACACTACAATGCCTGGGTATCCATGACCCAGACATATAACTTCATCTCACAATCTATGCCTTGTCTCATCAGCCCATCACCACTATATACTCACTGCATCCCCTCCTGCCACAAGAGCCACCTTCTCAGTAGGGGACATCGCAGCGTGATGAACTAGCTTTTCTTATAGCACTCCTATTTTCCTTCTAGCCCATAGTGTCTTGCCGTGCCTTTACACACCAGCTGGAGATCTCAGTGAATGGCCCTGAATAAGATTATAGTTCTGAATGGGGCATTTGGCTCTTATTTCTATGTAGAGGCTGTTTATTCATGATTATGTGCCTCAACATTACCCAAGTACCAGTAATAGCAATATGAGTGTTAGAAAATATCACACGGCAGCTCTTGACTGAAAGTAACATGAAGTGTGTGTGTAGGAGGGAGGGGGGTGCTTGTTTTGTGTGTCTGTCTGCTTGTTTGTTTATTCATCACAGTTTAATTTGGCAGTGTAGAGATGCTGAAATCAAAATGAGCATGTTTTAATCATCTGGCTCGTTTTCTGCAGTGTCAAAGTGAGCCATGAGTCATGACAATGTCTAAAAATGTTTTCATGCATAGGCAGGTCTTCTTGCTGTGAAGAGATGTCAAAAAACATGGCTGGGGAAAAAAACTTTTTTGTGTCTCCTTGTTCTCGGGGGGAACAATACTCTTGTTATTTTGATGGGTTTTTCACAGACAAGTAAACACACAGGACATTCTGCCTCAAATGTCGCAGACGCCTTCTGAACCTATAATGGACTCCAAAAGATGGCTACATAAGATTTGCCTCCATGATACAACAAATCACGTTACCAAGTGATCCAAAGCAGACCTCTTGAATCTTCCTGTAGGTCTTAGTATAGCATTCTCTATCCTCTAAGCAGTTTTCCATCTTCCCAACACCCTATAGGCCTATACAGCATAGGTCAATGGCAGATATAGCTTTAAATGCTGGACTGTAGAACAGCAATCTGGTAATACAGTCTCGATTCTTTAACCAAATTGACAATGTGAATGTGTTTTAGAAGAAGCCAGATAGTATTCCACAGTGCAATATTACCCCATTAAACCTTAAAATTGCAATTAAGCCATCCTGGGACTGCTGCTGTAAATATTACCCATGTCTTCGGTCACAAATACAAAACTCTTCTACATTCTGTCAAAATGAAGCACTCGCTCTCCTCATTCGACCCTTCCTTTAATTTTCTGCTTATATTTAGTCACTACACGGAAAGCAGCTGTTCTGAGCAGCGATCGCAGTCTTTTACCACAGCTGCTTATCTCTCTTACTTACTCGCTGGGCTAGACAGGGTGAACACATGTCTCCTACATTTAATCATGCAACTCCAGGACAGTGTACAATTTTTGTTTTTCTGCATTTCCACATTGCACTGTAAAAAACAGACTTGAGCTTCTCTTTATGGTTTACATTACAGGCAGTAATGGTATTCCTAATATAAAACATAAAGCAATGGCCTAATGGTTCGAGAGTCGGACTTGTAACCCAAAGATGAACCCGAAGGTCATGGGTTTGAGTCTCGGGTCCGGCAGGGATTGTAGGTGGGGGGAGTGAATGACCAGCGCTCTCNGGTTAAATGCAGAGCACAAATTCCGAGTATGAGTCACCACACTTGGCCACAAGTCACTTCACTTCACTTCACTTCACATTGTGAAATTGGGACCTGATGTGACCTATTAGAAGGACCCTAATTTCCTTTTCAAACTGTTATACTATACTATTGTTATACTATTACCACTATTGAGCAGAAATAGTAATAGTAAAAGAGGCAGGAAAACTTAATAGTATTAGCACATTTTATATAATATACAATGCTGAATAATCTGTGTTTAATTACTAGTCCTGCAATACAGAATTGTGCCTGATACTTCTCATCACTTAATTCTAGTACCTATGTCTTGTTTGGGAAAAGCCTACTTGTTTCCGTATGAAAGCGCATATACATAAATGTGTGGAGAGCCAATCAGATTGTAACCTGTAAGATTACAGTATATAAGCAAACCACAACTATAGTATCTGGCCTGTTATCAATAACATTACAGTGTCACTATCTATTGCACTGTATTTATTGGCACTAGATATTACTTGCAGAAATCACGGTCTCTCAAATGGTATCGAATAGTAGTCGTAATAGGATATGGAACGTACACACGTGTGTTTTAACACGTAGTATCTTCAAGAGAGAACAAGCTTCATCAGTAGCCACACTGGCTGTGAACAGACCATTAATTTTACCAGATGGAGTGCCAAGCGCTTCTGTGAATTTTTTTTTTTTTTCAAGACCAGCCATGAGGTGCCCCATCACCAGGCAAGTCTAGCACTCACCAAAAAGCAAAATAATGTTAGTCTAATATGTTACTGTTATAATGTTATCTGATAGCCTGCATAGGTGTCTTTTGGGTTACAAGGTGTGTTGCAGGAGAAGTATGTAGTGTTGGGACAAGTAAGCAGCTTTTTAATGAGAATTGATAGACTGAAATGTTATACTGGTCCAGTTAAAGTAGTCAGCAGAATTAATGATGCCACCTATAGATTAGTACTGTTGCTGTCGCTATTGTCCAGCTCAGACCCTTGAGGCCCGAGGGTCTTGGGGGTCAGCTGTTGGTACGGGTCAAGAGGTCGAAGGAGATTGATGTTAGTAACTAGCTCACTGGCATTGGATTGTTGTCACCTGTTACTCATTACACCCTATAAGTGTGACACCTACATTTCCTCCATTCTTTGCTAAGTTTTATTTGGGCTTCACTGCCAGGATCACTAAGCTTTTGTTATTTGCTATCTGGTCTGTATCCTACTATCTGGTCTTGCTTTCCTGTTTTGCCAGTGTCTGCTTAGTTGTTTGCTATTTTGCTTGTTTGATGCTTTTCAATTTTTGCCTTTTTTGGACTTTGTCTGATGATTTTGGGGTGTTTGTCTAATG
>CM074952.1:12504856-12518893 GCA_037577455.1 Pangasius macronema | reverse complement strand
TATTTTGCTTGTTTGATGCTTTTCAATTTTTGCCTTTTTTGGACTTTGTCTGATGATTTTGGGGTGTTTGTCTAATGTTATTTTTGTCATTTCAACCTGGGTTCATCTCCACTAATACTGTCAGAGCCTGATAATTGGCCAGGCTCTCTTTGACGCTGAAGTGTGGCAGGGCATCCTGAACAGTTCTTCCTTAATAAATACACACTAATTCAGAGAGGACGACTTTCAATTTTGTGAGAGCCAATCTCATTCTATTGCTCTTGATCCAATTACGTTGACAAGCTTCTAGTTGAAACATGCAGAAAGATATTTTGACCTTTTTCTGCAGGGACTTATTCTAGGAGTGGTAAAGGTACTGCTGTACACTCTTCAAAACGTGCAGGGCAGGTAGTAGTTGCCTAAAAGTTCCTCAAACAGATGTGTGCTCACAGTGGTGACAGTCAGCCAACTGGTGTCTGCTCTACAGCCCTACTAATTCTTATAATCCCTCACTTTAACACTTTTGCTCAGGCAGACAGAAATGCGAAACTCCACCTCTCATCCCCCTTAATCAATTCTCCTTTTTCCTTTTACTGTCCTCCTCCCTTGCCATCCCTAACCCCCTCTCTCTTCCATTGTTTCTCTTTTCCCCCTTATAGGAGTGTCCTCTTGCCACTGCAGTGCAACATTCAGGGTAAACAGCTTGTCTTTCAGGGCCTGCCAATCTCAGGCAGTGCACAACAGAACTCTAATACACCTAACACACAAACACACACATCTGCACTAACAGGGCCTCTTAGGGCGCTCCCTTATAAAGCACTAATCCTCACCCTCACACAGCAGAACAGCATTCAAATATGCCTTAAGACATCACTCTTAACCAGACCTCAGCATGGACTGGCATGGCTTCTAAAGAGGAAATAAGAATATAAATTAAATTTGGTGGCTCAAGTCACAATATTATCTTCAGTTGGCAGATGGGACCTTTTTTTTTTTATTTCTACTCTACATATCTAAGACCTCACAGTAGTACTGTATTTCTTGATGGCCTAATTAACCAGCAAATAGCCATTTTTTCCCTATTTTCCCTTAATTGCATAGTCGCAGCCAGGGATGATCTAGAATCATGTGCCTGCTGTGTTGTCTCTACTTTTAGGTTTCATTTGCAGTCCAGAAAAAGAACTGTCTAATGCATTAAAGCGAGACAGGGCATTTACATGTTTAAAAGACGAACAATTATTTAAGCAAGATCAACTGTTCCGCTCATCTTTAATTCATGTGATGACACAACAGCAGATTATAACTCATGCACTGAAAACAGCTGATTCATATCCTGTAAGAAAGCGTGAGTGCCTTTTATGTAAAAGAATGCTCAGTGATTGGGAAATGTATTATTGTAGAATTACATGTGCATGCAAAACTGCACTTATGGCTGTGATATCAAGCAAATCATAATGTAGTAATTATATATTATGTAGTATATTTATATATTTTCAGAATGATATATTTTCATAAAGGAAAAGGAAAAGACTTCCTTGCTTTTTAGAAAGGCGCCTTTATAATATATGAAATAAAATGATTGTTTAAAGGATTCAAGAACACTTTCCACACTTCCCTTATTCCAATGTCTTTGCCTTTGTTTGGTGATGTATATAAGTGATGAATATAATCAGCTTTAAGGTGGGGGAGTGGGGTATGGGGGTTGGTGCTGGAGGATGGTAGGATGATACAAAAAATATCTATGATAGGGTTGTTCCAATATTATGGTTTCATAGTTAGTCAAAGTGTAAGATTGGATGGTTACTGCACCCTTGACTTTATCAAAAAAGCAATTAAAATTTATTTCCGCCTCATCCTTTTTTTTTTTTTTTGTCTAGCTGCGACTCCCCAAAAACTTTGTAATTCCTCCCTCTGGACTCCCCTTAAATCATAAAACAGCAACATTTATTTCTCTTTGCAGGGGCACAGTCTGTACGGAAAATCCTTAGGCTGTGTAATCCGCTACTGTTGTAAACGTATTACATTGTGACTCTGCTGCCACTCCTAGCAGTATTCAGTACTTCATCATCACATTATCNTACATGATAACCATACCTTCCAAAATTAATAAACAAACAAAGAAATAAACTCAGCCAGCTCAACTTTCCCCTAACTACATAACTACTGATTGATTTGGCTAAGGTTATCTAGCTTTGATTAGGCATTCAGTAGTATTGAGCTTTAGCCCAGTAGACCATTGATTATGTGAAGCCCTAGGTTGTTAAAAGAAGTAAGTTGCATTAATAATAATTAGCCAATTTCATTTAAAACATAAATATGAACAGCCATACATTTAAGAAACCTAGACGCCTCTTCAGGCTAAGATTCATGTTTCAAAAGCACCGCCATCTTTGTGGGGTGCAACTTACAATCCAGACTGTCCCCCATTGAGTTGAACTTAATTCAGAACATCCACAAAAACTTTTGTGAAAATTCCAGCACACTGAAGCACCTGGATATAAGATTTTACTGTTTATTATTGTTTAATAATGTTTAGCTTCTCTTTAACTTGGCCTCAGTTCATACCTAATGTTCTTACCCATTTGTATCAAAAGGTTAACAATTTTTCAAGAATTCTACTCAAGCATTTTGAAATAAACATAAACGCTTCAAGCACAGGTTAGCTAGCTATCTAGCAAAGGCAACAATATCACAGGCTCAGTAAGTGGACTGGCTAAACCCATGCAAACAGTGGGTAAAAAAAAAGAATATGAAATGACAATTGTAAAATGATTGCTTTGCCTCCTTGACTTTCTTCCCTGCCTAAATTTTCTATGCGTAAAAATGTTCAGAAAAAAAAACTATGTAGAAAACATATGAAAACACATCAATGCACCCATTTGAAGTACCAACCAATCTGCACAGTTTGCTATCAAATTAGCTTTTTTTAAGCTTCAATTACTTTCATGCTACATTTATATTCGACAAGATTAAAGTTTAAAATTAAATTTTAATTTTCTCCATCACAACAGGGCTAATTATGGCTCATCATACTTCGACTTACTTCAATTACTAAAGGAGTCCATTCAGATTTTCTCTTGTTCAGTTGTGGGTAGGATGTGGATCTTAGGCTGCTACTAGTTACTGTAAGTTAGGCTGCTACAGTAGTTAACACTACTGTTAAGTGTGAAGAAAATGACAGCAAGTAGCTAAGTTAAGATCATGTTTGCTGACATTAATAATCATGGATATTTTGAAGAATGAGTTAAATTTCCACCAAATTTGAATAGCATTCATAGAATCCATAGCACAAATGAAGAATACAGTTGAAAGAAGGCTATTCTGCTCAAAATACTGCATATTCAAGGAGGATGACATGAAATGCCATACTGCATCAACAGCACAATTTGGTAACACTAATTTAAAGATATAATAGTATCACTTAAGGCGTGTACCTAGGATGGCATGGTATAAAATGTGGAAGAATATTTGCTTAAAATGTTACACTGTCATACTGGTATATTGTCACACCATTAATACACTCTCTAGAAAACACCATTAAAGCTTCCAAGAAGAAATAATAATGTCACTAGCACATGAATCAAGTTCCTTTATTGTTAATGTACCAGAGCAGAAATCAGATCACGTAACAACTGCAAACTTTCCTCACAGAGTCAGATGAGCTCCCATTTCTGCTGCCAATTACTACCCTAGAGAGAGAAATAGAGAAAGAGAGAGGGAGCAATGGAGGAATGGCATGTTTTAATTACTGTGAAGGCCTAGATTTCAGAAAAAAGAAAGAAAATGGCATGTCATACCCCCAAGCCCAGCGACAAGACTTTGTCGCCACACTGTTTCTCTCTTCCCTCTCTTAAATAAATAACTGAAGAGCAATAGTAGGCTAAATGTGACAGCAGCAACCCCATCCTTCAACACATCTTCACAGTTACAATTTCCAAAGAATCTCTGAGCGAAAGGAGAGGATAAAACTTCAACAGCCTCTACTTGTCTGCTACTTTCCATGGGGCAATGGTTAAATTATAACGTCTTTATATCCTTTCCAGGGTGCACTTTTTTTTTAAAGAAGCCTGAGACAGCAGCAACAAGTCTAACATACAAGTCTAACATACTGTAGCAGAGTTCCTGGCCTTTGTCATTGTCAGCCATGTCTAATCTTGTCATGCTTGTGCTGGCTGCTAGATGTCCAATCTATGTATCGTACCATGGCAAATTGCAATCAGTGATCACTCATCAGGCAGATTTAACAGATCATTCAGCATGGTAGACTTGTTGCTTTTATCTCAGGCATCTAGATAACAGCACAGATTCCGTATGCTCAGTTATACATACAGTACAAAGTGGTTCCCTGACTTACAGTTGACCTTAAAATGAAATGAAGTCACATCACAGTGATGTTAATCTTGTGAGAAATCAAAGCACAGTAATTTATCTTTTTTAAGTAAAGAAAAACTGGATGATGGATGATGTTTCTGTAGCTAAGGCTCTCTAGCTAACTAACTTACTACTACTGAGTTTGTGCTTTTATATCTATTATCCCCTTATTGACCAGCCTAATAAATTATATTCTGAATCAATATTCACAATTGACTTCATGACCACATATTTGTGACCAATGAATTAATATTTAGAATTGCAGTGTTCCATATTATACTGGAAAGTCACACAAAAACAGCGCATCTGTGACCCAAACAGCTTACAAGCCGTAAATCTGCAAATACCGAAAAGCATAAGTATAAATTGTTTATGTTCAGAGAGGACTGATTTGTCCCCGACATCCACCACAATTGTGTCTTCTCAAAATATCCTAATGTCAGTGCTTTCGGCTACAATCTGTTTTTAAAAATCTCTATCAAAAACTCAAAAAACTTAAAATTCAGAAGTACCTATAGTTTACCAGGTGTTTTTGTCATTGCACACAAGCTGAGTCAACAGTTGGCAACCCATTTCATAACATAGTACTATAACTACATTTTAGCTACACTTTTCTAGCAAATGTTTACAAATCAGTGCTTAAAACTTAGGTACATTACATCCCAGCTAGCTCATGTTTGAAACTGTCTGACAACATGCTCTGACATGTTGTATGTTTACCCTGGATTAAACTGAAACGGCCAATACTGCAGCCTATCAAGCTAAAGATTTGCATAACTAGCTAGTTTAGTATATGTTTGTCAAGTGACATTAGCCATGTTCATACAGGCAGTGTTTGGGATTAAGAAACATATTTACTAATGAAAGTGCTTCTGAAATTGTGCTGTAATGCTACATTATATCAGGCACAAATAAGTGGAACAGTTTACATGGACAGGTAAACAGAATCAGTCTCCTTCTTATGATAGTCATGTGTATTCTTAAATATTTATTTTTTATTTTACACCATTTGGCATTTTACTCATATCTGCTTTTATCCTTTAAAAACACACTGGCTAGTAAAAATGCCCTTCTCAGTTTGTTAAATCCTTCCTCATCCAAATACTAACAGGTAGAAAATACTTCAGTAATTCATTTTTTTTTAAATCCTTACTGTCTACTTCTTAAATTATTTAGACCTTAAAAGGCCCTAACTCATTAAAATGTTTCAATATGCTGGAGTAAGCAAAGACTCAAATAAAATGAGGGGTCTTCTTTGTCTCTCTAGCAGGCATTAACTCCATCAAATTTGAAAAAGCATGCCGATGTAAGTTTCACTAATTTGCTAACATCAAGGGGTAATTTGCCTACAGTTAACTGGGCCTGTTTTCTTTTCTAATGTCAGGTTAAAGGAGTATCAATTCCAGTAGCTAAAGTAAATGGCTAAGGAGCAAGTCAAACTCTAGATAATGGTAATTACTGGTTATCCAAGTATATTTTATTTCTGATTAATTCATTGGCAAGCTGTGTAGTATTGGTCATGCATATGACCAGCAATCTTACAGAGACTGAATGAGGTTTTCAGGCAAAAGTAATAAAAGTTATTTTTCACATGAAATACCCATTTCCATCTTTTAACTGAGTAAGATTTTGACACATTATCTATACTTTCTATTAACTATAATTGCTCTGTAATTTACCCACCCTGTTCCTCGCTCTCTGACTCAAAAAGAAGTAAAACATATTTTACATATCTTATTGCTGACACATGCAATGTTGCATCCTAAGCCAAATAACTTCATCAAATAAGGCATTTATCTGCCAAAAATGCTGTTGCTGTTGATATTTAGCAGAAAACCTTATACATAAGATGAGTAGGGTTTTATGAGTAGTGTGTCTCGTTTAAATGAAACCTATGTCACTGCTTAAAATATACTGTATGCATGGCAGACTGGGGAAAACCTGTCAGCTCGATTCTGGCAAACAGCCAGAGACATCAGTAACTCAGTTTTAGACCAAAATTAGGTTTTTCTGCTTACAAAATACGTTGACACCTCTATTTTAAGAATTAATAAATATCTTTCACTAAAGTAATGTGGAATTGTTTTTATTTAATTTATAATCTTGCCTATGCTGTCTGAAAAGATCATGTTGGAGTCAGTTTAACAAGCGCAGTGGTAAAAACTGCCTAAAAATATCTAAAACCTTGCTAGCTAAGTGTGCTTTTGTGAATGTAAGCCTTTTATCAGTTGGACATAAGCCTATTCAATTTAGTTCATCATCAGATGCCACCTGTCAAATGATCCGCAATGCACCTGCGCCGTCCCACTGTAACCAAGAAAGCACTTACACACTCTGTACAGAAGACAGAGGACAAATGATCTAATAAATATAAGGGAAATACAGGCAAGAGAACTCACTGAATTAATTATTTTAGTACAGATATAAGAGCAAACACAGAACAGTTTAAATACTACAATACTGCTACCTCAGGTGATAAGATAGAAACTGATGTGGACATACTTCAGTTGTAGTCTTCAGAACTTCATATAGTAGATAATGTCAGCATTTGACCATTGGAATCGGTTTCCCAGGCTGCCACCCATGTATTTACTGTACAGTACACACTATGTCTGCTGAAGACATGTTTAAGCAACCCTACAAGTCTACTCCTATTGGATGGACTATAAAATAAGTGATTAACAAATCATAAGTGATTCCCCTCTTATTGGCCCTTAATATTGACCCCAAACCATGGCAGTTATGAAGCAATGACATCCCTGCAATGGCTATCTGAATTATGAAACATATCCACACAAACCTTTACACAATAATGTTGGCAAAATAATATTTCAAAATAAAATCTTACAAACTCCATTAAAGTCCCCTTGTGCCAAAAAATAACCAAAACAAAAACAGAATGAAAGAGTACTCACATAGAATGTCACATCAAACAGCCAAGCTGGACTGAGCATGTAACCATGGCTGCAAAACCATCTTTAAAAATCCCTAGAAAGGAAGACGCAAGGCATCAAATAATTATTGTTGTCTTATTATATACAAACACATACATACAGGTGGACTGCATTTTTTTTTAATTCTGGGCACCATTCATCAGTCAGACACCATGTTTGCTTGTCTGCTCCATATTAAATAAAGGCAGGCCTCATGGCAAGTTCCATTAGAACACAGCTTCACTAGTGGATTGAACACACTGCTTATCACTCAGCTACAGGTAATAATGAGCTCTTGCTGGTGGAAAAAAAAAAAAAGTTGCTCATACTTATGCATATAATGGCAGTGGCAGGGATATTTAGCAATTTACTTAAAATGTAATCAAGGGAGGATACTTTCTTCCATATGTTGCTTCCAGGGAAGTCTAAAGATAAAACATACTTCCTTGCATCTGATGATTCTTTTCGGATACTCTCTTAGGATGTGTATCTGCTTGGTTGCTTTCATATGTGCAATCTAAATGTCATTCAAATAGCCAGCTGCTTTAGTCAAGTCTGTCAGGCCTAAGAGCTTCCTGACTGTAATTATAGTGTTTCAGTAAATTCAAGGGCACAGTTCAGGAATCTATTCATGAATTTATGTCTGAGGAATGTCAAAGTATCCATAAATAAGCAGACAGAAGAAAAGGTGCTGATTCCCACTGGGAGGCAGTAGAACAAAGCATGAGAATGATTAATCAGATCCCAGCGCTGGTTTTTCCCTCACTCCAGGTTGGATGATTAACATGTATAATTGTTGTCCTCATCTGGGCCTTGAACCCCTCTGGGATTTTATGTTGATGTTTTCTGGGGATGTATGTGCGTGCTTGCGTAATTAATATTTATTAATTAACACATGTTCCGTGTGGGTCTACCTTCTGCTTTACATAACCAAACATGCATGCTGGCTTTTCCTTACGGTCATAGACTGATGAGGGCGTAATCCTCAGAGAGATTTCGTTGAGAAGGTGAAACACCTCATAGAGTCAATGAAAATAGGAGTGTGAATTAATTTATCAATCAGAGGTAGCCTTGTTTTTAAGAATGCAACATTGCTCATCTGACTCTTGATCTTATACTGAAATGTACACAAAACAGACACATGATATCACACTGATATCTCTCTCATCAACAGGCTATTTCCGTTTCTATATATTTTACCTTTAGTAAGAAAAAGCCAATTTCCTCCCTTCCTCACCAGTAGAAGCTTATCTGATTGAGCAGCCTGGCTCCAGGGCTATCTGGCTCCTTCAAAGCACTCTGTCCTCTTCTCTCTTAGCTCTTGTGTGCGCTTAAAATATGCAAAACGGGCTCTGATTTGAGCACTTAAAGGCCCACGCCCACATTTTACATCTGTTTGTCTCCATCCTTGGCCTTGCACATGACCCTAGCGTGTCTCATGCCTCGCCAGTCGCTCTGTTGGACTGCGGCGCTTCACTCACCTCCAAACAGGTCAGATCTGAAACCCTGACTGCTCTATGTAGTCGCCAAGAACCACCATAAAGCATGCATTAATCATTATTACACACACGCACACGCACACAATTTTGTCTCCAAATATGTCGTATCTCCATTGCGCTCTGCAAATAAGCTCAAAGTCAAAATGTCCGCGCGGTGCAGACGCGTCGCCAGCTTTCCCAGAAAAACGGAAAGCGGCTTTACTTCGCTTCACAGACTGCAAAATAAAGCTAGTGAGTGAATGAACGGATTACGGCGAATACAGAGCTACGATGTTTCCACAGGATGGCAAAACGTCCCCGCCTCGTTTGCTTTCACATCAAAGGTCGCCTCGGTAAAATCGGTTAATTGGTCGCAGCATCACAAAGACCGATGCGGATACACACGTGTGTGTGTGTGTGTGTGTGTGTGTGTCGCCTTTCCAGTCTCAATCCAGTGCATGCCTTTTAATGCTTTTTACTAACTCATACATATTGTGTTATAGCCATTTATTTCACATGTGTGATGTATCAAGCGCAAAAGCATTCGACGTTTGACATGTGCAAGGGGCAATGAGCGCGAGACGAAGGCATCATCCACTAAAACCGACAGATCTATATAATAAAGAGCGGCTTAACCCTGCTTACTCACTCAGGTTAGGGGTTCCGGGGTCAGCGTTGGCCTCTTTCTCTCTGGCTTTCTCTCAGTATGCGGCTGAACTGTTGGGACTCGCGGTCGCAGCCCCGTGCGCATTAATCAGTGCTCCGCGCGCGTTATTACAGAGAGCTGGCGCGCGCCGCGGCGACCGACATCCGCATCATCACCGCCTTCTCTCCGCACCGCCATTATTCTGGCGTCTGGCTTCAGCTCCTCTTTGGCAAGGCAAAGCTCGACTTGTTCTGCAGTTCAGTTCTGGATGGCTGAAGGATAAAAAAAAAGCCTTCTCGTCTCTCCGTCTCTCGGTTGTGCGTGTGACAGCAGCGCGGCGCTCGAACGCTCCGTTAAATACGCCACCTAGTGGCACACAGAAGGAAGGCAGGGATTATACATGGACAGATGTGTACAAAAAAAAAAAAAAAAAAAGAATCCGCTTACTGTATGAGCTATATCTTTTCTCTGGGAATATATAAAGTTGCCCAGTTGCCTCTATTCCTCAGACATCTGCAGTGCTCATAATATTTATCTAGATGATGCACCAACGACTACATGTCTGCAGAGATTCTGACATGTCTTGCATGGACAGGTTAAAGCCCACAAGAACCACACCCATGTCTCTTCCAGCTGCACGAATGATACCAATCATTGTTTTTGACGTTACTTGTTGTGCTGCATCACAGGCTGTGTTTCTGACCGAGCCACGTAAAGCTGGCCAGTTTGCTGACTCACTGCTGCTCATTTGTGCTGGGGGAACAGCACCTTGTTGTGTGTCCTGTAGGGCATGTTATGGTACACAGGGGGGCAGAGTAGTCTCTGTGAATATGATGGTGATCGTGCATCATGCCAGCAAGGTGAAGGACCTTAAGCTTGTATATGAAAAAAAAGATACTCAGCAAGCAGCTGTGTGAAGGTGTGTGTGTGTGTGTGTGTGTGTGTGTGTGTGTGTGTGTGTGTGTGTGTGTGTGCATGTATTTATGCATTCCAAACCTAAGAAAGAAACTGCACACCTTCTGAATAGTTGCTATCCTATTACAAATAACTGTACAAGTACAGGAACAGGTGACAGGAACAGGTAAGTGTACAAGCAGTCCACAGTGAAACAGGGCTGGTTTGAATAATATTGCACAGAAAACCCTTTTTTGCAATATTTCAAATACCCCAGACATTGTTATAAATGACTTTAATATCAGTACCCTCCGCCTCCCCCCCATTCCTTTACTTGTATATTTTGCTTTATTATTTTACGTTAAACTTACTACTTATGCATCTTTTTGCACTATATTGTATGTGTGACAAATATGTATGTTTTCAACAAATATGTATTATACAACGTATACAAATTAAACCTAACAAAAACTTTCATACATTAGGCAGATTACATTTCATTATATTACATTGAGGCACGTCCCACAGCCTTCAGTGCTCCACCTGCTGGTTGACTTCTCTTAATGCCAATAGGCAAAGTGCATCATGTAGAAAACAAATAAGTTTATTACAATAAATGAATTACAGTGAAAATGATTACAATACTGTAGCTCCCAACATGGGCTATTGTTAGACTAATATGCATCTAACATTGACAATAAAATTGAAAAACTTGACAATACAAATACAAAAAAACCTACCACTTTTTTTTTCACAAAATTAAGCCACTAGGCTCAGTGATATTACACACCAGTTAAGGTAGGACCTAATATTAAGTAATGTGACACTAACATAAATGTTCAGTAACATCCCATCAAATTAACATTGTTAGCCAACAAACCACATATACATATAAATAGTAATTCAATGATTGTTTTATTGTTCAGAAGGTACAGATCCGATATCCAGTATCGACATCAGGCCATTCTCAGCAGCAAATACTGGATCAGATATCAGGGGAAAAAAAAGAATGAATCCTAGCATATAGGATTGTTGGTATATGGTAGTTGTTTTAGTGAGATCTTAGGCTATTGCCTTGCATGCAGCACACACTGGTCACACAAGTCTGCATGAAGCTAGATCCATTGAAAATGCTAGCCACACTTTCACCCCAACATGTAACAAAATTTGCAAGCATGGGCCCGTGTTCCGAATTGGAGACTTGAGATGGCGACTTAAGTTCAAAAGATATGCCAATATTTACACAGGTAAAGTTCTCCATATTCTGAGTTGTCTTACACAGACGAGCACTCTGAGATTATAAAAAATTACCTGGGTTTTTACACTTCCAAGGCTGCCAGATCTTTCTTGAGAAGAGGTGTTTGAGATGGGGAGTACATCCCAAAACTCTAATTGATGCCTCCTTTGACTTCTCAATGCTAGATCCTTCAGCCCATGACCTACACCAAAGCATTTTTTATTGTAACGTTTGACACCATCAATGCTCCACCTCTCTTAAAAAAACAAATTCCCATAAAGGATGCAATAATAAGAGCAATAGTTTTATAAATTTAAATACATGTAAACATTAAAAACTTTATAATGATATCTTATTATTACTAATCTAAAAATAGAAACAATCTATACAAAACATCAGTTAATTCAAGGATTCTTTGCAAACATTGTTTCTACAAAGAATCCTCAATATGAAGGAAACGTCACGCACAGCTATACATGTACACGTTTATTCAGTGTGTAATCACACCACATTCTGTATAAGCAGATTCGTTGCGCACTGTACATCCTGGCATCAACAACTGAAGTAGCTTCAGAGTTATCAGTGAAAGGACAACTCATTTTGTAAACACATTTGTCCTCAGATGGAGAAACTAAGTAACTAGGTAGGGAAAAAGTGGTATTTTAAAGAAACACTAGTAGTTTCTAAAGCTAACTAGTTGAACACAAAATAAATAACGCAGTGTGAAAATTGCTTGTTTGGTTTACATGATAAGTGCTAGTGTTTGTGCAAACTTAGTATGCATTGGCAGATTAGTAAGCAAGCTAACTGTACAAGCTACATTCACTCACCAGAGGCACCAACAGTCTCTGGTATTTCCTTCCAGTTAACTGCTATTTTCAACTCTGGTCTCAGTAGCCTGTGGGGATAGGCCTGACTCAATTCCTACCAGCATGACAGCCACTCTACAGACCACATTAAACATACTTTTTGCATGGCACCTGTTATGGCAGAGGTCACAATGCCACAGTGCAAGAAATTAACAGTTTTCAAGCGGATTCTGGCAGGACCCAGGACCCAGATTCTGGCTAATATGATGAATCACAAGCAGGTTTGGTTTGGCCATATGCCTGCTGTTGAAGCTTGTGTCACTTCACTGATAGTTTGATGAAGCACTACACCTGGATGGTGCTAAGTGCAGGAGCAATGATGTCTCCCTGGTGAGGACAACAATACATTAGCTATGTTGCTGCTAGTATGGTGAGTTTTGTCAATATAATACACTCCTACTAGTTGTGATTGGGTAATTGGTTTTAGCAAAATAGACAGCTAAATGCTCTTTGGATATGTACTATTTGAGGGTACCCACCCCCTTGTTACTGGGCTTCCACTGTGGTATTGCATTTGTGTCTACATTGCTCTCGCCTTTTCTCCTTGCTACACTAATTCCAGCTGTGCTTGCCAGCATATGATAACAGCATGCTTCCTGCTTATGGGAATATTCAGGTGTATTCACTGGTTTTGCTATGCTACCGTGTTCTTAGTACGGCAGCAGGCCTAAATTCTCATTTTATTTTGAAGTTTACAACCTGGGGAATAGTGTCTGCTTTTTTGCAATTGTGCATTGGGTCTACTCATTATACCTGTATGTAACTGTGTTTCCTTGGTTTACTTTTAAAGCATATTGGTTTACCTTGGCTAGTAATTGACAATAATTTGTTGTTTACATGTAGTGGTAGGCCAGAGCCTTCTTGTGGTCGTGGGTTCACTGCCTCTCCTTATTTGTGTTGCAATTAGAAGCCAGTGTGACCATTGTGAGGTTCCTTTAGCTTCCTACTAGGGGTGTAACGATACACAATTCAAGGCACAATTCAATTCGATTCACGATACTGGCTTCACAATTCGATTAAATTTTTTTTATTTCTGAAACAAAAATAATAATGAAAATAATGAGCTCTGTAGCAGTGCCTGGTTTGTCATTTTATGGAAATAGAGCTCCAAAGCCGGCTAAAATGCCTGACTTCCTCAGCCTCTTTCTGCATTGTAGATTGCAGTGGCACAGGGCTAGTGACTTTTTAAAGCTACTGAATAGCTCTTTTTACTATTTATAATGTGGTTGTGTAACTATATGACCTATAATGCATGTCGGTTGTTGTGATTCAGAGCAGCTGGTCACTTCACAAGTGCAGATGTTTCCCGGTAATGTTGCAGGCTCTCCACCGAAGAATATTATCGTGTAACCAGCGTGCTCTCTCTATATCTCTATATACAGTCAGGTCCTGAAGTATTTGGGCAATGACAGAGTTTTTGTGATTCTGCCTTTATACACCACCACAATGGATTTAAAACAATCAAGATGTGATCGAAGTGTAGTCTTTATTTTAAGAGGTTACACAAACATATGGCATTTACCGTTTAGGAATTAAAGTCATCAGCAAAGTATCTCCAATTTCAGGGGCTCAAAGGTATTTGGACAAAGTGACATAATTGTAAATATAACCATAATTTTAATACTTGGAT
>CM074952.1:12487313-12500190 GCA_037577455.1 Pangasius macronema | reverse complement strand
GCAACTATCCAAAAACCTGCAATACTGCAATACAGCACGTAACTATCCAAAAACCTGCAATACTGCAATACAGCACGCAACTATCCAAAAACCTGCAATACTGCAATACAGCATGTAACTATCCAAAAACCTGCAATACTGCAACACAGCACGTAACTAACCAAAAACCTGCAATACTCCAATACAGCATGTAACAATACAACATGCAATACTGCAATACAGCACGTAAATATCCAAAAACCTGCTATACCTCAAGAAAAGCATACTGAGCTTTTAGACTATAGGCATACTGACTGTTTTTACCACGGTGTCAGTTAAAATGGCTCCTGTCCCCAAGTGATCAACGAAAGCTTAGAAAATAACCTAAATAGAAACATTTCCACATTTTTTTATATAATATATGCATGCTTTCTTACACAAACAGCTTTCTTTCAAATTTGTTATTTACATAAACAGATATCTGATTGTTAAATCGTTACTTTGAAAAATAGTTAGCTTATGTACTCGGTCACATTAGATAGAAGATAGAAAGCTTGCCAGGTCCACAAAGGGTCTAAACTTCAGGAGTTGAATAAAGATATGTTCTGCACTTTATGATTTGTTGTTATAATTTGTGGATAAAAAAATTACTTCTTTTTCCAGCAACCCTGTTTTCTTTCAGTGTTTATCAGTGTTTCTGGGGCATAGTTGTGGGGTTCACATAAAAAAACCTCTGTTCTAGACCACACCCATTTTCATATATGAATATTTGGACCACTAAACACACTACAGATATAGATAGTGACATTGCTTTACACCCCTAGCACACACTCACATTCATACACTCATTCATGCCTCGTAGCCAATCCACCTACCTGCATGTTTTGGACAGTGGGAGGAAACCCACACAAACATGGGGAAAACATGCAAAACTCCACATGGACAGTAGCCCGAACTCACAATTGAAATGGGGACCCTGGAATTATGAGACTCCGGTGCTGCCCGCCGTGCTGCGCCATTCAGTTAACTTGTGTGAACAAATTTTCTTCAGATCTCAATCAAATTATAACTATTTCTTATCTGATTGGTGCAACCATCGTTGAAATGTATCTTATTTGGAAATTATTTTATGTGGGACTAGTGCCCCGTTTAATAGAATTGTTACTTAAAAAAATAATAAATTCTAATATTTAGTTTAATAGTAATAATTTACCCACATCATCTGTCCTACATTGCCAGTGATATACAGTTGAGGCTAAAAGTGTATATACATCTAGGCTAAACATATTCAATCTGTTACATTTCTTTTGGCAAGTCAATTATTTACTTCACTATATCAGAATTCCACTGGGTCTCACACACCAAGTTGACTGTCTCTTTAAACAGTCTGGATGATTCCACTTATTGATATAATGACTTTTAGAAGCCTCTGATTGTCATAATTAGACCTTAAGTGCAGCAATGGCTGTATTTAGAAGCAGTGCCTTTTTACCACTGATACCATGGGAAAATACAAGCAACTCAAATAAGACCTCATGAAAATAAAAATTGTGCAACTGAAGGTACCACAAGCATCTGTACAAACAATTGTATGCTTTTTGGTACCTTCAGTTGTTTGTAAATTGCTCCTAAGGAGGAACCGGACAATTTACAAACAACTGAAGGTGCCACAAGCATCTGTCCAAACAATTGTATGCAAATATCAAAATCTTGGAACCTCTCAGCCACTGCATCATTCAGGAAGGATGAATAAAATGTGGTCTGAAAGGGGTTGATTGAACCCCAAGAAAAAAAAACAAAGGAACTTGTGAAAGTACTAAAAATGTGTGTATATACAGGGTTTTAGGGTAACCACCAGGAAAGGCAGGCTATTCTTGTTCACTTAAATGGTTGAGCAGTGGTGTCAGACATACAGCTCACAGGCGTGAGAAAGGTCCTAATCTTGTCCACCAAATGAATTTTAAATCTGTGTTCTAAATTAAAATTGTCTTATGGACCATATGGACCGTGGCTGGATTGCCCATGGTTTTATACTAAAGCATGGCTGGATTTGCTGTTGAAAAATATGTCTGCTGGAAATCAAGCAGTTGCTTAGCTCTGATAATGACAGCTAATTAAATAAGTAATACTGGTATATAATTTGATTTCATATTAAGGAAAGGAAAGACAAGAAACCTAAAATTGGAAAAACCTCACTGGGTTGTACCTCCCATGGCATCATGCATCATCAACTGTTGATCACTCATTCAAAGGAAACTGCATTATATTTACTTGATGATCAACACATCATAAAATGTGACTAAGAAATGAAGTCCTCCTCCATGAGTGCAGAGGTGTGTTGTGATTGGCCAAGACTGACTTCAGTAAGAGCCTGGTTCATTTGCTCTTTCTAAGTATCCTGGCTGTTTTCTCTGAAAATTTGTCTCCTTACTTTTTTTTTTTTTTTTTGCTTCAATTTTTTTAACCTGAATTTTTGCTAACTGAAATATTTTCATATTACCTGAATATCAGATAATTTAATTGAGAACCAATATATTCAAATATCTTAAGATTTACACTGAAATTTTAAACATTAAATTTACTCTCTTTTTTTTTTCAAGCATTGCAGAGTTGGGTTCAGGCTCTGCTGACTCATTGCTGATTTCAATCGATAGTTTTCTTCTTCCCCAGTTCTATTTATCTTATCTAAACACTCTGACTAGAGAAATTAAACAACAGAAATTCAACAAGATGGATAAATCTCCAGAGGGTTCAATAACCTTTATATCCTCCCGGTGACTGTAAATTGGTAAAGTGGCCCAAAATTCTGCAGGTTTCCAACGCCCCACCTTTGTAGCATATACACTCATATACACTCTGCTTATTATCTCTTATTACGGTTTGGTGTCTCACATACAGCTGAAGCAATCTGGACCCTAATCATCTCTCATGTCTTTAAAAAATAACTGTTTCTCTCTCTCTCTCTCTCTCTCTCTCTCTCTCTCTCTCCTCACTGTTGAAACAAACACAACAAACACTCTTCTTTTAAGTGTACAATCTTTTCCAGCATATAAACACTGTGTTATCTTAACTCTGGGGACTGTTTCTCTCTGTTACTGCAAGTCCTGATACTATATCCAAATGTGCTCAGATTGCTGGTCGTCACCTAGGAACAAATGGTAAACGAAACCCTAAAGTGCAGTTTCCTTTGAATGAGTGATCAGCACTTGATCGAAATGCATTACTGTTATTTATGTCATCAACCTACTGGAAGCTGTGTCACTTCCTAGTGCTATAGGAAATAGAGCTCACTTTTCGGTTTATTCCAGGAAGCAAATGAATGATTACATTTCATCTGTTTTTATTTTTATTTTTTATAAATGAGCACATATATGGATTTTTTTAGGAAAACAACAACAAGAGCAGCAGCAACAACAACCAAACAGAATTTGAAAAGAAGTAAAGCTCCCAGTATGTGTGTTACGTCATTCCGCTCTGAGCAGGTCCCGGATGGAGCTGGGGGAAGTGATCAGGACTGCACAATAACTCAAGGCTGGAAAGTGTAGGGAAAAAAATCTTAAAAGAACACTCCGCGAAACGGAATTGGACTAAAATTTAAAGCGTGGACTTTATAATAACCACAGACACTATCCGGACCGGAGTATTGTACATTCAGGTGTTTGTGTTTGGTAGAATCTGGCGGTGGAACTTGCTGAGGATTTGTGCCGTGAAAAATAACGTTCCAGCAGCTAATAGCGCCAGCAGCCGAGGAAGGAACCACTGAGTCGGAATAAGGCTGAAAAACCCCAACAGTTTTCAAGACTCTTGGTGATTAGAGAGGCTCGGTTGATGAATTATGTCTACCACCAGTATTGATCCTCAGGTAGGCCTTACTATTAGGTACATTTGCTGGAGGAATATCTGGTTATGTCCAGAGTTGCTAGCTCTGAGCGCAGGTAAGCTAAGGCCTTGGCTTGGACCTCGGAGCAGAAACCGGGAATGTGCTTCTTTCCAGTCTTGGCGTTAGCTAATGGCTATTGCGGATGTGCAGCTCGCTAATTAGCTACATAGCTTGCTTGCTTCTTGGTCTTATCAACCTGAACCCCGGTTAGTGCGAGGAGGAAATACCAAGTTTGCTGCAACGTAGCATCGTTTCCATCAATTTCTTAAGAAACTGTCAGTAGAACGCTCATAAGTGAGACAGAACTTAATTTACAGTAAACTAGCTAACCGAGCTAACCAGTACTGCTCGTTAGTTAGCTTACTTACATTAGCTAGTGTTATGGATTTGACTCATTTTAAATTGCTGGCTAGTTAGCACTGCACGTCATTAGCTCCTAACGATTTAGTCAGTTGCATGGTTCTGTGTTTTGTTTATTTGATTTAACCTAATGTGTGCTTGTTTCCCCGCATCTCTCCCATGGTGTCTGCGCCAACGGAACGTCAAGACATCAAAAGGACAAGATGCTAAAGGTAAGTGAACCAGACCAGCGTTAATATTAGCTGTCAACTAGTGAGCGGTCAGTGTAGCAAAGGGAACCAAAGCTAGCTATGGATACGAGGCCGAACATCATCGTCACTGTTAGGTCTGTTTGTGAAATAAGATGCTTTAGTAATTTCCCTTGGCCTGGCGGGAAATTCCTTATTTTTTCCTTCATGATAATAGTGGCGAAATCGCTGTGAAATTTCCTTATGTCGAAAGCAAAAAAAGCGAATGTGGCTGGACACCATTGCTGCTTATACAGTACTGCTCTTTCAGACCCTGTGTCCTGCAACAACAACAACAAGGCGAGGTGTACATTATCTTCAGTGTGAATGCTTCCAGTGTAATCATACCCCTTATAACCCTCATTAGAATAACTGAAGCAAGCATGCACAAATCTACTTTCCCATATTACTGGTATTTACACTAACTAGCCATTTTATCATGTAAACCTACCACGTGAGTGCACTTTTTATATACACGGTTACTGTATGTAGCTCATCTGTTATGTACAGTGAGCATCAGGAACACTGTTCATTTGGCACAAGTGTTCTCTCAACCCAGCAATGATACTGTGTTGTTGAACAATCCAAACAAATCTATTGTACCTAATGATGTGCCACCCGAAAACTTCACAGCTATCCTGTGATAAGAGGCTAGATGATGATTAATCAGATTATAACACATTTTTTTTTCATACTAGGTCTGTAAACGTACACCTACAAAGTGGACTAATAAGGTAGAAGTGGCTAGCATCTGTGCTCAGTGGTGCCTTTCTGGTAGAGGACAGGATAGATGTCTTACAGATTGTACATAATCATAGATGGGCTACAGCTGCTGAGTGTAAACCTAAGTGCACCATTCTGATGAAGTCTAGCTAGTGTATCAGACTATGAGGGAAGTTATTTTCAGTAGGATCATCAGCATCAGCATCCATAATACAGGTTTTGCAGTGTAGATTAGTAAACCTTCATATGCATGTTATTTTTACGTCACAGCTCATGCTTAGTGCATTACTCATGCCCATTCACCAGCTGGCAGTTCACTGACCAATTCATCAAGTCTAGTAGTCACAGAGTCACTGAGATGAATTGTGGGACAGACTTATAATCACAGCAAATATGCACTGCTTATTGTTTCAGATGATTCATATCCAGGTAAATAGCTACTTTCTCGACACTTAACCTTTTGAATGAACCAGCTTTGTTCAGAGGTGTGGAGATATATAATTGGGTGTAGGTGAGGGCTTTAAAAAGGGCAGATTGGTAATGCAGAGATGATTCTGTATTTGCAGGTTAATAAGAGTAGAAAGGTGCCTTTTCCTTAAATGATGGATCAGTGGGTAATTTGCATGGTTTTATGGTGAAGTTTAGTGATGTAATTCTGAGTTTCAGAACACTTGTCATTTTGGACCTCTATACATTCGAGCTACAAAGTGAGAAATACCACAGATGCTTCGGTCATTCATCTTTTATTAACAACAAGCTAGCCAGCTAGCTGTGATGAGTGATGTTTATTTACCTCCTCAGAACAGTGAATTGTGTAGTTAATGTTACAGAGTTAACAGGCGAATATTTGTATCTACAGCAAAAGTCCTTTAAAGTGCTACTATGTTTACTGCTGATGCTCTGAGCGGCCATGTTGATTTGACATCATTTGCTGAATTTAGGGTTGAGGAGACTTTCCTGAGTTGATGAGTAGGAATTCCAAGTTGAGAGGATGTTTTCTTTGGTTTTTACAACAAAGTTAGGAGTTTTTATCAAATGCAGAATTAGTTAAAAAAAATAATTTTTGCCCTTTTTTCTTCGTAAAAGTAAAAGAAAGTGTATACGCAATATTGCTTTTCATTTGTGGTATGAGCACGTGCCACAATGAAAAGCAAAACCTTTGTTGCATTGCTGTTATGCTAATTGGTATTTTCTGTTAAAAAAACAATCAGCACAGGCTTGTGTTGTTTTTTTTTTTTATATATATTTGAAGGTCGACTTCATGCCCCTGTTGCATTGCATTTCACTTTCACTGACATGAAACACTTGTGCCACACTGAAATGCAATCACTGTCCATTCAAATTCCTAAGCTATAGTCAGGGTGTTTGCAATTAGAGAATCAGAGAAGGGCCCAAAATCTTCATTTTCTAGGAGGTGCTGCCATCCAGAGAAAGGAAGGTGCTTTATAGGCACATAGTTTCTTCATTCCTTCTGTATTGTCTGTTGAACCCTTAATCCTCAAGACTTGCTACTACAAGACTTACTATTAAAACATGGTTTTTAATGATTAAAATAACTTACAGCAGGACCTAGGATTGTCGTTAAATTAGGAAATAGGATCAGTGAAATTCCTGCTGTGGTTTATTTCTTCTTTACCTGTATCGTTGACTGTAATTGTAATTTGCCGTCAACAATAGAAGGATTAAAAGTGATATCCAATAGATTGCACGCCAGAGCCGAAATGTACCTGTCCAACAGGTTTCCATATTGACCGGTAAAATGTTTAGCAATTTAATTTGTCATTGTACAATAGCATGGAGATATTAAATGTAATGATGAGCTGTTCATTTCTCTTTAAAACATTTTGCCATCGTTATGATTGTCATGACCTTTGTCTTAAATTGAAAACTGAGATCTTGGTTTTAAAAGTATTTACTATTTTACAAAAGCCAGAATATTGGTTTTTGGTAGATTTGAAAGCTGCATGAGAGGTTTTTTGAAATTCAAGCACTAGTTGTAATAGAGAATACTGATATAATTCAAAATTGTGTAGAATCGTACATATACAGTCAGGTCCGGAAGTATTTGGACAATGACAGAGTTTTTGTAATTCTGCCTTTATACACCACCACAATGGATTTGAAATAAAACAGTCAAGATTCAGTCAACAGTCAAGTTTTTATTTTATTTATTTTAAGAGGTTCTACAAAAATATGGCATTTACCATTTAGGAATTACAGCCATTTTCAGGGGCTCACAGGTGTTTGGACAAAGTGACATAATTGTAAATATAACATTAATTTTAATACTTGGATGAAAATCCTTTGCAGTCAATGACTGCCTGAAGTCTGTAGCCCATGCCACAACACTTCCTCCACCATGTTTGACCATGATGTGGTATACTTTGGATCATGAGCTGTTCCTTTCTTTCACCATACTTTTCTCTTCCCATCATTCTGGTACAAGTTAATCTTGGTTTCATCAGTCCAAAGAATCTTATTTCTGTTCTTGAATGTTACCAGTGGTTCGCACCTTGTTGTAAATCCTCTGTATTTACATTCATGATGGCGTCTCTTGATTGTATATTTTGACAATGATACGCCTAACTTCTCCAGAGTATTCTGAGGTGTATAGGGATATACTCTCTGCTCACATTCAGACACACACATTATATATATATATATATATATATATATATATATATATATATATATATTTTGTGTGTGTGTGTATGTGATTTTTGACCAATCTGTTGCAGATATCCCGTCATATCATGCTCTACTGCACCTACTATTTACTCTGTTACTCAACCATGCGCACATGTCGTGCTAATGTTTTGGGGCATACGCGATTGATGCATGGAAAAATGCAGGGTACATGATCCACCTTGCATGTGCATATTGAAGAACAAGTATAATTGCAGCTTAAAAACTCTGATAAATGCAAAACTGCTTAATTTTTACTAACTTTTTTTTTTTTAATTATTTTTAGATCATGTACCCCTTTGAACACAGGTCTCTGTTACAAGCAGTCTAAATGGGCTGAAAGGGCATTCAAAGTGTCGCCATATACCATTGGCAACAAGTGATTGATATTGATTTGAATTGTCTTCATCTGTTTTTCTGCCACTTGAAAATATGTTGCGTGACATTAGAGCTGTTTATTCTGAGTGAGGATTAAGGCACGCTGTGTGCTCAATAAATGCAACCTAGCAGTGAAAAATTCAGTCAACTAATTTGATTGCCACATTAGCTCAGTAGAACAGTTCATGTTACTGACATTACTGCATTCTGTGTTGTCCTCTTTGATGATGATCATGTGCTACACAAATATTAGGCACATCTCTACCATGAGTTTACACATGAGCTGGCAGTTTGCTGGCTTATTTACAATAGGAGGTTACTAGCTAGCAATCAAATGTTCAAGCGTTAATAGGAAAAGATAATATTTTCCAAAGTGCAAGTTGCAGGCTAAATCTGTGGCCCAGTGAAAGTTTTTAGACATCTTTGTTTATCTTTCTTGACTTGACCATGAGGAGACCCATGCAATTTCTGTAGAAAATGAATAGGAGGCTGGACCAAAAAAAAAAAAGGTTAACTATAGCGAATACACAATTCATATTTGCACATTCTGTGTGCTCTCTCTCTCTCTCTCTCTCTCTCTCTCTCTCTCTCTCTCTCTTTCTCTTGTGCTTGCTCTTAATTTATCAATTTTTCAAATCAGATTGATTTTATTGTGTTCCCAGTGCATTAGGAACACAGTAAGAACAGTGTGTTTGTGTGTGTGTGTGTGTGTATATATGGGCTAAAAAAGTATTTTAATACCATAAAGATCCTTTGAGCTGCTTATCAATATACTTGGATATAGCACCAAAGAATCACCTATGTTTGGGAAATCTGTTTAATTTAGGTTTGTTTGTGACACCTTTTTGTCTGTCTGTCTTTGGCTTAATTTTTCAGTGCAAAATGGCTCACTCCACCAAAAGGAAACAGTCCATGACAACGACTTTGAACCATACCTCACTGGCCAGTCTAATCCGGTGAGGCAAATTGTGTGTGGGTGTATGCTTGCTTTCTGTATGTACCAAAAATGGTGTAAAAGACAGGGAAATTGTTATATAGAGCAGTCACTATAGTCTACTACCACAGATCTTGACAATTCCCTGAAAACTTGCCATAGGTCAAAACCTTCTCTTAGCTTTTTCAGCATGTGTATTTCACATAAGCTTACATTATGAACTTCTGTTTCTAGAACTCTTTTCTTCAGATATATGATGATTGAACTATGTCTTAAAAAAACGTTAACTACGATTTATCATCTTTACCAGCGACTGCTGAGAAGCAGCTTCAGTTATGAGCTGAGAAGTCAATATCTGATCTAATTATCTTATATTTTACTAAATCATTGTCATTACTTTTTTGTTGCTGTTGCAATGATGATTCTTATCGATTATGGTATCTTTATTATTACAAAGTTCAAAGTACATCCTTTCTGCATTCCAGAACAACAGCTACCAATCCATGACTGACCCCTACTTATCAAGCTACTATGCGCCGTCCATTGGGTTCCCCTACCCCCTTAGTGAGGCTCCCTGGTCAACAGGCGGCGATCCTCCAATCCCTTATCTTGCCCCCTATGCCCCGCTCAGCAACGGTGACCACCATTTCATGCACGACACTGTGTTTGGACAGCCTGGGGGATTGGGTAGCAGCATCTACCCCCACCGTTTTAACTTTTTCCCAGAGAATCCTGCCTTCTCGGCCTGGGGCACAAGTGGCTCTCAGGGCCAGCAGACTCAAAGCTCAGCCTATGGGGGCAGCTACAGCTACCCGCCCAGCTCTCTGGGTGGCACGCTGGTGCCCGACGGGCAGACAGGTTTCCACAGTGACACCTTGAACAAGGCACCAGGTATGAACAGTCTGGAGCAAGGCATGCTAGGGCTGAAGATCGGAGGTGACGTTGTCACCGGCACTGGCTCAGCTGTCAAAACTGTGGGTTCAGTCATTGGTGCCAGTGGTGCAGTAGCCACTGGCAATGGTGGAACCCCAGTAGGCATGCCAGCCCCCAAACCCACCTCGTGGGCAGCCATTGCAAGTAAGCCAGCCAAAGCGCAGCAGCTGAAGGTCAAAAGCAAAGCTGGGATGCCTGTGGTAGGAGGTGCGCCGCCACCACCACCCATCAAACACAACATGGACATTGGCACCTGGGACAACAAGGGGACCAAAGTGGCATCACCTTTGCCTCCCCAGCAGCAGCAACAGCAGCCCCCTTCTCTCTCACATGGTCACTTGCCCCCTCATCCTCATCCTCATCCTCATCCTCAGCCACCTATGCCCTCGGCCCAGTCACTGGCACAGCATATGGCTCTGCAGGCTCCGCCTCCTCCTGCTCCTCCTCAGCCCTACCAGAATCATACACCAGCTCCGCCCCCTCAGACGCGGTGGATAGCACCACGTAACCGGAACCCAGGTTATGGTGGAGGAGGCAGCATGGATTGCACTGGCCCTTCCAGTGGTGGCGGGTTGGGCAATGGTGGAGGGGGAGGAGTGATGGGCACTAGCTCTAGCTCCAGCATGGGTTCAGGAGACCCACACCCATTGCTGGAGAAGCTGCGTGCATCGCATAGCTACAACCCGAAGGACTTTGACTGGAACCTGAAGCATGGCCGTGTTTTCATCATCAAGAGCTACTCAGAAGATGACATCCACCGTTCAATCAAGTACTCCATCTGGTGCAGCACAGAGCACGGTAATAAGAGGCTGGACGCAGCATTCCGTGCCCTCAATGGCCGGGGCCCTGTCTACTTGCTGTTTAGCGTAAATGGCAGTGGGCACTTCTGTGGCGTGGCCGAGATGCGCTCACCAGTAGACTACGGCACTAGTGCTGGTGTCTGGGCACAGGACAAGTGGAAGGGCAAATTTGATGTGGACTGGCTCTTTGTCAAGGATGTGCCCAACAGCCAGCTGCGCCATATCCGCCTGGAGAACAATGACAACAAACCTGTGACCAACTCGCGTGACACGCAGGAGGTACCACTGGAGAAGGCCAAGCAGGTGCTGAAGATCATCGCCACCTACAAGCACACCACATCCATCTTTGATGATTTCTCACACTATGAGAAACGACAGGAGGAGGAAGAGGTGGTGAGAAAGGTAATGAATCATTATTGTTTTTCTTTTGTTTGTGTTCTTGTATGTACATGGTGAACATGCCATAGTTTTTATTTTAGCATTGTCTAAATTGACATTTAAGTTCCTGGGCAGTTAAATAACAATCAACACTTATTCAGCAACTTGTTGTACAGGTTGGGAAAAAACGTTGCAAGCACATAATGTTTTTATTCTGTGGGCACTAATAAATAAACAAACATAGCATAAAGTCGGTATGGCCACTATAATATCATTTGATTTATTTATTTATTTTTAATTCAAACCTGCCAGCCTTTAAGTATTTTGTGTAGGAGCACCGCATTTTAACACTGAAGTATTCTCCTACGAGTTATCACTCAAAGATTCACAAAAATGACTTATTCTTTCACCAAATAAAATTGGCAGGTAAGCAAATCATGATGTGAATCTTGAATGACTGACAGTTACGTAGGTGTTTCGAACTCTCAGTTGTAGACACCCTTCCCCCTCATCTCACATTTAGTAAATGTTTTGAGTTTGTTAATGTGAAAGAAAATTTCGACATTCCATTTAACTATTAGCGAAGTGTATAGTTAACATCAGGCATATTCTACAGAAAGTGGGCAGAAATGATTCCATCTATTTTTCTGATGAAATCTCAAAGCAATCTGTTATTTCTGTTTTACTTGGTCTTTTTTCGCTAAAACGAGTGCTCACATCAAATTTCAGACCTGGCCCAATCATAATCTAGTTAATAATGCATGCAAGAATTCAGTCTGTTGGTAACGTTCGCACATCTCACAATTTCTTGCGTGTACCAAACAGTTCTTCGAATTACCTACATGTGCAGTCCATGGCTGTGCTGTTCCTTCCTCATGTCAACACCTATTCCACCACAAAGGAACTTGTAGATGACTTATTTCTCTTCTTGAATGATGCATATGTTATTTGAAGCGATCGTTACTTCAGTGGACAGAATATATTTAATTACTTTTGAGCAAAATTAATGTGAATTACTTACTTGCAGCTGTTGAGATTTAAGGTCAAACGATCCCTACCACATGTGATTTTCTACGATGAGGTAACTTCCGAATTATAATAAAAGTGGCTCTCGCAATGTAAATTTTGCGAGCGTTATTCCTCCGTCACAGACGGAATTAATGTTCGCTTTACAGTGGGGTTCCGTAAGCCTGGATTAACTTTCCCAGATAATAGCAACAAGGTGGTTATCAGTTACACTATGTAATTCAGTGTTAGTTAATCCATCTTCTGATGAACACAGAGGGGTGTTGCTAACATTACGCAGGTGAACAGATGAACACGCTACGTTCGCAGTTGAGATAAAGCACGGTTTTCAGTATTGTGGGAATGTTTTCTGTCCACATTTGAAGTTTTTTCTGAAATAAAATAACTGGAAAAATAACAAATCTAAAAACACTGAGCTCTTGTACAGTTGTTTTATTTTAGTTTCTATCATACTGAGCAATATATTTTTTTTGAAGTAAAAGTCATAAAATATGTCACAAATAACTCAAATACTCAACTCACCTACTGTTGGTCGAAGAAGTAGAGGAGGGAGGAGAGTGCGTAGACAGAGAGA
>CM074952.1:12467199-12487213 GCA_037577455.1 Pangasius macronema | reverse complement strand
AGGTTAGCCAAGAAGAAGTGGGACATGGACAGGACGGAAGAGAATAGACAGGAATACAAGGAGTTACAGCGCAGAGTAAAGAGGGAGGTGTCTAAGGCCAAGGATATGAAGCTAGTGGGTGCAAGTGTTCAGGAAGCAGAAGATAGGGATAGGTGGAGAGTGATGATTCACTGTGGCGACCCCTGACCAGATGCCCACTTTCTGAAGAATATGCCATCAGTTAGCTGTGTTTGTTTAGGATGCCACGAAAACATATACAGTCAATAAATTTTTTTTTATTATTATTATTATGCGGGACCAAGCCCAAACCCTGAACAACAGCCCCAGACCATTATCCCTCCTCCACCAAACTTTACTGTTGACACAGTGCATTCCGCTAGGTAGTGTTCTCCTGGTATTCACCAAACCCAGATTCGTCCATTAGACTGTGTGCAGCCGTTCAGCCATGGAAACCTATTTCGTGAAGCTCCCAATGCACAGTTCTTGTGCTGATGTTGCTTCCAGAGGCAGTTTGGAGCTCTGTAGTAAGTGAATCAACAGAGAATAGGCGATGGTTACGTGCTACACGCGTCAGCACTTGGTGGCCCCACTCTGTGAGTTTGCGTGGTCTACCGCCTCGTGGCTGAGCAGTTGTTGCACCTAGATGCTTCCATTTCATAATAATAGCACTTGCAGTTGACTTGGGCAGATCCAGCAGGGCAGAAATTTCACAGACTGACTGACAGTGCCACGTTTAAAGTCAGTGAGCCCTTCAATATGACTCATTCTACTTCCAGTGTTTGTCTATGAGGATTTCATGGCTATATGCTTGATTTTATGCACCTGCTAGCAGTGAGTGTGGCTGAGACACCTGAACTCAATAATTAGGAGGGGTGTCCAGGTACTTTGGTCACAGATTGTATATAGGTTCCTACCTTATGCAAGTGATTTGTGAAAGGACTGTATGAAAAATGTAAACGAGTTTTTAACCCCCCAGCCAGGACTACGCATTGTTACTCTTCAGGGTTGGCAGGTCTGTTTTTGTTATTATTTGCAGAAAATATAGTGTGTGGTCACTGCCATTTGTTTCCTTTTTTTCTTTGTTTCATTTGTTTCCTCACATTAAGAATTAACTCCACACAAAGCAAAATTACCTGCTACTAAAAGCAAAGTATTCTTCATGTCCTTGTTAATTGGCATTTCAATTACTTATTTGTGTACATTTAGGAGAATTAGACCAGAAGAATGTATTATTAGAAAATAATGCAAATCTACATGAAACCATATAATGCTGAGTAACAACAGACATGTCTCTGCCCCCCCACCCCCAATGAGATCAGTAGCATATTGCATTCTAGCTAAAAGTTGGTAGTGAATATTTATGTCAACTAAATAATCGTCTGGAGGTTGAAAACGAAAAACAGTAGGATAGCAAGCAGACTGAACAATTTAGAGCTGTCTCAAAATGCTGACTTAACTATTTTGTTTGTTTATTTTTTAACATGGTTTCTTATAAAACAGTGTTTGTAAAAAAATACATTCCACCAGGTAATCATTTGGATCTTCTATATCAGTAAATACTGAGTGTATGACAGAAAGAGACTAATGTGCATCCGATGTGAAATCTGTAACGATTAGAGTTCAGTGTAGAGCCTTGTTTTGGCCCTGACCTGCCCCCATTTCATCCTCCAGATGAACAAGTATATAAGTATATATGAAAAACACTGCTTACTGAGCATCCATGTGTGTACATGTTCATGTGTATATAAAATTATTATTTTTTTAATATCTATTTTTTGCATTCTATTGTTTGTTATAATTACTGTCACATTAAGTTGAGCCACCTACAAAAGATTAAATGCTGTTTTCCCTCTCTTCTGGGACACATTGTGTCAGTAATACTATTCACGCTCTCTTCATTTCTTTATTGGCAGAACTATGAACCCACTTCATCCCAGAATCGATCACGTCTGGATCAGGTAAACAGTTTAAATTGGGGCTTGTAGGGGGAGTGTGGACCTTCGTTGGTGGAATACGGATATCTTGTATTGGTCATGCAGTGCAAGGGCCATGATCTAATGAAACGTGTATGGCAGCCATCACCTTTGAACACCTTCCATCTTGTTTCCTTCTTCCAGGAACGCCAAAATCGAAGTAAACAATAGAAGACTGCACCTCATCCCAATAGCTTGATCAACTGTTTTAGGACTGACCATTTGAAAATGAAATTTAAAAACAGGACACAAGAAGAAATTTTAAAAAAGAAAAATAAACAGTTGTCTATTTAATTCTGGGGACTTGGGCCAGCATCAAACTCAAGGCTCTGCCCTACTGGTTCTGGTTCCAGCTCCGTTGGAGATGAAATCAATTAGCGCCTATCACATAATGGCACCGTGATCAACTTTGTCTCTCTTTTGTCATTTGGTTTGGTTTCCACACACCTCCCTCCTTCTTTACATAACCGACTTTGGCCAACAGTTATCTGCAACCCCCCGCCCCCTTCCTTTTTTTTTTCTTTTAAACCGTACTTGCCACTGGCTGTGAGAGTCAAAGTGAGTCAGTGACTGTTAAAAGCCCAAGATGCGTGTTTGTAAGTGTGTGTTGACATGGTGGTTGGTAAGGTGAGGAAAAGACTAATCTGGAAGCACCGTAGACTCCTCCCCAACATCAGTCACTGTACTTGGCCAGTTGAATTTTGTACAATCAAAATGTTCATCTTTGTTGTTGGTTGTAGGGATTTGAAAGGGGTTGACTGAGGAGTACATGTGCCACTGCGTATAAGGGACAGAGAAATGCGTCTTGATACATGATGATAATGTTGCTGTAAAAGAAAACTATATTTTTGAATTATGTAACACTCAGCTTATAACTTTTTTGTGGGAAGTCATATTGGTCACAAGACTTTGCTTTTCATTTACTTTTCATGCTCGGAGCCTTAACATTTTAAAGCTATTTTGTCATCAAAACCGTTAAATAATTGCTGTACTATACCTCAACAGCATAATCAGGGAAAAGACGTCCCGTGCACCCTCAACCCAAGGGAAGTCAACATCATCACTGGCTGAAGTGAAGAGGAAAAATATTGTCTGAGTTATGGTTCTGAGCCAAGTGCTATGATTTGTTTTACTCTGCTTATGGTTCGAAAGCACCATTCTAACTGTACTGTTCCACTGATGTCCAGCAGAGGTTGTTATTTCTTTGCTCAAGCCAATTTAAGAGAAATGTAGCATTCACTGCTTACTGAAATCAGTTTAGGTGCGTCACTTCCAATGTTTGTTTCTCATCCTTTCTTAACAGAATTCAGTTTATTGATCTTTTCTTCCCCTCATCCTGAGTATAATGCTAAGCTTTAATGTAGGAGCATATAATAACTGAGAACGCCTCAAATGTGTAACCTGAAAAATTAATGTTACTGATTTACTGTTAAAAGTAGAAAAAAAATGAAACAAAAAGAGTATACGGTTTCTGTGCGTGATTTTTTTAGGACCTGCTTGCTGTTGTGCGTGTGTTTGTGTGTGAAAGAGGGAGTCTATCATGTGAGGAATTGAGATTTATATAATCATATAACAAATGATTTATGAGAATATATGAAATACTAAAAAAGAAAAAAATTACAAGGCAAACATTTTAGTCACCCCTGAAATGAATATGCATTGTATGGAAGGTCACTATCTATCACGTTCTTAGATTTGATCATGGTCATTATTAAAATAATACTATATGTTGTAACTGGTGTTTGTTCTGGTGTTTGTTCAAGACTCAAAAAGGTCTTGCTTTAAACTGATTTGTCATTTGTAGGAGTTCCATCATCTCTTTTCTCTTTTTCTGAACTGTCAGGTGTGTGATGTGTGCATCTCTAAAATGCTATGTAAAAGGCCTTTTCCACCAAAGCAGCGCTGAAGTCATTAAGTGTAATGTAAAGACAACTTTAACACAGTATAGGTTAGACCAGAAAAGCATTACTCTGGCCCATAAGGAAGAGGAAATACATTCCATTAGCCTTTCAGAAATAATACAGTATTTATCTACCTCATTAGTGCCTTAACAGTTAATCAGATAAGCCTTAATGTTGGTAATAAAGCATGAAATGTGATAGTGGTCAGACAGTGTTGTGCGAATAAGGTCATGTTAGCAGGACTGCATTAGTGTCCTTTCATGTTTAGCTACATTAGCAGTTTGTCCCTTTTTAATATACAGTCAGCTCCAGAATTAATGGCACCCTTGGTAAAGATGGGTAAAATAATGTTATGAAACATTGTAGTTCAATGGTTTAATCTCACACTGAAATGTGAGAACTCTAACCTTTAATTGAAGTAAATACGCTCTAAGAACATTATCAAAAAATACATTTTTTTTTTTAAACAAAACCATGTGTCACAATTATTGGCACCCCCAGATTTAGCACTTTGTCCAGCCTCTATTTGTCAGTATAATGGCACTATGTCTCCTGTAATGATTGATGAGAATGCAAACCAAATAAGGGTCAGGAATCCTTCATAGAGGAAAAGACGAGTAGAGTGCCCAAAAGTGAACCAAAACCCCTGACATTAACGGTACAGTCTTCTAACGAAGACAGGTCATTTTACCATTTTTCCATGGATTCAGATGCACGGTCTGGATCTTTGTCCTGCTAGAAGATCCCACCACAACCTAGTTGCAGCTTTTTGTCAGCGGCAGCTAGATTTTCATTTAAAATCTGGTGTTACATGGAGTCCATGTCATGTATCCTAACAAGGTTCCGAGTGCCTCTGGAGGAAAGCAGCTCTTTCTACAGATCCTCCACTGTACTTAACACGACATATTTGGTTCTTTTTTTATATAACCCATTATCCTTCTTTGTACACCGAGCTGACCTTTAGTATTTGTTGCAATAAAGCTCTATATTTGTCTCATGTGACCTAAGAATCGGCTTCCAGGCAAAGTTCCAGCAGACGCCGTGGATGTGGTGTCAAATTGAAAATTTCTGACCTTATTCCTTAGAGAAATGTTTGCCTCTCGAACATCCTTCTCACTGTGTAGGGTAAAAAAAACACTTCTTGTTCCAGGAAGGTTCACTACAGCTTCGGTTGTTTTAAGCTTCTTGATTATTGTCCTAACAGTAGATAGGTGCATGTTCTAGCATGCAGTAATTTTTATAGCCATTGCCTGAAGTTCACCTCACTTTCGTGCTCATTTCTCATGTTCTCTAATATTGCTCATGTTGACGAATGACTAAGGGACTGGCCTCTGTCACCTCATATTTACACTGCAGTGAAACAGGAAGTCATGGATGACCACTTAAGGCTTTCTAAGTAAAATATAAATGAGAACAAGCTATAGTTTATTTTGTTCATAAGATTTTCTAGGGATGCCAATAATTGTGATATGTTTGTTCTTTTTTTTATTATTACATCAATTAAAGCTTAGATTCCTCTCATATTTCAGGATGATATTAAGCTAATTAAACACAGTAATTTTTAATAACGTTCTTTGGCAGATTGTAGGTCAAATGAATAATAATAATATTAAAAAAAAAAAAAAAAAGATTGATGTATTCCACAAATTGAACAAAATATGATAAATCAGAAACCGTGTTTTTGCTGCACTGCATTGTCATGCAATTAGATTGTGCAATTTGCATATTTATTGTCCCAGATAGTAGCAGCGGCCTGTCTGAGCATGTTATCCTGGAAATTATGTAATTCTTTTTTTAATTAAATATTCCATATTCTCTCTTTTCTTCACCTCTTTACGCACCGTTGAATCTGTGGGGTGTTAAGCCAACCTAAACCAGAGAGCTGATGGGGAAAAAATGAAGCAGTCGATCATCAGAACACTGACCTTGCATGCTATTCTGTTCACAGACATCAATTACATTCAGTATCAATTGCAAAAAGTGAAGTGAAAATCAACTCAATATTTTGGAGGTATTTTATTTATTTCACATTCTGTGTGCGACCTCCATCATGTTATCCGACCAACAAGAAGGTCACAAGCTTTCCAATGAGACAAGTGAATCCCAAAGACAAAGGAAAGTAAAGGGGAATTAGAGGGCTGACAGTCATTTAGGACAACATTTTATTTAAGAAAAAGAAAGAAAGAAAGAAAGATGAAGACACTAAGAGTATTATGTGACACTGGTGTGCTGGAAGGATATTCAATTAAATATTTTATTTAAAAGAAGAAGTAGAAGACCTTGATAGTATGACATTGGTGTGCCCGAAGGATAAGGAAGACGTTCAGCAATCTTTGCTCATATTCACGTTTAAATTTCTGCAGAAGCAAAATGAAGGCCAAAGCCAAAGATTTATTATTCATAAATCTATTATTATTATTACTGCAATTACAATGCATTTTCAGGATGTAGCATGATATTATTTAAATCTATTCGCATATATACCTATATTTATTCACTTTCCTTTTTTTTTTTTAATCTTTTTCAGTAGCCTTCTAATGTGCGCGTGCACGTCATTATCTAGCCATTTACTGTAAACCTAATCTCAGGCCATTTCACACAGAGCTATAGGCTAAAGCTCAACCATCTGATGCTCATTAGCCATCTGATGCTCTATGACACGTTTACTGTAATGCGAGCAGACTTTAAAGAGCAAGGCTTTCAAATGGAGGAGGGGTTCTAGCTCTCTCCAAGTTGCTATTTCTATCATGCAATCATGCATGTGCCTCACACACACACACACACTCGCGCGCACACACACACTGCGCTCCTGAGCTTGTACAATTCTACACGTTATGTCGTTGCCTTCGCTCTTTCCTGTCCCGCACATCCCGCAGATGAATCCCGCAGTTTTCGAGGAGCCTCTCTTGGCATTCACCGCGTGCCTTAATTGTATCGGATATTAAATCAAGGTCCGCCGTGAACACGCAGAGCTGGAGCCCGGGGTCGACAGGAGAAGCTGCAATCTGCCGCATTAAATCGCTGACGATTAAAAATCCCTCCTGCGCGTCCGTATCCAATGCACAGCGCATGCACGCGCACTGAGAGCAGGCAGGCCGGCGGCCTGTGCTTACTGCCCGTCAATGCACTGCAACACTGCACTGTGCAGCTCGCATCCAGGTGCCTCCGCTATTGTCCCTCAGCCAACCAGGCTTTTTTAGACACCCTGACAATCCCTATTGCACAACCTCAAAATCTCCGACATCTATCTCCAATCTCTCGATGTGCTCTACAGGCCTCCAATCGCAACTAATATATAAATACACAATTACCATTTAGAGAAATCAAGGGCGCATTATCCATCACATCTGAGCCCTAAACCCTACAGAAATGCTTCCTATCATTCTGTGACTGTAGCCTGCATCCTTCTGCTCATCAGGGTGGTAAACAAAACGGTTCATTTCTTAGCACCCCTGTAGCTACATCCTTCTATTCCTTAAACAGCTATAAAAAAAATAATAAAACCCTTCAAAGCCCCTCCCCAAACATTTTATCCCAGGAAAAAAATCAGCAAAGCTTCGGCACCGAGTCGCTCCTCAAGCATCTCCGTAAACAAAGGTTCCTTCGCCAAGGCTCTTTTCACTCAACCTGACTGTTATCCCTGCATCCCGCTGGACTTGCGCACTTCATGTGAAGCGCACAGGCACACAATGCAGCTTATTCCCTTCGTGCTCTCTCTGTCTGTCTCTGTGTGTCTCTCTGTCTCTCTCTGCCGCAGCGTTCAGGTCTGTCGTTTGTGTCTCAGGTCCAGTGTTGCAGAGATTAGCGCTTCCTTGTGCGCTCACCCTGCTCTGCCGATGATAAGGCTCGGCGCAAAGAGGATTACATTGGGACAAGGTGACGTCATGACATGGACCGAGAGTCCCTCCCCCCTCCTTCTAACCCGTTATAACCAAATCCCCATCAGGAGAATATGCCCTTGAAAATCAGCGACACTGACATTCACAGAGAAGCAAAATCACTTGATTAAGAACCAAAAAAAAAATGCAATAATAGGTTATACAGTCTCCTCATCCAAAACTGACACTAAACACAGATAACAAATAGCTACAAATAACCTAAATCTAGCCTATAGGAATCAATCTGGGCTGATCAACTCTGAAAATAAAGAAACCAGTAAAGATCTGGAAATAGATTCGTAAAACAGGGTGTTTTACTCTGTAATCGTACAAGAACAAAAATAAAACCAAGAACAACAACAAAACAAAGCATTAAGCACGGGATTAAGCACGTTGCAGACTACAGAGCTTGGAAACATATAGGCTAGGTTCTGCAGCAGCACTGATTAAACGACGCAGGAGACAACATGAAGCAAAATGGCGCAGGCACCTGCTCATTCCTCACACTGCGACCTGATCTCATCCCTTCCCCTTACACCAAATCACGATCCTTCCAATTACCGCGCCCAGTAGCTCTCTAAAGCACTCTGATCAGTTCTCCGCCGGATAGCAGCTACTAGCTTACAGTCTAGTTTACATTAGACACTCTTACTCCGTTTATTCGCATTTTGCAGCGTCCCCATCCCCATCATGGCCTTCTCCTATTCCGTTAGGAAGGTGCAGCTCGCTGGAGTGTCCGGAAATTTGCTAAAACGTGGTGCGGTTTCTTCGTTTTTTAGGGGGGGACTGTCCTTTTATGGGTGATGGAGGGAGGAGCCCCCCACTTCCGTCTCTGCCTCTGCATTACAATACGGCCGCAGCTCATTCATTTCCATTCATATGGCTGCTGTGCTGTAAGGCTCTTTGAGTGGACAGTCAGAGCAGGGGGCCTCTCCATTACAGCCAGCCCTGACCACAAAACATGCAGAGGGAACATACCCAGCCTTTAGTCATGCAGAGAGATGGGACTGAGCGGTATTGTTATTTACGAGAATTCAGAATAAAACCCGTTAATGAGACATTAGGGGAAAAAAAGTTCAGCTGCAGTAACAACTGCAATTGACTTCTTTCTGGGAAGGCCCAGTAGTTTGACCTATCAGCTAACCTGTTTAAGAATGCACGAGTTTATTCCACACGTTTGTAGAATTATATGCCCAATTTTATTAATGTAATTTATTTTAATTGTTTTTTTTTTTTAATTTCTGCTTCTTTTTTTTTTTTTAATTATTTTATCTCTCAAACTGTGACAGGCTGGCATTCACTCAAAAGTTAAAAATAAATATATTTTTAAATATATATTAAATATTAAATAATATTGTGTGTGTGTGTGTGCATATATATATATATATATATATATATATATATATATGAGAATCTAAGTCCCTTTAATATTATACCAGGTATTATCTTCTAAATTTAAACTGGGTCAAATTGTTGACCCAATTAGATGAGATGACAATCCCCAGAAGTGGACATTAAATCCAACCTGGTGTTCCACTCCTATTCCCTTACCACATCTCTCTCCCATCTCTTCTTGACAGACCACCCATCCATCACCACCACCACCCCCCACAGCCCCCAACACACACACACATGCCTTCCACCCTCTGCATCCTCTGTTCTCCAATCTTCCTCCCACGTGTGCATCTCTGAGTAGCACGAGACCCACTCTGGCCCACATGGTCTCGGATGATTGGCTCAGCTGCTTGATTCAAGTTTACTATGGCAACCATGATTCAGTCGCCCGGCAACGGCTTTTCTTTCACCCCACTAACTAGTCGAAGACTCCCCCCTTCCCCATCGCCAACAGTCCACGGTGCAGCGGGTGGTGTGAGGCGCAAGGATGAGTGGGCCGGTCTGATCTACACTCCAGTATGGATTATCTGGAGAGTGACATAAGAAGGCTAGTAGCAGAAATTGTGGGCTCTAAATTATAAGACCTAGCTATTACATTAGAACCTGAAAACAGAAAGAGTAGAATTTTAAATTTATCCCTCTGACTCAAAATTGCTATAATGTTATTAGTGTCACTCTAACTTTTGTTCTCATTTTAGTCACATACTTTTATGTGGGTTTGCAGAACTGGTCAATAATTCACATGAAATTCGGCATCAGTTAGTGCGTTCATTGCTTAAAAAGTGCATGTGTTATTTTTCCACTTTGGACAAGCACAGATGCAATAATGACATCCTGAATGTCCTGAAAATTCTTTTTGTACTCTGTTTCTTGGTAATTCATATTCACATGTCTGCCTTTGACATTGACATGTTTTTTTTTTTTTTTTTTTTTGATGACTCATTATCTTTCTGAATATCTGAGGCATATTCCAAAAATTCTGTGCATTTTCCACAGGACAATTTGAGCATAGACTATGCTTTGATACTCTGTTTTTTTTTATTAACCATAATAAGTTTTGCCTTATTTGAACAGATTACCTGCACCCTGCATTTTAAAGACATAAATTAGGCCAGGCACCCCCTCGGGGTGGAAGGTCATATGCAAATGTTGCTCTGAGGGTGTGTCAGCATCTGTGTATATGTGTGCAGATGGGTGTGCCTGCCACGCTTATTCATGCTTTAATTTCCATATATTAATATATTAGTTACCCTCCAACCCTGTGTCTCTACCCATCTATTTCTCTTATGCTTTGTTCTCTGACACCATCCCCCTGTACAGCACTGCTGATATGAGAAGAGCTCTTAATTGTGATCCGTGTGTGTAGGTTGTAGTAATACTATAAATAATACTATAACAGTACTAAAAAAATTTTGGTTTCATTACTGTCATTTCTTTGTAATCTTCATGAAATGGTGATGGATAGTTTAAAATTCCCTGATCACACATCACAAAAATGTGCAATGTTTAGAAACATTGTTAGTGGCAACAAATTGGAGCTTCTATCCCCCATTAAGCAGATGTGTTTCTATAGAACGCTTGATTGCATTCCATCAACCCCCTCCTTATGAAGAGACAGTGAGGGTCTAATTTCTAATCACAGACATTTGCATTTGAAAATGATGACTAATTAATCTGGCTCATTTAGAGTATTTCTCACAAGTGGGAAGAATATAGTCATTTATTATATTGTCTATTCAACAGAAATCAAATCAACGTAAAAAGACAATCAGCCTCCTGCTTCCCTTTTCTGTAATTAATAGAAAGAGCAAAAAAAACAAGGGTATGATATGAAGTGGACACCAGGGAAAGTCAGTAAACACATATTTCTCTCTCTCTCTCTTTCTCTGTCTCTCATATTGTACCTATTGTATTATAATAAACATTACCGCATAAACACACAACTAAGACAATATCCATATAAGCACGATATAAATAATAAAATAAACATAAAGAAAAGCTTTGAAACAGCTGTTTAATACTGTAATAACTAGTTCTATAAGAAGGTCATTAAGGAGTGGGTTTGTGGTTTAACTCTTGAAGCTACTGTATAAAAAATCTACACACAGATGTCTGCCATGACAGTGACATGGTTACACTGTAAAAAATAAATAAATAAATAAACATAAATAAAATAAATAGCCTTGTAAATATACAGTGTCCTACAGGCAGCAATATTGCCAGTTAGTGTAATTAATATTTACAGATATTTACTGTAATGTTTGTTTACAGTAATGGCATGTTGTACATAATACAAAACTGTATTTTTACTACATATTGGACTACATATTGGTAGCAGTACATTGCTGTAAAGCACCAACTTCACAGTTATACTGTTGTTTTAAATCTTTATTGCTAAAAATACATTTTAGACACACATTACTGCTGTTCTTACTGGCCTCCATGGCAAAACCTTCTCTTAATTTCAGTACATCCTAACTTTGACTGTTTGAGTTCTCTCACACATTAAATGTTCTCCCCATATTTAACCCATTATATAAAAATTTCTGGTTACCTACCGTTTACCGTGTTCAGTACAAGTACTTGTCCTCACCCACAAATATAAGGCTGCGCCTGCTATTGATCCTTGGATTTAGACTTTTCACCGTGGAAAAGTCAAGTCAAGTGGAGTCGAGTCAAGTGGAGTTTACTGTCATTTCAACCATATTCAGCCAGTTAGTACATAGTGAAACGAAACAACGTTTCTCCAGGACCAAGGTGCTACACAAACACAGAACAACACAGAACTACAGGACTACATAAATTTACACAAAGTGCACAAGTGCAAACATGTGCAGACAGCACAAGACAGTACAATGGCTACTGGGTTAGACAATGGGCACAGTAAGTCCCAGTGCAGCATCGACCAGTACACAGTTCTGTTACAAATTGGATGACACGTCTTTCAATGTTGTGGCACCCATTTGAATCATAGCTCAAAATGCAGCTTTTCTCTCAGTGCTCTCACTGTGGAACAAACTACCCAGGTCTCCTATAGTTGGAAAAAGTAGAGCAAAAAGTAGAGCCTAAACTAAAAAGATGTTAAGGGAATTTGATCACAAAGACTGTGGGAGGCCTAGAAACCTTTGGTACACCCCTTGGCTATATCGCACTCTTATAGCTGTGGTGGTCTGGTCTTCTTAATGCTGCACATCATCTTTATATTCAACCGATCTCTATTTAAGTAACCTCTCAATTCACCTTGTATAGTGCTTGTACCAGTGTGACTTGCTGTGCTCCTCACTTGATTTCTTTGTTTGTCTTGTTGTATAAGAGGATTGATTAATCATTCGTTGTGACCTATATAAGGAGCTATAGAAATACAATAGCTATATTCTTCTTATTATTATTATTGTTATCATCATCATCATCTACAGTTTCAGTTCACTTATTGCACAAACCCTCTCAAGTTCCTTCTTATCACTTCATAGATAGATAAATAGATAGATAAATAGATAGATAGATATACTTTATTGATCCCGTGAGGGAAATTCTTGTGTTACAGCAGCATAGCAAGATACAACACGTACACACACAAAATATAATATACAATAGGTTAAATTAAATTAAAGTTAAATTAAGTTGTTTCATGCTCCATAAATTATGTAAAAAAAAAAAGAAGAAGAAGAAAAGAAATCTCTGTAAAGATAAAGGACACATCGAGAAAGCTGGTCTACAAATATCAGTGAAGTTGTTTTCAGCAGTTATATTGTTTTGAAACTATGAAATCCGTTATAATCTTTTCAGCTTGAGGACTCGAGCATCATGACAATATTATTGAGCAACAGTAACAAATGTAGCCTAGCACCGAATAAACTACCACATCTCCCGCACTGTGTTCCTCTGTGTCTGCCCCTGTAGTGCAGTGTTTGTGACATGCTTTGACACTGTGTGTGAAAACAGACTGTTTGTGTTCACTTCACTTCCTGATGGGACAGGGCAGCTTGCTAATCCCTGAGTGTAGAGGTTATAGAGCAGCACAGGGAGACGGTTAAGGCGCTCAGGTGGAGGTGCTTGTTTTCTTTTCTGAAACAGGTGGAAACAGTTAGTCCGGTTTCGGCCACAGCAGTTTTCACCCCGCAGTTTGTGTTTCTTCGGTGTCGTCTCGGAAAAGTCACGAACAGAGCTACACACGAGTTCCACCTTAACGAACAACAACGAAAGAAGCTTTCAGCCTCCTGGCGAATTTAGCAAACGGGTTCAGCATCGTGCTGTAGCCACAGCCAGTCCCCAAGGCTCGCGCCTGACCGTTAACGCGCGCGAGCGACCGCGCATGCGCGCCCTGGACGCCGCTCTGGACGATCTGCGGGCCGCGATACAGTGCAGAGGAAATCACAGCAAGAAACTGTCAAAGATCGTCACACTGCTGCTGGCCAAGAACTACATCCTCATGCAGGCTCACGCCTTGGAGCAGATCTGCAAGACTGTCGAGCAGCGAAACCTGGAACAAAATGTCCTGTCCGCCGTGTTTCTCCCGCAAGATCAGTCTGCAGGCTATGTGGAGGATAGCATATTCATTTCATTATGTGATTTTATTTAATATGTAACACCTTTACATTTCTGACACTTTTAATCTGTGGCACTACCCTTAGCTCTATGTTTTAACTCGTGATGCCTGAAACAAACCATGAATAAAAACATTCATCTGAAAACTGGAGTCATGTGTGTGAATCAGTCTAATACTGATCCAGAGCGGATTATAATCAGAGTGATCTTTTTCAGAAATTAATTACTGCCTAATAATCCTTTAATAATCTAAATTATAACTTGGATAAGAGAAATGAAGTCATAAATCTCTTTCAAATTATGCTTTTGATCATTCTCACTCAAACTTCACAAGGATTATCATTGTGCTTTTGTAAGGAAGTCACAAAATGTCACAGAACGTTTTTTTTTGTATTTTCTAAACGCTAAGAGCCTAACGTAAAATCTTATGTGGATCACGTGATAAACAAATGAGCATATCCTCTCTAGTCGCCCGTTATTCCTGTTATTTATAACATTGGATGTGATTTAATAAAATATAAGGTAGCCTATGTATGCCTGCATTTTATAAATAAATATTTTGATTAATTCAGATTCCGTATGATTTGATTTTGAAACGGAAAGCAAATTAAAAACAAACGCAATGCCTCAGTGTCCGAGCCGAGTTCAATTACATACGAATAATTGTTAATAATTAAAATAATTTGTTTTTGACAGATCATATGGCCACCTTCAAAAACAAACAAATCTCCCGTATATATATCCGTGTGTGTGTGTGTGTGTCTGTGTGTGTGTGTGTGTGTGTGTGTGTGTGTGTTTCAAAGACTCTGTACTTCCCTAGTTCAGCACGCAGCACGTCTGATATTAAACAATCATTATTCAGTGTGATTGAGAAAAAATGTAGTTCACAAATAAAGGATTTGGCAACCTGCACAGCTCTGCCACAGCAACCATGACATCACTGTCCTGGCCAATCACAGAGCTCGTCTGAAATCTCGTTCTGGACGCACTATTCTATCGCGTGATTTCAGCCTCAGGCCCACTGCCATCGCCAATACTTATTTTGTAAGTATTTTATCGTAAATGAATTCGCTTAACATATTTAGGCAAAAGAAATGGACTGTTATCAGGATTATTCATCTGCATGTGCATTTTGCCTCACGCCAGCTGGGCTTTGTTGTGTCGTTTCAGTGACAGTCGTTTTAAGTTTCAGGCTCGGTTGTTTTGCTTCCTCTTGAGGCCGCCATTATTTTGTACACAACCGAGAATAATATCAGATTGATAGCTGTGTCGCGAATTTATTTTAAAAGCGTTGAAACACTATTTTTTTATATTGGGTATACTGGTTTTGAATTTCAATTTGGTTGTCCTGAAGTGAAGTGTAGTTAAGCTGCGTTTAACAGCGCTAAAGACCGCTCCGAGGCTGAAAACACCGCGAAAATCCGAAACGCCGCCTCAGCTGCTGTAGCTGCGCTTCCATTCGTTCATTCACTGCTGACCAACTGTTGCATGCACATGACAAGAAATCCCAGATGTCTCAGGTCCTTAAAAGGGTGTCACATAGTTTAAAGCAGAAGCGTTTCTTTTTTTTTCTTTTTTCTTCAAGATGGCTGATTATCTCAGTACACTCTCTTTCGACTGTAATTGCGGTTTTATAGGAGAAGCTGCTCGAGCGACGGATCCATGATGAGCTATGCGGAAAAGCCTGAAGATGTCACGAAGGAGGAATGGATGGAGAAACTGAATAATGTGCACATCCAAAGAGCGGATATGAACCGCCTCATCATGAACTATTTAGTAACTGGTATGTAAGCGTCTTTTGCACATGCTCACATTCGAGTGTAGGAATTATGCATGCACTTTAATATTTTTATAGTATAGATGGAAACCTTTTACATGTCCAAATTTTAACATTTGCTGCTGTAGTTGTGAAAAACTGCATGAACTAAAATCTGCTTCTCTTTTGCATGTATCTCATCTATAAGTAAAGTTCTAGGATTTTAAATCCCTCTTACCACCAAAAGGGAAACATTTTCCTTTAAACGTTACTTTCCAGTTCTACTGAAAGACACATCCCTCTACATTTATAACTAATGGAAAAACAATATTACTACCAAATTTTACACATTTACAGTAGGAAAAGCCTCATCCACAAACAGAAATGCATCTTCCAAATCACCTGAGGTAAAAGGCACTCATGGCGTTTTAAATATATTTACGCTACATTTTTTTCGAAGAAGAGTGGCTGATTAATTCAGTCACTTCCATTGGCTTATTTACTTTTTTTATTTTATTTAAACGTTTTCAAACGTTGTCTGATGATGTCGTCTGTACAGAAAGTGTAAGCACGCTTCTTTGTTTTGATGTGATGAGCAGGATTACCTCAGACATTTTGACAGCTGGTATCTGATCGAAAACTGATTTGATTGTGTGTGTCTGTTTCACTGTGGCATGTAATGATCCAAAAATGTGATCAAAAAAAGTGTGAGGAAAGCACATTTGGGTAGCAAGGGTTTTATGCAGCCAATTTTTATCACTGCGGTAACCTGGATAATGACCTCATACGATCTTTACAGGCAGATCACCAAGACAAGGTCTTAATTTTAGCCTAGAAACTTAATTCCATGTAAACTATATTTACCAACTACTGTTAACTACTACTATTTACTGTTAACTGCTATTATTAACTACTACTATTTGCAAACTATTTGTTTTCTTAAAGTAGAGCCATCAACATGTTGTTTGGAGAAAATCTCCATGTTAATGGTAGAATTCAGCCATAGAAACAGCTTTGCATATGAAGCATTGAGCTCATAGTTGTCACTGTGACTGAAAGCGTTGGATGAGTTGTAGCTCTTTGATGTTAGTAGCCCACTCATATACACACAGTCATCAGACTACATTTGTGCGAAGAAAATAAATCACCACTAGAATGATAGATGTTTGCGTTTCACAGAGGGTTTCAAGGAGGCCGCCGAGAAGTTCCGGATGGAGTCAGGCATTGAGCCCAGTGTGGATCTGGACTCGCTGGATGAGAGGATAAAGATCAGGGAGATGATTCTGAAAGGGCAGATTCAGGAAGCCATCTCTCTCATTAACAGCCTTCATCCAGAACTCTTGGATACCAATCGATATTTGTACTTCCATCTTCAGGTAAGCATGTTATTGTTTATCATTAACAACATCGAGCTCAATGACCACAGGACTAATGCAGAGCATCCTTACAAAGCCTAGTATTGAAATGGACTTTGAAAATAACCTTCACAGTAGAGAATGTTTACGTCACAGAAAGAAAATATTTGTATATAAAAATATTGCGCGTTTTTTTGTTAAACATCTTACGTTTTACTTTAAGAACTGAGACTGAACTCAACTGTAGCAATGTTTTAAGAAGAGTGGGCCAAAATTGCTCCAAAACAATGTGAGAGACTGATAAACACCTACAGGAGATGTTTACTTCAGGTTATTGTTACTAAAGTTGATTCTGCATGTTACTGAATTATAGGGTGTACTTAGTTTTTCCCCACCTGGTTTCTGAATGTTGGTTTACTTTTTTGGGGAAAAAAAAATACCTAGATACTGAAATCTGTTGAGGATTTTGTTGTTGTCACCTGAAGTTGTTTGTTTGTTTATAGAAGTTGGTGAGGATCACATAATTGTTATTTAGGCACTGAAATATTATTTAAAAAAAAAAAAAAAACTAAAATGGATGGATTATGTTCTTTCTTTTTCCCATGACTGTACAGTAGTTTGAGTATGGTAATTTGCTTCACTCATTTCAAAGCTTATATTTTTTTAAAAAATCAAGCTTTTATCAGCCAATATTTAAGGTTTCAGTATTGGGAAAAAGAAGCAGTGGCGCTTGGCCGTCTCTACTTTGGAAGTATGAAAGTGGGGACAGGAGAAAGTGCCCTTGAGCTAGGTCAGAAATGCTGAAACGTTTTCCTCTCTTGCAGCAGCAGCATTTGATCGAGCTGATCCGTCTGCGGGAGACGGAGGCTGCGCTGGAGTTCGCACAGTCGCAGCTGGCTGAACAAGGTGAGGAGAGCAGAGAGTGTCTGACTGAGATGGAGAGAACTCTGGCCCTGCTTGCTTTCGACAACCCTGAAGAGTCACCTTTCGGAGACCTTCTTAACATGATGCAGCGACAGAAGGTGAGAGTCGTGTGTGTGTGTGTGTGTGTGTGTGTGTATAGGTAATATACACTGTATGGCCAAAAGTATGTTCCCTTCACTGGTACTAAGAGGCCCAGGCTTCCTCACCTAACATCAGTGCCTGACCTCATTAATGCTCTTGTGGCTGAATGGGCAAATGCCCACAGCTGTGCTCCAAAATCTAGTGGAAAGCCTTCCCAGAAGAGTGGAGGTTTTTATAACAGCAAGGTGGGACTAAATCTGGAATGAGATGTTCAGCAGGCACGTATGGGTGTGATAGTCAGGTGTCAACAGACTTTTGGCCATATAGTTTAATAAAGAAGTACACACAGGTCCATAAATATTTGGACACTGACATAGTTATTTTAGCTGTCTACCACGGTATATATGAGTTGAAATTGTATAATATATGAGTTCAAAATGCAGCTGTGCAGTGCTTTAAAGTGCAAATAGCACTTTATTACAGCACGTGTGGTTAATTTTTTAATTGACTGCCTAGCAGTTCCATGACCAGATGTATGTTATTCCCTCATTATTTCACATATTATGCAGATGAACGGTCTAGAGTCTGATTGATTTCAGGTGTGGCATTTGCATTTCGAATCTGTTGCTGTTAACTCTCAAAATGAACTCCAAAGATCTGTCACTGCTCGTGAAGCAAGCCGTCATTATGCTGAAAAATCAAAATTGGAGATATAGCTAAAACATTAGGTGTGGCCAAATCATCTGTTTAGTACATTCTTAAAAAGAAAGCACACACTGGTGAGCTCAGGAACACCAAGGCCCAGAAGACCACTGCAAACAACTGAGAGAAGAATTCTTTCCCTGGTGAAGAAAAACACCTTCCCAACGGTTGACCAGATCAAGAACACCCTTCAGGAGGTAGGCGTATCTGTGTCAGTCAACAATCAAAAAAAGCCTTCACCAGAGTAAATACAGAGGGTTTTTCTAAAGATGTAAGGCTCAAAAACAGGAAGAGAGCTTTAGAGTTTAGAATAGATTAGAGTTTGCCAAAAACATCTAAAAACCCTGTACAGTTCTGAAACAACAGCCTATGGACAAATGAGGAAAAAGATCAACTTGTACAAGAATACCAGGAAGAGAAGAGTATGGAGAAGGGATGGAAAAGATCAAAGCATATCACCTCATCTGTGAAGCATGGTGGAAGGAGTGTTATGGAGTGGGCATGTATGGCTGCCAGTGGAACTGGGTCCCTTGTATTTATTGATGTGACTGCTGGCGCAAGCACTAGGTTGAATTCTGAAGTGTGTAGGGCTGTGTTATCTGCTCAGATTCAGCCAAATGCTTCAAAACTCATTGGATGGTGCTTCACAGTGCAGATGGACAATGACCCGACACATAATATGAAAGCAACCCAAGACTTTTTTTTTTTAAGGCAGAGGAGTGGAATGTTCTGCAATGGCCAAGTCAGTCACCTGACCTGAGTACAGTTGAGCATGCATTTCTCTTGCTGAAGACAAAACTGAATGCAAAACAAGCAGGAACTGAAGATAGCTGAAGCAAAGGCCTGGCAGAGCATCACCAAGGAAGAAACCCAGCGTCTGGTGATGTCTGTGGTTTCCAAACATCAGGTGGTCATTGACTGCAAAGATGACAGTGTCATTTATAATTGTTAGTTTGTCCAATAACCTTTGGGCCCTTAAAAAAAGGGAGTGGAGGGAGGGCACAGAAAAGTGCTGTAATTTCTGTAAGTAAATAAATAAACACTGGCGTTAGGTGTGTTAATTGAATAGGTATTTGGGAAATGTGTTCTGGTTCTTATCCACAAGGTGGCATCATTTTGTGTAGAAAGTTTCATGCTGAGCATAACATGTCTCCTCTTACAGGTTTGGAGTGAGGTAAACCAGGCGGTACTCGACTATGAGAACAGGGAGTCAACACCAAAACTGGCCAAGCTGCTGAAGCTCTTGTTATGGGCACAGAACGAACTTGACCAGAAAAAAGTCAAATACCCCAAAATGACAGACCTTAGTAAGGGCACAATTGAAGACCCCAAGTAAGAACTGGCAACAACATGGACATCTGTGCGATACTGTAACATTTCCCCCTATTTATAAACAGTCAGTGAATGGACATATATATATATATATATATATATATATATATATATATATCTATATATATAGATATATATATATATATTAAAGGTGTGCGATGTGTGTGTGTGT
>CM074952.1:12417242-12427851 GCA_037577455.1 Pangasius macronema | reverse complement strand
TTAAAAACAATAAACACTGTGTTATGCTACATAGACTTTAATATTTATAAATCTCGTGTTCAGGGGTATTTCAAGATGTATGAAAGTGACATGTATAGTGGGTGAGGGAAGTGAAAACTCAGCCGAAACCCAAACCCCCCGAGTTCACGCACGCTCTTAAATGAATACTGTAGCGCAGACAAGAACTTTTCTGTCTCTCTGCAGAGAAAAGAGCAGAAAGCCTGTTTACTCAAGCCTAATCTATAAATTGAGCGGAGTTGCTGGGGCAGGCAATAAACATTAACTTTTATTAAATTTGAAGAAAAGTCGTCCTTCTTACTCTTCTTGATACTAGTTGGTCACATCCAGTTTCATTTGTGTTCGCGGACCATTTCAGCCTTTTAAAAAAAAAGACTGTATATCTGAAATACACATATTTAAATCTTAATTTAAAAATACATTTAAGTGAAGAATTCATGAAAGGATTCTTCAAAAACACTTTAACTGTTTATTCAGCAACTGCCCTTAGACTTCCATTATAAATCAATCTCAAGTAAACATGTTTTCAGGTCTTATATAAGGAACTGAATGCATGATCTGAAATACTGTCTGTGGTATTAGACACAGATATCGCAGATGAACAGTATGGAGTAATGTTTTTTTTTTTTTTTTTGTAAACGATGTACAAAGGAACCCACACAGACACAGTGGTTGTGTCCTCTGTCCTTCTCGGCTATAATCACAGCCACTGAGCCAGTGTAAGCTCTCAATCCCATCAGGTGTCCCCCAGCCTGCTCCTTCTAAACACGACTGAGCCGGGCATGCCACACGGCCTGCCCATAAACCTGACCTTCTTCTTCTTCTTCTCCTTCTCTCGGCTTTTCCCTTCAGGGGTCGCCACAGCGAATCATCACTCTCCACCTATCCCTATCTTCTGCATCCTCAACACTTGCACCCACTAGCTTCATATCCTCATTTATTACCTCCATATACCTGATCGAAAAAAAATATATATATATATCACACACCACTCTTCTCTCTTCCTTCAAATCAACCATCCTGTCATCCATCCACATGATTCTCCACACTTCTGATCCGGTCATTAAAGCAAGAAACTTCTTTTCAAAAGAGTGGGATCGTGTATCACCGGGTGCCGACTTTTCTACTGTTGACGTCCCGAAACATGGAAGCAGCTGCGAGACTTGGCTCCGAGTCACACACAGAAGATACCATCGCTACATTGACACTTATCCTTCCCACATTAATGTACAATAATGTTCATTATATAGTCTATCATTAGCTCTATTCAGCATTACCGCTATCATAGTATTAGGCAGGTAGTTAATGTTAGCCATGTAGTATTTTTTTTTTCTCTATTCTAAGCTGTGTTCATATTGTAAGCATTTCAAATAGCGTTTCGTTTTATCCGTAGCTACAGGACCATGGTTCCATCTCGTGCTGTTCAGAGACGTGTCGTTCCCTGCAGTCTCTCCTCACTTATTCGACACAGACTCGTGGGAAAGCAGGTGGACTCACCTACGCTGCTGGCCTGAGCCTTCGTGCCTAGCGCTTCTCTCCAAGTGATTAGGTTGAGATTAGAAACTTTATTGATCCCATCAGAGAAGATGCGTCAAACACTTTTCAATTTTATGACTAAGTTACATTGCAATGTGCAATATTATTTTTGATTTTCCCCAGTGACACATACAGACAATAAAGCCCCTATACCGGAGTGCCCCAGAACACCAAACTGCTGAAGATTTTATAGGAGGTAGTCACACTTCTTGATGACTAAATAATAGTAATAATAATAATAATAATAATAATACTATCATTATCATCATCATCATCATCATCATTATTATTATTATTATTATTAGCAGCAGCAGTACTATTTTCCACTCTCATTGTTTTGAGAGTCTGAGAAACTTTGAAAACTGTTAGAATATGTCCCAGGGTAGGACGCCAAAATTTTTTAAAAATATATATCATGAAATTTCATTATCACGCAGCTAAATCAAGAACATCACTGAAAATTTATAAATGTACAATCACATTTTCAGGTGATATTGTTTCGCCCCTGTTAATCTCCGTCTCCATCCCACAGGGCCCCCTGCCTTACTCTTTACCATAGAACAACATTCTTAGAAGAGCAGGACACACACTTTGGTCAAAGAAATGGTACACATTTACAGTCTTGCTGGTTATAAAATCTTGTACCTACTTCTGCTGTATGTAAATTGAACATGTTTTTTCCCCCCACAACTCCTACCTGCCAGAGTGGTGAGAATCACCTGGATACTTTCCTGTGCATGTGCGCATGCATGCCAGGACTTTCAGTATATATGATATACGATTTCAGTATGTATGTATGCATACAGCCGTCATGTAGCCATCGCTTCCCTTTCCTCTTCTCATCTAGTAAACACATCATGTACACCTTTTCACTACCTGTTTAACTACAGTCGGACCTACAGGTACCCTGAGTGTTGCGGTATTTTCATACTTGTTAGACTCCATTTGAGCTCCATGGCTATAGCTTCAGTTGAGTATCCTCATCAGCTTACTAGCCTCATCAGCTTACTAGCCTCATCAGCTTACTAGCCTCATCAGCTTACTAGCCTCATCAGCTTTGTGCAGCCGGTGATTTAGCTATGAACCGTCTGTTTTTCTGTGTGTTTACTGACTGTGGTTCTACCCAATGGAGCCATACAGCTCATTGGGACAGGACTAGAAATCCCCTTAACAAAAAGAAGGGAAAGTCTGCATGCCATGGAGATAAGCTCAGTTTGTATTCATTACTGACCAGATGATTCAGGGGGGACATTGTGGTTAAACCGGAGCTCATGTCACCCAAATGACTGACCTTGCAGAAGGTGAACCTACAGAGCAGTCCCTGTGGTGCCCAGTGCTCACCCTGCTATACAATTCGGAATGAGCAGTGGTCATTAGATCCTCAGACTCAACCGTTTATCTGCCATGGAGAGAAGACACTGGGAGTTCCCCTGCATGGGACTGGGCCATTAGACCGATGTCACCACCAAGTGTGCTGAGCGCCAGCCTTGTAGCGTCACCTCCTAACGTGCATCACTTTAAGCTGTACTGCTCCAGGTCTGTTCTGCAGCAACCTGGATATCACCGCATTTCTTCACCAGGCTCTGTGCTCTGTAGCGAAAACACCACTGCTCCCAGTCATGTGTGCCAGTCATTTCTGAAAACCTTTCCTGTTATTCCTAAGGCGTGTTGGTTCCTCGTGACATAGTGGCATACATTATCCAGGTGATTCTCACCAGCCCTGGGCGTTAGGATGTGTGAAATACAGTTCATTATCAGGAACCAACTCAGATCCAGCAGGAACTTCGGTCCCAGGGAAACGATGGCTACCTATAACTATATGAAACATTTATAGCATGACAAACATATATTTATACATGTCTCGGCTTGCACGCACATACACGCAAATGTTTCCGGGTGATTCTCACAACTCCTGGCGGTTATCCAGTGCTCTGAGAAGCACAGTTACATGTGTAACAAGCACTCAGTACTAAAGGGAAAATAGATGTCTTGTCAATAAGCTGAGCAGAGTTTCTTTTTGTTTTTCCTCAGCTGCTCATTCAGTGAGTGCAGTCCTAGTTGTTAAAAAGCCTTGTTAAGAAAAAAAAAAAAACCTTTCACCCCACACCCTACTTTCTGCATAAAAGTAAAAAGTAAGTCTTTACAAAAATTCATTGTGTTAATCATTATTGCTCATGACAATTTTATCTGAAATTAAATAAAACAGATGAAACACTCACGCGTCAGAATGACTAATGTCTTCCAGAGTAGCAGATGCTGTAAGATAGCTACACACACACACACACACACACACACACACACACACACACACACACACACACACACACACACACACACACACAAGCATGCGCGCACGCACACACAGAAAGACAGAAGGACAGAAAGAGAGAAGCAGAGAGATTTCCATATCATCACAATAATGTACAGACATTTCTAAATGTACACAGGTTATTGCTAATGGGCTCAAAATGAACATTTTAAGACTTTATGTTCTACGTTTTTCCCAATGAACAGGGAAAATATCAATGATGTGTGACAACAGAAAATGTTTATTGCTTACGTACTGAAAGTCAAAACAACTTATAATGACAAAACAGAAGAAAAGTTTTTTTTAACGTTACTTAGATATCTAATTGAGTTCAAAATCTTAGCAAATACTCTAAACGACATGATTTCAAGGCACAACTAGGATATCAGTAGACTTCCAGTCCATGGAGCTTTATATCAGCATGCATTTACACAACCCTCAATGTTGACAGACTTCTAAAACGGGTTTGACTTCTTTTTTTTTTTTTTGGCCATGAATAGTTTTCTTTTTGACTCGTGTTCTATTGTTGAAATTATTCATAGTACTTCTCTGGTTATAAAAGTACAGAAGTTTCAACAACTAACAAACACTATTTCTCTTCTAGTTGTGTTTTATTCTCTGAAGGGAAACAGACTGCTGAACGCTGAAAAGCTCTACACCTGTTCATTTGAAACATTCTAGACTGTTCCATCTGCCAATTAAAAAAAGCAACAGGTTTCTGTTCACCACCAAGAGGCGTCTAACTGCAGGAGGGGAAATCTGTAACATTTAACATCATGGAAAAGTGTGGTTAGATTTTTCTAAATCGCTGAAAGAGCTAATTAGACTGCCATATGACCCAGACCACGTCGAGTAAACAGGAAACGCTAGAACGCGGTCTCTCACGACATCGCTGCTGTCGTGTTTCATCACTTCTAGTGTACTTTTGTGATTTTTTTTTCCAATACACAAGTGTTACGATGTATTTCTAGCAGAAATATACAGTGTATGATAATACAAGGTATACAAGTATTATACAAGTATTACTACAAGTTCATACTACTTATAAGCTTGCTTTTTAGCACCGAGAACCAGCACATAATGATTCCGGGCTGTTCATCGTTTATTTGTAGGTGTCTAGCTAACAAGTAAAGTAGGCTGGCGATGTAGCCTGGTGTTTTATCACCAGAGACACAAACCCCCTACTCCCTAACGACTGTCACGAAAAATTTGAAAAGTAAGAAATAAACCATGACGAGATGGTGTGCCACGTTACTCCCACGAATCTGATTCTTCTCCTACAACAGCATCCCAAAGGGTTTTATTCCTCTTGTACCACAGAAATGTGCCACCTTTTTTTTTATTCATTAATTAATGATATGTCATACTTTTTCTCTGTATATAGTTACATTTCATGTAGTGGAACATCCACAAAACAATTTAGTTCCTGTCATCACTTACATTACGTAAACTACAAACACATTCCCTCACCAACTTCTTGCTATTGAGAAGTCCTCGGTCATGACTATCAAAACTATCAAAACTATCTTGGGAAGGAAAATGCAAATAAATGTCTTCTCAAAGAAAACTTCATAAAATTCACAATATCAATTACACATGTTCAATTAATCAATCAATCCATTTTTACTCTGCAGATTAATTATCATGCATGGATGGCACGGATGATTTTCAGAATCAGCTGACACACTGGCCAACAGTTCTATAAACAATAAATTAATATCAAGTAAGCGACATTTCTTTTTTGGCCAAAAGTTCTCTATAGTTTTTGCTCTGCTAGCGGAAATAGATTGCAGAGAAGCTACACTCACTTTATACCATGTCGGCTAGCTGGCTCACGTACGATTTATACGTTCCACTTAAAGGTGCATCCGGTAAAATCTGCTTCCTGTTCATCTTCATATGACAAGCATTCATATTTTAAGTCAAAACTCATATTTCTGAAACGTATCATTTGTCTGTTGATGATGTTGCAAACGCTACTGTTACCCGTTTCAAACTAGGAAGTGGAATTTTACATGGCGAACTCAAACGAGCAGAATGATACAAACTGTGAATGTCCCAGTGCGGTTATAGGAAATATAAGCACTCTTGGAACGGCACTCGACTAATCAAATTGGACCGAAACTAGCTGATGAAGAATAATAATTTTTTTAAGAAGAATGTAATGACTGGCTACACAGAATCGTCCCTTCCCTGGGGCTCCTCTTCTGTTTCCCTTAAGCTGTCTTAATGCACTTCTCTAACTAGCTTGCCATAATATATAATAAAGTATACTATTTAACATTATCTACCACTTTTAACTAAGTCAGTTAGGTTTGTGTGTAACATTGGACCTTACTTGTCCAGTGGTCTGGCCAGTGAATTTATGATTTGTCCATCCCTGTCTGACAGAGCCTTAAAGTCTTCATTATAATTTTGTTACTCATTTTATTCTCAAATTGACATTAATTCAATCAAGCAGTGACGTGGGTACTGTAGGCAAAAATGCTAGCTAAAGTAGACATGACATTAAGCAAGATAACTCCTAACTCCCCTACGATTAAAAAAAAAGGGAAGGTGAAGGGAAAATTGGAAATAGAAGGCAAACAGGAAGACAGACAAGATGAATAAATCAGAAAAAACCCCGAAACACAGGAGAAGACAGAGAAAGAATGTGAGACAGAAAACTCACATGTTAGATGATGTAATTCTTTGATTCAAATCCCCAAGAGTCTGTGAGGTTTTCACATAACTAGAAGTAGAAATGAGCGAACGAGTGAAAAACTGGTAAAGAAAAGTATATTCAGATAAATCATTATGATGGAAATTGGGATTATCAGGGAAAGAGGAATCTACAAAGTTCACCACCAAACCACATCTCTATAACCAGTTAAACGGCTGGGAGTGAAGCGCGAGATGAAACAGGAGCAGCAGAGGCAACGGTGAGTCACGTAAGTCTGGAGGTACTCACGCATTAGAAGACTGGACTTCATGCCAGCCTTTGGTGAGGTTGCATTTCAGCTCAGACAGAGGGCTTATACCCAGCCTCCTCCTCAGTTCCCCAGCATGCCGCTCTTTGGCTGTCAGAACATGCCTCAGCGTCTGAATTTCATCCTCCACCTGCAAAAATCACAAGCCAAACAAGGTTGGTTAGTTAGTCAGCAAAATACACTGCAGGTTTGCAGATATTACATGTTGTTTGGGACTGCTGCCTATTATTTAAGTCATTAAATGTATCGTGAAAAGATGGACAAAATGTGATATGCTTTAAGGAGGCTGCATTAGTAGAAAAATAAAGAAATGTCTTAAAGAAATCTTCGGTCTATATTACTGTGGCAACAGAATATCTGTTCATCTTCCAAAATGTTACCTGAACCCTCACACTTTTCCAGTACTGTCAATTATTTTTCATTGCTGTTCCACATCTACTCAAGACTCCTGCCAGCTGGTACACACTTTTCATCCTATTACATTACCCAAGAACTAGCTGTGGAAGTCTTATCAGTAGCCGGGAATCGGGAAAAAAAAATTCAGAACAGCTGAGGTATGAAAGACGTGGTTAGGGACACACATTACCTTACTAAGCTCCAGTTCCAGTTCCACGGCTTCCACCTCCGTCAGGCCTGGTGGTAAAGTTCTCGCACTTGCTCCACCCTCAGTGAAGGAACCTCCAGACAAAACAAACCAGAAACTCGGGTTAGGGCTCATATCATCAACTACAGGCCAGCACAAACAGATCTTGACATTGATATGTATTTGTGATCAAAACTAACTATCAGTAAAACAGTGCAAATATATAATAGTTTGTATGAAGTATATCATGTTTCAGGCTGGATATCAACATTAACATGAACTTTTCATAAAAAACTAGTATGATGTTAATAGGTAAGGAGGATCATTTAGTTAGCTAGGGAGCTAAACAGAAAATAAAAAAACATTAGTTTCTAAGCAGTGGTGTTATAGGAGATGCGTTTCTTGGAAAAGCTTTTCCTTTATTTATTTTTGTCAGAAATTGCAGCAGGGATCTAAATCTAACCCTAACCTTTTACACACAGACTAACCGCACAGTAACACTGAGAGGAGCTCAGCTAGCTGCCAGCCTTCAGAGCGCATTGACACACCTGTTCTCCGGGTCTGTATATAGCTAATATCTCAGAAAGCATACCTCTGTCCCCAGAGTCCATCTGCGCTGGAAACTGTTGCGTAAATATTTAGCGCCTTATAAATCGTTCAGTAGATTCGCGAGAGGACTTCAGCTAATAAGCGCACTGTTGACGTGTAGATATATTAGCTCGAGATCCACACTTCCGGAACACGACAGTGACGTAGCAGGGGGAAATGCGTCTCTCTCTCTCTCTCTCTCTCTCTCTCTCTCTCTCACACACACACACACACACACACACACACACACACACACACACACACTCGATTTCAAAGTACTTTATTGGCACTGATTGTTTACATACAATATTGCCAAAGCATCAATATAGAAAAGAAAGGAGAATTTAAAAAAATAATAAATATTGACAAAATGCAACAGGACAAGTATAAAGTTTACAATAGTCATATACATATACACCATTTTTAAAAAATAAATAGAATACAGTAAAAATAAATTAGAAATCGAGTAAATAAAATGTATGTTGAGTGTGTACAATGACGTGTTCAGAGCAGTGGTTGGTTTGTGCGCATATGCAGCTCAGAGATGGATTTCGCTGCAGCAGGTGTGTGACTCCGCCCCCAGCAGCACCTGCACCTGATTTGTTTCTATTGAGTGGAAAACTGTGGTAAGAGGTTAAAGAGTTTCTCGAGGTATTTTTCTCTTCTCTTACGAAAAGTATCACATTGAAGGAGAAAGAGTGCCTCTGTTTCAGCCTCACCAGTCTTACAATCTCTTCAATAAATTATATTTCCCTTTTTTATTCAGCTGTATTTCACTTTTTTGACCTGTCCCCGGTATTACTTTCCACCCTATGTATGCTGTCTATAGTAGCCTGTTATAACATAAGTTTAACTAACTGACATCAAATTTAATGCCTCTTGATCTTTCATGTTTATGTTTTATCTGTCTGTATATTCCACACACACATTCTACCCTGAAAAACTACACAGGAAATCATTTGTTTCATAATGTTTAAGCATGTTAGATATATCTAATTAAATGTTATGTTCCACTTCCTAACCATGTTATGATAAAGTGAATGGTCTTTTCACACCAGTAATTTATTTAAATAAAATAGAATATACTGTACTATGTTTAAGTTGCGGATCAGAAACTGTCACATGCCTGATGCCAGATCCACAGACACTCAATACAGAGCCCTCAACAAAAGATCTGTGCAACTAGGAAAATAAATTTGGATGCACTTACCGAAATAAACTGGAACCAGAATGAAAGGATTTGTGGAGGAACAGAGGGGAAGTATGTACATATGTACAATAGGACATATGTAAGAAATGTCAAACCAATTAAAAATATAAATGTGTTGAAATAATTTTACTATTTTTTTAAATATATAAAGTATTATGACTTTTCTTAAACAGTAGTTGAAGGTTTATGTGTGGTTGTGATGGCAGACAAGTATGTCAACTGTAAGCAGCACTTTCTTAGGGTTGAGCATCACATAGCTAAGAAGTAAATGAGCAAATAATGCTTTTAACAGCACATTTTATAACTGGCCTTTTAATCTCACTTTCTCTTTAGCCCACTGGTACCAGTCCTTAATGGTTAAGGTGCCCGAGTCTAATAAACCTCAGTGGTGTATACATGCAGCTTTGATTAGCCTGAGTCTGGCAGGCAGAGGCCAGAGGCAGAGGTTTTACATGTAAATTAATCTTGCCTCTGGCCTTGTCTAAATTCATTTATTTTATTTTATTATCAATTAATGAATATATCCAAGCTCTCTCCTTACATGGCACGTAGGGTAAAATCTGCATGTAAAAGAGACTTCAGTAAAACTAACCTAAATCAAGGCTCAAAACACGTGCAGTATGAAGTAATAGACGGTCACTGGCGCTAGGGGGCGCTGCATGCTGCAGGTAAGCTGACCTCCAAACTTAGCATCGTCGGGAAACGTTTTATCGATATTGTTTCTAGGAAATCAATATCGTAGACCTATATTACACTGCTAATGTTTATGTTTTGGGCTGTGTACCGTTTTCTCAGTTACCACAGAAAGCTGGATGTTTCTTGATTCGTGGGGGAAAAAAATGCAACTTTCCCTGACCGGGAATCGAACCCGGGCCGCGGCGGTGAGAGCGCCGAATCCTAGCCACTAGACCACCAGGGAGATGATGAGAGGTGCTGCGACATGGTGGGATATAGTGACTTTATGTAATATTATATTATAATAATAACAACTGTATAACTAAGTAAAGAAAGAAAGGCAGAAAGAAAAAAAAAGTCGAACTACAGAGTGTGGTGTATGCTAATATTCTTGCTTTATTCACCGGCAGTGAAATTTTAACTGTATTACCTAAACAATTGGCAGGATGTTTGTAGTACCAGTTGGAAACTGGTAACGTTACTTCAACTAATGGAATGAACACACCTTTCCTTGATGGACAGTTCGAACGGCTATGTTGGTCATGTCATTCGTGGTGATTTCCGTTAACATTCATTAATGCATCCTCTTTAACTGTTTTATCCTGTTCAGGGTCGCAGTGGATTCAGAGCCCATCCTGGGGACACTGGGTGAGTGGGTGAGAATACATCCTGGATGGGACTCTAGTCCACTGCAGGGCAGCACACACATACACACACACATA
>CM074952.1:12394056-12417142 GCA_037577455.1 Pangasius macronema | reverse complement strand
CTTACTGTTCCACTTCCCTCCCTTTCTGCATTCTCATCAAGCATTCGTTTTAAATCTGGCTGAAAATTGATGGTTAATATAAAGTTGCATCTACCAGCCTGTGCTCTGATATCAGATACTAGTCACTGGAAAGGTTTCAAATACAAAAAAAACCTCAACATTAGGAATCCTTTATAAATTGTACATGACCTTAAAAAAACAAGCGTGTTTATTTTTTTTTTAAATATACACTCATACGGCACAAATATATTTTTTTTAATTCTATACCTCAAAGCCTCCTTTCTTCATGCGTCTGCAGGATTTGAGGTAGGTGCGAATGCGTTTACGAGCTCGCTCCTGGAACTCTGGGAACTGGCGACTGCAGGACTCAATGATGGCCTGGATCTTCTCTTTTGGTTGCTTGGATATGGGCACCATCCGGTCCAGATTCTCGTCCACAAACAACCGTACAAACATCTGAGAGTGAGAGGGGAAATGGCAGTAAATTTGAGTAATTGAGAGCAAATGAGCGGCACAAAGAACTTGCAGACGGAAGGGGCGAAACAAAAATCAAATGAAAAGAAAATAACAAAGGAATGTGGATGGCCCTGAGTAAAAACGAAAAGAAATATGGAACCCAGCTTCGTAATCATCTTAAAAATTGCACAAACATTTCACAGAGGGAAGAATGAAATGGGAAAAAGAGACTGTGTTACTGACTGAAAGAGGTAAACATGTAAAGGGTAAAAAAATACAGGAAATCCAAGAGTGATTCATAAAGAGAGATGCTGCAAAAATATACGTAATCAGAAAAAAGGTCTCACATTGAAAGCTTTGAGTCTCTCAGGGTCTAGTCCTTCTGTGTCATTAATCTTGTCACTGTCGTCATGATCATCATGATCATCATCATCGTCATCCATGACCTGAGTGCGTGTTGTATTCAAGTCTTCGGCACACACGCTCACTTCAGTCTTTACCGAGTCGTAGCTTCCTGAGCTGTACTGAGGAGACTGGAATCACACATCAGAAATAAAGAAATATATAGTCTTCATATGCACACACTGGAGTCAATTCCCATTTCTCAGTGCAATATTTCAGGATTGTGTGTATTTTACAGTCCTGGTATCTAGTTATTTTTTCTATGCCTACTGAAAGCATAGTGGAGAATATGCAGCACACTCTTGAAATCCCACAATGCACCACAGCGGATAATGTGACATTTAGAGACAATGCACGGCCTATATGATGAATAATCTGTAATTTAAAAGGAATAATTTCTCCCTCACCTTGTTGCTATACTCTGTTTTGATTGTGTATTTCCTGCTGGGATCAGCAGGGTATGGTGCAAGTGCAGGAGTAACCCCCGGCAACAGCCTATCACTCAGGTTGAGGGGCTGCTGGCCTTCCTCTGAGGATGAGGAGGATGAGGTGGTGCTGAAGTCCAATGGTGCTGTGGTTCCATTGCTATTCACCTCTTCATATGGAATCATGCCATCTGTCACAGAAATGCCCCCAGTCATCGCTGCAGCACCAGTGGGAGGTGCGAGGGGAGGGAGCCCATTTGTGCTGGCACTCTCAGAAGAGGAGTCATCTGTGAGAGGAGAGGATACCAAAAGGAAGAAGGGAAGGAGAAAGGAAGGAAGAAATGTCAGCAATGTTTTTTTTACTTCACATATCCACTGTTACCAAATAGCCAATATTACTAATATAATAATGGAAAACTTTGGCCAACAAATAACATAAGCAACATAAAAGTATATTCGTCTAACCATGTTTAAGGTTAGTATGATCCAAATTTCAATTCCTTTAGGACGTTCAACATTGATAAGCAGGACATGTCCATTCATTAGTCCAACATGTCTTAGCATGTGCTTTGAGGGCGTGTGTGTAAGCATACGTGCATCTGTGCTTGTACTGTATGTGTGTGGGTAGTGGTCAGTGTTCCATTTTGTCAGTGTGTCTAGGTCAGTGAGTGTGTATGTACAGAGAGAGTCAGTTCAGTGTTAGGTTACTGGAAGAGAGGGATAGAGGGGGAGAGAGAGGATCTGGAGCCTATATCAGAGAGGTGCATTAGAACAAGGCTTACAGACACAAAAAGAACAGCAGATGGGGGACGACCAAGCTGATACACAGAATGGCGGATGGGGGAAGGACAAGGACAGCAAAAGCACCCACAAATCTCCCTCTATCAAGAGAAAAGTCAACAGAGGAAGATGTTGCAGCTCTTTTCATGTGTAGTGTTAATGATCAAAAACATAATGCACACCAACCACACACATGGTCCTTCAACTCTTCTATAAAAACTTAAACGATATGGCATTTCACATTTTAAGTATGGCAGACTGTGCACTTCCCCTTTCCAAAAAAAAGCCCTCTGGCTACATGCTTTCCCCCCTCTCTCCGCCTTCAGAAAGGTGGCTTCAACAAGCCAACACTCACTCCCCCACCCAACCCAACATGAACTCCCTCAGGAGACAGCACCATCAGTGGCCTTCTCTTTACACACACACACTCCAGAGACTATGGCACCCAAAATAATACAGCAATCACACACATACACACACCCCTTCTAAGACCATCTTCCTACTTTTCTTCCTTTGGTAGATGCTAACTTTGCTACATATAATTTAAAAATGGACACTGGTATTCAATAATGTTCTTGTAAACCCAATCTAACTATGTGTTTTCCATTTGAAAGGTATGTGTTCTTGTTTTATTGCATAGAAAAGGGCCAAAGTGTTATTCTGTGCATGAGGTTCTGAAAAATAACGTGTTAAAAACACTGGGGTGAACTTTGACTACATTAATTTTGTTCCTTACAGAATCATACAATCATACAAATGAATGAAAGGAGTATACTAATATGTAGTTTTCAGGCATAATAATATAATTGAAGTACTTGTTCGATCAGTACTCGTCAAAACAACATCCAAGGATTCCCCTGACCTGATTCTTACACATAATACACCTGATGTTCTATATATTGGATATATACACTTGCATTTCTTGATTGATTTTCTTGACAACCAATTCATGTGTCTATGTTTACAAAGAAACACATATCCAACTGTCCTTTGCAAATCTTTCTAGGATCCCATAAATAACTGCCACTATGTGTACATATTCTGCAATCGAGTGCATCTGTCCATTAATTAAGTGTCTCACCACTTCGCATGTTAACTATCCACTAATACATGAATACACTTTTAGAAAAAAAGATGGTTTAAAGGTTCTAGCTTTCTTAAGGGTTTATATATGGCCCTTCTTCTAAAATGGCAATGCTCTGTGGTAGAATGTTTAAACATTGGCCAAAGGGAATAAGTGATGATCAGGATCTTGACATGATTCTAAAATCTGTAGACATTTGTCTCACATTTGTAACAATAGTTTACCATGTAAATTGATAATATAGACTTATAGTGGCTTATATTCATTCAAAGCACTGGCTACCATACTGACAAGTCTGAAAAACAACACCTCTAGTTAAATAAGTTTAAATAGTTTAAACAGCCACACATCTCTTTAAAAAAAAATTGGATCAAATGAGCAATTTAGCCAAAACAACCTCCATTATTTTTTAGTAGGTAAAAAAATTGACAAGGCCAAAATTACGCCTCAACACTGAACTAAGCAGCAGTAAATCGTGGAATAGGTACACCCTGTAAATGGCTTCACCATGATGGTCAGGACTGGACAATTTTGACACACAATTATCAATTCATAATCCACTGTACATTTTTTTCTGCAGGCTCTTATACCTCAATGTCCTCCAAAGATAATTCATGAAAACATGATCTTAATTAAACTATAATCTCTGGATGAATATGATCCGCCTAACCTCGTCCAGTTTGGTCATAAAACATGAGACACAGAAGAACGTCTGCTTTAATCATGGATTAATTGCTAAAATACAATTCACAGTGCTCCATGGACAGGCAGGTTAAATACAAACCTATACAGACTGTACTAAAAGTCTCCGTCCATAGGGGAAATGAACACTTTTAAGCAAATTTTTCATAATTAATTTATATTATATATTTTCTTTCACATAGCCTTTAAGAATGCCTTTGACAAAAGAAGGATGCATTGATATTCTCATAGCTGGATTGGGAAACTGTTGCAAGGTTGCGACGGGCTTTAACAGGAAACATGGCGAGCGCGTCACACACGACACTGCTGCCAAACTTATTAACAAATTCAAAAATGACTGGAAGTGTTGCGGACCAACTGAGCATTCACTGATGAAGGCACAACCGACATGGTGCTGGCATACACAGTCTCCTATGTATGCAGACTGTTGGGTCACCCTGTATAATGTGAATGAGTGTAGCTTTCCATAAACTGGGAACCTGACCTGTGAAAGAATAAATGTCTTTGTTAACATATGAACAGATTTTTTTTTCAGTGGTCTGAAGCATTTAATCATCTGCATCCACTGACCTTGTTATATTGTTAATTTACACAGTGTGCATACAAACACACACATAATAGTATGCGTAGGAGGAGAGGTAAGGCGCATGGGAAGTTAGAGAAATAGGAGAAATATTACTAAAAGGCGAATGAATATGAGGAATTTTTTGTTATGCATCTTTTTAAAAAATCTGGTATGCGTGTTTTGAAAATGATGGTTTCTGGTGTAGCGAAAAAAAAAGAGACTACTTATGCAGCTGAATATACAATATAAAGCACTGTGCAAAAGTCTTAGGCACACTATTGACTTTTTTCTGTACAGTTATCGTTGTAGATGACATCTACCTTATTTAGTACAAAAACGTTTTATATTTCCAAACATTACATTTCCAAACAAAAAAATAAATGGTACAGTTACAGTAAAGAAAGCAACATATTACAAAACAGACCACTTTTCAAACAAAAAAGAAATGTAATGAAAGCTGCTTTGTATTTTTTTTATACCATATATATATATATACACTCAAAGGGTGTGGTAGCTATGCAAGACTATTGATTTACTAATACTGTGGGGGTTTAAAGGAGAAAAAACACCACACAAGGAGAGAGTATTAGTGCATTGCTAGTTGTAGTAGTGCTATGTGGGCATGTGGGCAGGCATTAGTGACCTTTAAGACAGCTTCCTGAAAGGAGGCCAAGAGGAAATAGGCCCATGCAATTACAGTGGATAAGGGTAACCTACTGACCTGGTGCTGACCCCTGACCACTCTTCCTAACACTCATCTCTAAGATAATTCCCCTTGGAGCCTCCACAGTTCTCTGTCAAGGGCAAGACAGCCTGAGCCCTATACACTGCTCTTCCTCCTCTTTCCCCATCCCTGGATACACAGGATTAACCCACAAACTCAGCAGCACAAGCTGCTCCTCCTCTCCCCGGCCTGGCTCTGAGTGACCCACCAGCCCCTCCCCAAGCGGCCATTTTAAGAAATCCCTCCTCTCTGCTGCAATCAGTCCAAGCGCAGAACGGAATGGAGCCACAAGAGACGGAGAGAGAGAGANTGAATACTGTATGTGTAGTGTATTCTTGAAAAATGGAAAATATAATAAAAACAATAAAAATATACTTGTGGAAATTGAGATTTCTATAGGCAGTGGAAATTGTTTTAAGCAACCAGAGCTTATGTGCAATAATAAAACAAAGGTGTAACTATGATTTTCATTCTTCTAAAAGATATCATGTTTGCCCAAATACATCAGGGCACACATGCCAAGTAGATGGCCACTATTCATTTAAATCATCAGTGAACCTGAAGCAGACTGCATCAAAACTTTAAACAGCAAACTTGTCCAAACTAGCCTAAGTGGTATAGCAAGAAGCTTCTGAAAGCCTTCAAAGTTCTCTTAATGGTTCTAGATATCTCTGGCATCCATTTAAAAAGCACCCATTCAGTATATAATGGACAAGTGTAAGAGCAAAGCACTGAAAATAGGCTGTAATGGACTAGCCATCAAAAATGATCTTCACAAGGCACTTACCTGACTTTTAACAATCTTAAATCACATGGTAAGGTCCAAAAGTCTGAGGCCAGACTAATGCAATTTTATCCAATTATATTTCTTAATCAAAATTATACCATACCATATTAATAATCTAAAATGTTATATTATTGAACACAGTAGCAATAATAATGCATGAAACAATGGTGGCGTTATCCTTTAAGAGATGGCGAATATTAACACTGTTAAAACGTAAACAAATATTTTACAACTATTACTTGGACGTAGACATATTTGAACAATTTCTATTTTACATACCATTTTAATTAATCTGTTCTTAACCTGTATCAATGGAGTTAAATTTTCAGTTTTTGATAAATGATGCATAGCTAGTGTAGCTGGTAGTGAACTAATGTATTTCGTTACATCTCTTCCTTTTAAACTTTCATATGCGCAAAAATATCTGCGTATCAGAAAGAAAACAGCATAGTGATAGAGGTGAGCTTGGTGCAGAACGTGAGCATTTGACTGAATGTTTGATACACTGATATGCAAAGTAAGCAAAGATTGATGCAGGGCATTGTCTAACCTTCCTCCTCTTTGATGCTGGGTTGTGGGGGCGTGGCCTTCCTCTCTGGTCGTGGCTCAGGAGTGCCGCTGGGCGCTGCTGCTGGAGCACGCTCAGTAGAGCCCCATGCTGGCTCAGCCATATCCAGGTCTTCACTGCTCACCGAACTCTCATCCTAACAGGGCGGAACAGATGGAGAAATGCACGGAGGGGATAGAGGAGGCAGACAGGTGGAAGGAGAAAGAGAAGAAGAGGAAAAGGTGTATAAGAAAATGACAAGGGAAAAAAAAAAACAAACTGCTTAAAAAAACATCTCCAAAAATTAATTCATGGAATTTCTCTTAAATGAAACCCTCATGTGCAAAAGCTACGGTAAAGCTACAGATCTGATACTGGACTAATTTATGCATGTTTGCCTTCAGTAATTTGCAACTGCAAAGGTATACAGATTTAGAGTGAAAAAAAACAACACTGGGACACTTCTCCCTCTGCTCTAGCCTAAATACGACAGATATGCCTATAAATAATACAGAATAAAAAATAATAATAAAATCAGAACCTCCATACAAATGGCTGTGCCACTCTTATAACAGTATATACCTTCATGATGATGTGCTTCCACTCCCAACATACTGGGAATGAAAGGAAGAAAAGTGAGAAGAATGGCTCTGTGTTAAATAATGAGAGACTTGGTGAAGTGCTATTTTTAACTTTCCCCAAAGATGCTCATGTTATCATGACATGGAGACGAGTGGATGGGGACGCGTGCCAAGGCAGGAAGGGGGGGTTGGGGGAGGGGGTGAGGTGTAGGCTTTGGAACAAAAACAAAACCTAACTTACAAAGCTTGCCTTGACTTGATTATACCATGTGTGTGTGTGTGGGCACATTTACTTTATTTTACCAAATGTTTTCCCAAGGATAGGACTTTTTGACCTTGTGAGGACATTTGTCTGGTCCCCACAAGAAACACTGTTTTTTTTTTTAAAAATGCCACCGGGAATAAATTTTTATACGAATTGTATATCCGTATTTTTTAGCGACGTGGCTATTAATACAGTCACTTTCGTCCTCACAATGATAGTAAAGCAAAGGTGTGTGTCTGTGTGTGTAGGCATGTGATGAAGACATGTGAAGACACCTCTCTCTCTCTGATAGATAGCTATGACATTAGAAGAGACAAAAACACTTATTTTGGTTCAGAGATACTTCCGGAGCTTCACACAAGCTCTGCCATCTGGCAATGCTAATATTAGCATTTGTACTTCACTCTTGGTCCAAAACCTTCCTTTACCAGTACGGTTCATAAACCTTTATCGGTTCAATTTATCCAGTGTGAATGTGAAAAACCATCCCCGAAGAAAACCCCTCCAAAGAAAACACATTAACCTCTACGTAATATCTATCTGATATGTGCTTTACATGTTACACCAGCATGCATCACATGTGCCATCCTCCATAACCATCTCACACACGCATATTTCTACATTCCCTAAGCCCCACTCTTACTCATTCACTTGACTACTACAAGCACTCACTATATCCCAACATATCAGCTTGCCTCTGTGTAGTGAATATCTAATACAAGATCCCAACCCCCCACCAACACCCTCACCCAAAAGACCAATCTCTCTGCGCATAGCCCCAACCACACCCCCAACCCCCCGGTCACTACTTCACCCTCTGGTGCTTCCATCAAACAAGGCCTGGAGACGACAGATAATGGGCATACCAATTTCATATTCAGTATGAATATATGAGTCTTGTACCTACACTGTACTATATCTGCCCCTCTGGCTCACTGTTTATCAATTCCCATAGTAACAGGCAGACGTGAAGTGGAGCTGTAGAAAGAGAAGGTCGTATGGGTGTGCATTAAATATGTGGGGGAGTAAAAATACAGAGAGAGACGGATGGACGCATTCTTACTGGCCTTTGTGCCTATGATCACAACACACACCAAATCGCCCTAGTGACATACCTTACAAAAGCTTCTAATGTAATGTGACAAAGCACTTAAGAAAAAAGCTGACTGGCATGGCTCACCACTGCTAGGAGACACATCCTGAAAACTCACCTCGGCTAAAAGTCGCCACATGGTGGCTCAGTGATTTCAGTCATGTCTACATGGGAACTGATTTATCAATGACTAGGTGATACCAGACACAAAGAAAGTGAGACATCAAACATTTAAATCTTGCAACTCAGTCTGTCATCTGCTCTGTGTGTTATCTACACCCTTTCCATTAGGTCTGAAAACACTGAATTTATAACATTCAGACTCACATTTGTGGAATTCAATGAAGCAAGTCTTATTAAATAAATGTGTCTTTCTGAAAAGTGCAACTTGACATATAAGCTAGAAACTGTCTCTGCATTCGATTTTATGTTTAAGAACGCATGACTGATCGAGGTATGATGCATACTGTAAACCTGGGTTGGGATGTTAAAGCTTTGAAACAAAGCTGTGCTGAGCACTGTGAACTAGAAGTGCTTCAGACATAAGCACATTCACTATTACTTTCCTCTGCCCTCTGACACACGTTTACGTTTACACACTCAAACATCACGTCACAGTGAATTCATCCACATCATAGTGAGACATAGTCCCCCACGTTAAGTTTAGAGGCCTGACAAGCTTTACACTGGATCTACGGCATACATGGAGGCAGGCAGAATGTAAGATAAAGTTACAACTGAAAGGAGACAAGAATTGGATGAAATCATAATAACATGATCAATGCTCATGGCATACCATATAACTCAATCAACCATGCATCAGATGCAGACAAAATCTGTACCGTAGCCTATATGTCATTTTCTACTTTTTAAAAAGACGCTTGTTTCTCCAGTGGTAATACTGTAACTCCAGTAATGGTCATGCCAATGAAGCTCACTGAATTAAACTGGTTTGAGTTTAATGAAAAGTGTTGCGACAGAAGAGAGAAACAGAACCAGCCATCAAGATGCTAAACAAGGAGGCGAAGGGATAAAGCCACAAAGAGATTTAGAGAGGAAGAAGGGAGCTTCTGGTAAATGTTCTAATGAGTTGAGAGAGGATTTAGCACTGAGGGCTGCTGTCCAGCTGCTTGTGGCCTCACGGGATGGGGATGAGGAGAGGCACAGCCAAGGATCAAGGAAGTAAGAGAGGGAGTGCAGAAAAGACAGTCCAGTCATTCCAGCATGCTGGTAGAAGGATTAAATGTTTCCTAAACTTCGGTGACGATGACACTGAGCCAGGATTTAATTACTTCTGGCTCCAATTATTTCGGAAATTCTTCCACAAACACATGCTGCACAACGTCCTTCAACGAGAACACCCCGAGCTCAGGACAACTCATTCACAGTAAGTATACGGTACTACATTATTGTATTACATTACTGAAAAAAATCATGCTATGAAGTTAAAAATGATAATAATAATAATAACATTTTAATGCATATCCCATAATTAGATGAATTATTATAAGAATGTTTTTCATGGGACATTGTTGCAGCATATTGTAATAAGCTGCTAACAAACTATAATATAATATAATATAATATAATATAATATAATATAATATAATTATTATATGTTTATCTATGGGATTAATAAATGATCTGTCTATCTATGGATATTATGAGTAATAAAATTTTATATTTACATTCTATCATTAATAAACAAGTCTTCAGAACAAAAAAAGCACACTGAATTAAAAAAAACCCTTTATGCTGTGAAAGTATATGCTGTTAACTGAAAAAAATCACAGATCTGGCATGTGAACACAGGATGCTGATTATCTTAAAGCACGATGCAATCACACCTCTATGGTTTCACATAACTTGGCAACAGAAGCTTGCAGAAAGTCGGCTCTGTTACTGGGAGAAAAGTAATATTGGCCCAATATTGAGTTTTGATGCAGGTATTGTTACAAAAATAAGAAGGTGGGAGGAGGTCGGGGGTTGGTGCATCCCTAGTATGGAAAAAATATGTAGTCCTGTGCATGTTCTTTCTTTTCTCATGTGCATGCGCTCACAGGACCTATTGATTAAATGCTTATATAACGTGCAAATAACATGAATCAGTATTACAGACTAGTGCACAACATGCTCTCCTGGAGGTAACCATGTTACACCCGGTCAGGCTTTAACAGCAGTGCAGGCATTCGGATAGCTGCAGTGACGGGAAGGCAGGAATAATATAATACTCTCTCTCTCTCTCTCTCTCTCTCTCTCTCTCTCTCTGTCAAAAAAGATACAATAACATTACATTAAGTTGTTCATATTGATCATTTCTAGTCCAAGTCCAGCTGCAGGAAGGTGAAAGTTAAAGCCTTTCTCTTTCAGAAGAACCTTTCAACCCACTGCAGCAGAGAAGAAGACAGAATACCGTACAGAATTAATTATATTTTAATTATGATATGAATAAAAAATAGGCATAAGACATAAAAAATAAAAAGGCTAATATGAAGTCCTCACTTCAATTCAAAAATGTTGAATTAAACTTGAACTTGAATGAAAAATGTAAACAGTGCTCCAATGCAGCAAGTTTTTTCAAGAGGAGAAGATGAACATTTATCCAAACTATAAGCTATGAATGACTAATAGAATCTAATAAAATGTCTAATAAAATATCTCTTGTGTACACGGGCCAGTGCATCAGTTCTGTGAAGCTCATTCGGCTGTCTGAGGTCAAAGGCTTAACGGCGGAACTTCGAGCTGTCAAAAAGGTTAGCATTTGGTACGCTACAGGCAATGGGCTAACTACATGGTTCTTCATAATTAATGAAGTGTATAAATCAGTTTCTCTCCTACCTTTCTTTAATGGCTCCAATATTTTCGCTTGAATTCCCCTACAGAGCCAGTTAGAGGGCTTTTTAACCCGTGTGCCTTCGTGTGTTTGCTCTCACAGTGCCGGTGGATGCTGTGCCATTCCGCCTGTGAGAATCACGCTCGCGCGGACTCACAGTGAGGGGGCGGGGTCACCACTCACCGTTAAGCCACGCCCCGTCACTGTGACAGAGAAGCCTGATCTAGCATGATTGACAGCTGTGAGACTGCCCACCTTCCTGCACGTCCTGTGCATGTCAAGGCCCTTTTTTTGTTTAATCACACACACAGAGGCAAATTCAGCACAGTTTAGGCAGTAGGGTTAACTTTCGCCTCTCTAAGGGAACACTACTATATAGGTATTCATCTTTAAGCATATTATGGTTAAACTACTATGAATTATCCTGCAGCTGCGGGATCAGAATGGTTATGTGGGTATGAGGAATGTAAGTCTTCATCTTCATGAGTCATCAGACTAATCGAAATTTACACAGAAGAGGTAGTAGGATCATGTCAGAGAGAGTTTTAAAATACATAATGCAATCATTACAGTAGACTCCCATGACTCAGAAAACAATATATGCTATATATGGAGTACTTTTGTTCACATTATCTGGTGAATAATAATGATAAAACATAATTAGAACTTGTTGAAATATTGTGCTGATTAAAAATCTATCCGTTTTATACAAGATGTGCCCTATTCAGAATAGGTGAACACTGCTCTCTGGTGTTATATTGCTGTAATAGAATTGTAACTATTATAAGCAGCCAGATTACACACAATGGAACTAAACATCTTACAATAATTTTGCTAAACATGTTAACATTTTTGGTCTACAAAGCATTTTGCCTAACTCCAAATTATAGTTTATAACTGTTTATGAAGTATGTGTCTAGGTCGAGCTCTACAGTAACTGGTCATCACAAACTGTAAAACACTGCTTTTTTTGTTTAATCTATGTATAAACTACACAAAGATGTACATTAGTAACCCATGAACAGCTATTCCAGGCACGAAGGTATATACTGTTGCTGAGGCAACCAAAGCTATTGAGGTTTACCTTGACAACCAAGTCCTGCAAATTACGGCCCAGCAGCAGTGCTCCTGTGGTACAATGTACAGAACTGTATGCATTTTACCTTCCGTTGGATTATATAGCCTACATCTATAGGACTTGTTTGTAATAAATTATGTCAATCATTATGCAATGTATAATTATAATAATGCATTTTAAGTGAAGTAAAGTTTCCACTAGCAATAACAGTGCCTCAGGTAAATCTCATAGGCTATAATATGAATACAAAGGTAGTGATCTGACCTTTGGCCAGCACTGGCCAGCAAATATCTGATCTGTTCAAATAATTGAACACCTATTCGATATCTTACCTATTCGATACCCATGCAAAAGTAATAAAAATGGTTAGACTGGAAATTATGTTTTGTTTTTTTTATGATATGCATATGATACAATATGCTTTACTGCACAAACATTATATGCAAGAATGTTTTTGTTTAAAGATGGCAGAATTAAATGCCAAGCAATAATTAATATTTTTTCTAAATGAGATGCTATTCTTAATAGCAATTTAGTTAAAACATTTCTGGATTACTGCACAGTTGTGTCACAATTGTCCAATATACACAAATGGAGCTGAAGTAACACCAAAAATGCACAGGCAGTTATTTTACAATCCACTTGCATTCCACTCATCCAGTATTTTATGCCATAAATGCATGCAATTTTTGAGTGACACTTTTGACTTTACTCTCGCACTAAACATAAGCATATAACATGTCTTAAGCAAGCCATCATCATTCCAGAGTTGTCCCAGTTAGTAGAGTATATCGATGTTGGATTAGTACCGAGATTTCAGCCAATACCATGCTTTTTTTAATGCCAGAAAAGTGAATGTACTAAATGAATAGCAGGATGTTTAGAAAAAGAGAATGGATATTCGGACAAATAAGGACTGATAAGAGTTAAATACCCACACTGTTTCTATACTATATCCGTTTGTTATACATACTGTATACTTGTGTCATGTAATGATTGCAGAAGAAGCCTATTGTGTGTGACTATCATATAGCACTGATGTCCCAAAAAGGCTAAACAATTAGTTAATCATTATAATTTTTAAATTTTTGTATAATTTTTGCACTTTGCCTCACTTTGCTTCTACTGCTCAATGGACAAATTAAAGGAATGGTTTTTAGCCTGCTCAAGTTGTTTTAGAATGTGGCTTTTTTAAAGAAGTGAAAAATTTCTTTTTTTGCTGCAGTGAAACTGTTTGTTCCTCTCTCATGAGAGTGTATTGCACCACCCCTGAGTACTTACCTGCTCGTTGGTATTCATGCACTGCAATTTCATCTGTTTCAGGTAGGTGGCAGTAAGAGGCATGTTGTAGTCAATGAGGTCTGGGACCAGTGAGGTGGGTCGGTCATTTTCTGTGTGGGTGAAATCAGCTTTAGTCCTTTAGAATTAGTGCTTCGTTTAAAGAAGAAGAATAATTGACTCGCACACATACCCATAAATTGGGTGGTTGAGTGATAAGCAGAAGACCTCATCAAAGAGGCCATTATAGTCCCAAGTATATCAACATTATATATTAAAACAGTATATTATAAGGGAAGAAAGGTGTCTACAAATAGCATTATATACACATTACTGGGTCTATTCCATTTCACTGTATAAAATACATCCTTTAGCAAATATCTACAGGTGGACCAGTTGAGTAGACCATGAGTCTTTCTAAACCAGGCCCCAGTCTGACCACTGGAGGGCGATATTGAGCATCAGCAGTACAGAAATTCCTGAAAATATCTTGGGTCTTTGTTCAAACACAATGACCACTGAGTCGTCTTTGTTTCACATAGGACTGTTGACTCTAAAGCATCTGCTTACACTGTTGAACAGACATAAAACAAATCTGTCTGCTAAATGTGGAAAGAATGTGAGGGGAGAGCTTGCCACTATTTCATTTAAATATCCCCATCCAATATTTGCTTCATCTGCTCTACACTCAAAAGGAGACAACTCAGAAAATCCACTTCAGCTGCAGCATTAGAGCATTTAATAATAAAAACTTCTCACAGAAAGTGGATTAGTCACTTACTAATGACTAACAGCAGACAGGCATCATTTCTCTGTGGTAAAGAGACTAAAATATACTATATGTACTGTGTGGTAATATGACTATACGTCATATGTGTAATCTGAAAACAAAACTAATCATGTGGACAGGTCATGCCTTCACAAAAAATACCACTGACTACTACTACTAATAGTATAAGATGCATTCATAGGTCACTAACTACGATTTAGTTCACTTAAAAGAAAATGCTGTTTTAGAAGATGAACAGTGGAATGTCTACTCAGCAACTCGTGTTTTTATAGCGCTGAGCACTGGCTAAATGTGCACAGTTTCAGTTTAGAATATTTTCTAATTAAAGTACATATAATTAGTAATATTTAGTCATTTCAGATTGGTATCCGTGTACCAGATTTCACTGTACCCATTAACATAATAACAAGCGTTACGGAACATACCCTATCTTAACAATGGTACTAAATTGATGAATAAGTACTTGATGTCTGATAAGAGTCTGGAACCTCTGATGAGTCTTAATCTTAGCATCATCATAGTAAGATAAAGCACATTACAAAAAACCACCAGGAAGGAAGGAAGATTAAACCTAAGTCTGAATGAATGAATTTTTATCTTCTTATTCTAATAATCAAAATCAGACTTTTGTTTGCTCAGGGGTGAGAATGAAAAGTCTGACCTTTGAACTCTGCAGTGCTGGGGTTGATGTGCATCCTCTTCTGGCATTCCCCACAGCTCATCAGGAAGCGGGTCACAGCCTCGCGGGGAAGGAAAGCGTATGTCTCTGCAATCTGGCAACCACAGAAGGAGAGAGAAATGGGGGTTAAGGAGACGGGATGAGAGGATGGAGGGGATTAGAGGCATCTTTGTGGGGAATGTTGTCAATATAAGCTGAAGGGCATAGATGGCTGTAATATTTTATTTAAAATTTTTTTAATTTATTTGATTTATTTCACTGTCTGAACATTTGCATCCCATCCTGTCACAGCAGAACCGATTAGCCTATGCTGTCCTATGCCTGACCTTTTTTTACATATCCCCTCTCTGTCCCTTTCCTGCTGCAGCAGTTTTGTGTACGACCTTCATGAACACACAGAGCTGGGGGGGTAGAAAGAGAGCAGAAGCAGGAGGCTCATCAGGGACGCCTGGTTCCCCTGATCCCGCCTCAGGCTGCGCAGAGGGAAAAGGCCACCCAGAGAACAAACACATGCACTTCCCAGAATGCCACAGCCCAAGACAACCCTCCCTTCCCAGTGTGGCTGTGTTGGACTCACAGGGATGGCCGTGCTATAAGACCTGACAGCCGTTCTCTCCAGGGTAGGGGATGAGGAAAAGAGATGAACTCAAGTCCCAAACATACATACACACACATACACTCTCTCTCTCTCTCTCTCTCTCTCTCTCTCTCTCTCTCTCTCAGTACATTCCTCACCTTGGTTTTGAAACACATGATTAAATAATGTCTTTTCTCAGATGTTCGTGAAACATATTGATATTATCCCTCAAACACAGAACAAGCACAAATCTAGTCTTTCCACAGACAGTCCTTACATCCAACCTGTGCACTTATAGTTGCTTAGTTTATACAGCCTGTCTAAAACATGACAAATTACCACAGCTACATAATATCACCACAAGAGGGCAGAATTCACAGACAAGACAGTGGGTCACAGGGACAAGTCTTGAGTTTGTCATGTCTCACACCAGAAGTGTTGATTCCTGTCCGTCTGCACTGACCCCATATTTCCTCAAATTTGTCACATCCTTGAAAATCACCATCTTTAAATTTAGCCCAAATCATAACTAATTTCAACCAAGATTGCAGATTTAAATCATTTTAAACTCAGACATACGCAGTGTCTCCAGAGCATTTAAACTTCCAAACGTAATTACAGTAAAGCAAGCCTTTCTAAAACAGCTAGTCTTTTCCTTTAGCATCTCTGGCCAGAGGTGGAGTTGTGGTAAACAACCTATCAGCGTCAGTCACGGCTGATTACAGCAAATCAAAGCCTGTCCGACCACAGCAAATCACACCAATCACAGAGCATCTCTCCCAGTCACACCTCATTTTAAAAGTCACAGCCAATCAACAGACGTTAAGGGCAATAAGATAGCGGATAGTGTCAGGGATGGACAGTTGAGCGGGTCTCTGTGGGACTTGGCATGCCAAATGTCAAAAACAGGCCTATCAGGTGGCTAATAGTTTTAATTAGGTGATTAGCAAAGAGCTTGATGGGGGCGGAAACCTGACACCTGCTTTCACACACTGTGAGATTATAGCTCAGAGACTACTGAACATTTTAACTGGTATATTTTTTGGCTTTTTTTTTTTTGGTAGCAATGAAACACTAATCCTCAATCAGCAGATACAAGATGACTAAATAAATTACATACATATCTTCATGTTTGTTACAGTGAGCATACTGAAGAAGTGCATACACACACACACATGCACATTCACATGTCATCTTCCAAACTGTACTCCAGATGTTGTGTTTATTTGCTCTTTATGCTGCTACATTTATAAGCTGCTACATGTGGTTTGCAATCTGAAATAATTTGCACAGTTTCCTCAGCTTTTGCATGGTTATGCCATCCTCATTATGCTTCTGTTCTGTGTAGTTTGTATTCCGTAATTATCTATATTACTGTATAGATAATCCAGTTGATCTGCTTATTTACTGTATTGTGCTGCATTCATCACACATTTTTACACTCTATATTTGGTTCCATGCCCCTGTAATGTGTTACACCATACTTTGCTGCATCTGGCACAGAGTGCCTTGAATCTGTGCAGGGCACAATGAAGGCTCAAGACTATCAAGACATCCTGGAGAGAAACATACTGCCCAGTGTCAGAAAGCGCTCCCTCAGTCACAGGTCATGGGTCCTCCAACAGGATAATGGCCCAAAACACACAGCTAAAAGCACTCAGGAATGGCTGGGAAAAAAAAAAACATTGGACTATTCTTAAATGGCCCTCTGTGAGCCCTGATCTTAATTCTATTGAACATCTGTGGAAAGATCTGAAAAATGCAGTGTGCAGAAGGCACCCTTCAAACCTCAGACAGTTAGAGCAGTTTGCTCAGGANATCACTTGTTGGCAGTGATTGCTGATAAAAGTGGTGCAACAAAATATTAAGTTAAGGGTACCATCTTTTTTGTCCATGTCATTTTCATTTGGTTGATTATGTAAAATATTCAGTTTCATCGAAAATCAAAAGTAATGTCTGATTTGTGTTAAACATGGAATTAACAGTGATTGATGCCATTAACGTTTATCAGTTTCGAATTATTTCAGGAGTAGTTGTGGGTTCTTCTTTTTCATGGAAGGGTAGCAACAAAATTGTCCATGTCTGTAAGTTAAACGGAATTACATTTTGAATGTTCTCTAAACAATGTTTTAGACTCAATTACTGTAAAAAATATTGATTAATTCATTAAAATGAGCAAAATTGCCAGTGTACATAAGCAGATTCAAATGGTTAAAAAGATCCTCCAGGGTTCTGTGGTCAGTTGAACGTAACCGAAGAAAACCTTGCATAAATGAGGATTGTGTATCACCATACCTGTCTTTTTGCTCTCTGATAAGTTCACAAGATACTGATTAATGAACCTCTTTAATCTAGCTAGACAAGTAGAGCAGATCATGTGCACCAGTGTGCTTTCAGCTGTGCATTCAGATTTCAACAGCTAGAATCAATATGATTTAATTAAAAGGTGACATGTGAACTCAAATAATTCAGTGAAATTGCAGGGATGTCATATAGCACTGAAGTCATGGCAACACCGTGTCCTTGGCCACATAATGGTGTAATACTGCAAACTGTCATCCAGTTTTAAATAAGCTGTCTGTTCACCAGTAGATTCCAATGCTGCACTTTCACTGCAAGGTATGAATTTTCTCAGGTGCTGACAGAGTGAACACCCTTGAATAATTGGACTATACCCAAAGCTGTGCTGGAGGTCTCCTCTTCAGAGGCAAGACCAAGGCTTTCTGCCACTGCCATATTGGTCAAGGTTATTGGAATTCTTCCTAGCTCAGAATTCGCCTTCAGGTTCTTCCTGATGTGTTTTCTCACTTATTTTCAGGGGAAATTTAGTCGTGGAAATTCACATAATCTCACGATTCTCGGGTTGCTAGTGAAAGATATGACATTAAGTATGTTCTAAGACCTTTAAGAATGTAAATATGCAAGAAAGATTATACATATAGGTTGCCCTAATACTTATCATTATTATATGCATAGTTTAATATTTAATGGGTTAAGTTCAATGCAATTTATGTATATAGTGCTTTTAACAATGGACATTAAATAAGAGATTGAAGGAATGAATGTGATCATCAGTTATGATTCTCTAGATGTTTGACTTGATAGGAGATTTTTGTAGCTACTTCTATTTTAAATCATTAAAATATTTTCTGACTATTTTAAAACTATCAGAAATTGTTCAAGATCTATTTGCTTTTATATAACCGTAAAACTGAGGTTTTGCTCTTAACAACTGAAGTTTCAGTCTTTCATTGTAGTCTGTTGCAGATTTTAAAGGTGTACGGTACATTTTTATGACCGTGTCAGATATAGAAGAGGTAATTAATGCAGTGACACTGCTCAGTTATCCCAGTATGTCTAATGGAGGGAAACAAAGCATTTATGTGAATTTGTCTCACTCTTCTCACACTGTGACTGACATCTGTCTGGATTTGACAAAAGATGCTGTCGGTTCCACTGACTGTGAAATAAATTCTATTATATTCTTCTTCTCCTCCTTCTCTAAAAAAGCTCAATATTTTCTGTCGATTTTCAGTCATGTGGTCCAACATCCTTGCGCTTCTCCAATGAGAAACGGGGAATGACGAGTAATTGGACTATCAGGAGGACGGTAACCTCTGAGATGTGAGATCCCAGCGCCTGAATCATCAATTTCAGTTGAGCCATGTCTTATTAGTTAATTTGCTTAGAAAGTGAGTCAGATTGCGCTCTGGGGCTCAGCACGTAGGTGTTTGCAACTCGTGAGCTGTTTATTCTGTGGTGTTTGGGTATAAATATGCCAGCCAGGCATGCATGCCTATGAGGCGAGAAGAAAAAAGAGAAAGCTGGCTGTCTGAGAGTTATTGCAAACACTGTGTTGGAAAGTTTGGGCAGGAAGGTATCCAGGTTATTTTCACTGCCCCTGGTAGTTAGGAGAGTTGAAGCTGAAGCGCACGGTAAAATAATTATTTTAATTGGCAAATAAAAATGGGATTTTCTAATATTTAAATAATGTAAATAGTGAATATATACTATGTTGGAAATGTAAGTACATATGAAAAAGTAGTGTTAAAAATGTAAGGTATACTGCAGCACTCCATATTTCTATCTGAACATATTTTTTTGATTTACCCTTCAGGTGAAATTTGAACAAGTGTATAATGTTTCAAGCAGTGTTAATTATTTATATTTTGATGTAATCATGAGGGTGAGTCAAATGAAAACTTTTTTTTATTTTGCATTGTTTATTACAAATAGGTGTCACAAAATGGGCCATTAGTACATTTTTACTTTTTCAGCCCCAAATTCAATGTACTGTTTCTCTAATTTATGCGGCACTGTTAAGGTTTTCATTTGACTCACCCTTGTACATTTGTGTACTTGAAAAATATGCACCTTAGTACTCATAATAATTGCATTGTTGCATCAAATTTTGTTGTACACATCTGGAAGCTTTTACAGAAATTTCTATGTATTTAAAATCTAATGATAAACATGTATCAGACTTACAGTTACTTACCTATTAAATACTAGGTACTTACTGTACTGTAAACAAGTGATACAAAAAAAAGAAAAGGTAAAATGAAAAAAGCCCATAAAGTCATGATTTGTGGTTTATTTCTTGCCTTTACAACAAAAAGGTACATAATTTAGCCTTACTACTAAAAATAAAAAACAGCACATTCAAAACAAGCTTCAGCCCTGCCAAAGCATCAGTCCAAAAGGCCTCAACACTTTAAAATCACAGTACACAAACACACTGTTTCACTCGTACTGAGTTTCACTTGCTAAGCCCTTTTACCATCCCGGTTAGCAAGCTGGATTTACTTTAATATAGTATAAAGACAGCGGCCAAATGTTCAATGCAACATCATTACATTAAAGAATACATAAATAACATATGTGTGAAAATGACCTAAAATAAAACATATCAAGCAAGAATCCTAGTGTCAGACATGAAGAGGTAAACTCATGCCAGGAGACTTCTGTGGTAACTGTGCGTTCTTTGGCAGGCCCACAATTCTTGGCACATTTCAAATGTTTCCTGTTGTTTGAGAATAAGTTCTGATTCTGTAAGAGAGACATGTGGGTTCACGCTTGATTATTCAAAGAAAAAAAAACCTGTCACTCAAATGTTGGCTATATTGCTAAAAGGCAATACATCAACTATTCCTTTAGAGGGATACAAATGTATAGAAATCTTTGCTGTAACAAGAGCAAACTGTAGCTATAAAGTGTGCACATCTAAAATAGTAAAGTGTCAGCAGTCATACCAAAACTTAAAAAATGTCTCCATCCACTTTATCATGTGCATATACTTATTTGCAACTAATACTTTTTTTTTTTGAACCACAGTTGTGTGCACTGAACAGTATACAAACAGTGTGCGATACATGTTTACAACCTACCTTAACCTTAAACATCTCATCATCTGACTTCACAGTTTTCTGAAAGTGCTCTTGTGAGTTTCAGGGAAGCTTTTATATACAGCTACAATGAATCCTTAACAAGTTCATTTCAACTCTGTACACTGCTTAATGTTCACTTTCAAATCTTTCTGTAACCTACCATGAAAGCTTTATGATTGTCTAACAAAGTCTATCATATCAGGGATGTGTTTTAAAGAAATGTCTGGCATGGGGTCATAGAAATAAAGCCTTTATAAATGCTTATAAGGGAATCCTGAAATAATGCATAAATACTGGAACACAATCAACAGAATATCAACGTTAAAATCTACCAATCACAGTACATGAACTCAGCACATGAGCAAATAAAAACAGGGCTCTAAAGGACTGCCAGAGCAGGCAAATCTTGCAATGACATAATAATAATTGCTTATTCAGTGGTGTATACAGTACCATAATAGGCCTTGGTTGAGGTGAAAACACTGGTCCTTTCATTACATCACTGTTAAAATCTAGCTAGTTGGAGCCCTATTAAGGCACTCAAGATTCTGTGATCACACCATTAAAGACTTGCGATGAGCGACAGCACCTAATAATCTGGTCACAGAGAACAAAGCACCTTTAGACTGCTGGGATGGTTCTGAGAGTAAAAACGTATCAAATGGTTTCTATCGAACTTGCTGGTGCTAAAGGCAGCCCATCACTCTAAAGGACCTAAAGGGTTATCCTAAATTCTGCTTTATCCAAAATTCTAATTTAAACTAGACTAAAGAAGGGGAAAAACATGTAAGAGGTCAAACAAATAAGCAGTACTGTCTGCAAAACAAGCACAGCATCCATCATTCACATTAAGCTTTCTTTAAATAGAGGAGGAATTTATTCTTTCCCTTTTGCCTCAAAGTAATGGAGTGAAAAAATTGTGTAGAATATGAAAAAGGTCATGGATGAAAGCCATAGGCTTCAAGGTAGCAAACTGCTTAGAAAATCTTCTTTTTTTTCTTCAGAAAGTCATTTTTTTCCACCTGCTCTCAAAAGGGCAAAATATGATAAAAAGGGTAACAAAATATGAAGTTGACTTCCGGTCCTTTTTGCACATTTTCCATTCATCTGGATCGTTCTTAATGTTTGTGAAAGGTAATGTTTATCTTAAAATAGAAATGATGGTAGATCCAATTAAATGGCTTTAAGACTGGGGTAAGTGCTGTTTGATGATTTCTTTGGACTGAGGAGGTATCCTGTCCGGAAAGCGCACCTGGAATTCCACTATCATGTCCCCGCGCTGGGATGGACTCTTAGGTAAAGGCAAACCCTCACCCCGAAGTCTCTTTATGATTCCTGGCTTAATGATGTCGTTGCAGGGCAGCGTAATAACCTTGTTCTCTAGGGTAGGAATGTTCACCGTGCATCCACACAGGGCCTGGCAAAGGAAAATTTAGAGGGAATCTTGTTAGACAAATGTTATAGCATTAGCAAATAATGATCCAAATAATTTTAAAACCACCATAATATACATTCCTACTTACATATGTATGTACTGGGTTTTTTTTTATACCATTACACTGCTAAATTCAGTATTTTGATTGGTTAGAAGGTTTATTTTAATGCTCCCATTCTTACCAACTTCATAACAACTCATTCACAGGACCTTGTATGGCAGACCTCTACATGATCTAAGGCTAATAATAATCAGAATAAAATACATGTTATCTAACAAAGAAAAACATAATCATTGATACAGTGACCCTTTCAGTGAAGAGACACTGAATTGGTATTTATGGAAGGAGTCTGCAGTGTCAGCGTTTTGTAACAGTCAGAAAGTTTTCTGCTACAAGAGAGTTTTCAGAATGGGGCATTTTGATTTTGCACAACAGCACCACAAATCCTCATAAGAAAAACACACAGAACGGTATGACGAAGCGAGGGTAGGGCTGATTTCTTTCTAGCCCAAACTGAAGATTGATACAGCTTAGATTTGCTCTCCATTTGAACTGATATTTTTCCAGCCTCCTTCACTGGCACATTCCTAACACATCATCAGTAGTGACTGTCGTGG
>CM074952.1:12363243-12388259 GCA_037577455.1 Pangasius macronema | reverse complement strand
CCTTGTGGGGACATTTGGTCCCTGCCAAGATATAATGCACACAATCACACACAAGACACTGAAAGAAGATGCCTGGCTAATATTTAAGTCGAGAGGACATGAAAGCAGCAAAGCATCCCAGCATGGAAAAATACTCAGCTCCAGTATCTGTCCTGACAGTAATAGAAAGCTTATGCAAAAAAAAAAAAAAAACGCTTTCAACACACAACACATCATATGAAATCACATAACAATCCAGGCATTATCAAAGAAACATGCACTACAGTCATATACAAAACAAATCCAGTGGTTAATAAAAGGCTACATTACACTTAATAAAACCTCGTTCACCCTAAGCTCTATTTTCTGCATGTGTAGTGTATGTGAAATTACCATGAACAATAGTTTCTCTGTAATGAGAAAAGTACACAAAACCTGTTTACTAAAAACACTTTCATAATGGAAGTCTAAGAGTTGGTGTTAATTCTGTCAATAAATGTTTATGTGAAACATAGTTTTTTGTAAAAACGCTGTTATATTTTTCTTTCTTCAAAGGTATCTGTAAATGAAGCTCTAAATCTTCAGAATTTGTTCTTTCAGAGATTGCTTTTTCAGTGGGCAGAATTCATGGTTATGACTTTCTAACATGGTTGTGTGGGACGTTAATAAGACATTCTCTCTCTTTATGGTTAATGGTTATTGTTTTGACACCACATTCTATAGTTGGCTATTTGAAACCTCTTTGGATTGGCCAAACAAACGCTCATAGACTTCCATTATAAGTGCATCCATTCTTTTCTCAGTATAGAGAAGTATGTCATATGTACTAATCTGAAAAATGCTTAAGTGATCCTTAAACTATACTGCTGTATAATAATCATAAACATAAATATTTACACCTAGATGTGCACTTGCTAGCTCTATTTTTTTCCAAAAAGATTTTGTTGAACCATCCAAAGCTATAACATTTGCATTTGCAATTACTGGAACATGATAAGATTTGCCAGGAATGATCATATAAACTAACAGATAATATGTCCCATATATTAATACCAGCTGCAGTCACAATGCAGTTTGTAGTCTTTTTATTAACTTCAAAAAGTAATGCCCAAAACATGAATCATTGCATGCCTAGACATCAGTAATTCAATTTGTTTTCTTGTGTGAGTCATAACATACAACATCCAACCGCAGGCACTTGGTTGAAGCAGCTGGGAATGAATCAGAGGGGGAGCTGACAGGTATGCAATGTATGTTTGAAGAAGGTGCTGGTTTATGACGTGTGAAGCAGATGTGTTGGGGAGTGGGACTGAATTCAGCGCTGCATTCTGATTATCTCACTGCAAATATAGCAACAGGTCACCTCTTAAAGTCCAATCTTCCCTAGTCAGCCCATCAGCAAGGAAATGGAGCAAAATTGAAATGCCCTCCTGTCCACAGTGGGAAGCGGAGAAAGCGAGAAGCAGGGAAAGATGAGTGTAAACTGTTTTTTTTTTTTTACCCTCCTCCCCTATCCTCGGGTCTCCTCCCTCCTCCCTGTTAGTTCATAAAGCCCCTTCATTAAATCCACATTACGCCTCTGTCTCTCTCACTCACTGTCTATGTTGTCCCTCCCATTTCCTTGTCTCTCTGTAGCCCTCTTTTGTTATTTTCCTCCTCTCTGCCTCTCTCTCTTTCTCTATCCCTGTGTAAAATGTTTAGATCTTGTGGATATGACAAACTCACAGGACCCTTGACTCCACCCGTAAGTAACATATTTCCCATGCCCCATATTACTGCCTTCATTTCATTCTAGTGAAGATTATCATTATCACAGCAACACTCACACTCACACTCACATTCCGCCACCAACTATCGCTTTGTTCCCTACTGTCATTATCATCTTACTGTAACACTCATCTTCAGGGGCAATTAAGCTTTTTTTAACCACTTAATGACAACAGAGCTACTGGTGGAGCTAGTCTTGCATTCCTCGTTCATAAACACATACAAAAATTACATTAGCTTCACTGTAGTTAACTGAATAAAAAGTGCTGATTCTAAAGGGTTAATGGTCCTGTATTGTTATATATGTCATGTATATTGTCTTGTTATGTGTAAGAGATAATGCCCACAAAGTATTCTGAAATAATAAAATAACAGACATATCAAAGGTGGAAAACCCTCACAACATCAGGACACCTCAATTGACCTTTTCTTGTTCTACACACCCCCATTAAAATTGCAGGTTTTTGAGATGTAAAAAATTAAACCAAGCTGAATCACGTCAGATCTTTTTCCACCTTGAATGTGATACAGAAACCAGCAAAATTGAAGTGAAAAAAATAGGAACACTTTAGAGAAAAAAGAAAGAAAAATAACGCAATAACCTGGTTGCGAAAACGTTCCTTTTATAATTTGGCATGTGACTGTGCTTAGAATTAAGCAATCACATTCAAACTCTTGTTCAAAAGTAATTATCAAACAGCTGTCATCTGTGAAGTGATTCTGATCAACCCCAAATAAAGTTCAGCTGCTTCTGTAGGATTTTCTTGGTTTCATCCGAATGCTGAAGCCATGGTCTGCAAAGAGCTTGCAAAGCATGTACAGGATCTCATTGTCGAAAGGTCAGGAGATGGGTACAAAGAGTTTCCAAAACGTTATATGTACCATGGAACAACATGAAGGCCATCATCAACAAGTGGAGAAAACGGGGCACTACAGTGACATTCCCAAGAACAGGACGTCCCTCCAAAATTGATCAAAGGACAAGATGAAAACATATCAGTGAGGCTGCCAAGAGGGCTATAGCACCATTGAAAGAGCTGCAGGAATATCTGGCAAGTACATGTGACAACAATCTCTCATATTCTTCACATATCTGGGCTATGGGGTAGGGTGGTTTGATGTGACCAACGTAGAATCCGTAGATAAGCATGGCAGTGTCAGCATCATGCTATGGGCTGTTTCTCTTCAGTTGGGACTGGGGCTCTAGTCAAGATTAAGGGAATCATTGATGGTGCCAAATATCTATTTTGGCACAAAACCTGCAGGTCTCTGTTAGACAGCTAACTCAAAGCACAAATCCAAATCAACAAAGGAATGGCTTCAGAAGAAGATGATCAACAATTTGGAATGGTCCAGTCAGAGTCCAGACCTAAAGCCTAGCAAAACTTGTGGAATGATTTGAAGTGGGCCTTCGCAATCTGATAGATCTGGAGCATTTTTGCAAGGAGAAGTGGAATACAATTACCAAATCCAGATGTGCTTGGTCTTACCCAAAAAAGATTGAGTGCTGTGTTACAAGCAAAGGTGCTTTAACAAAGCATTAGGTAAGGAGTGTGCAAGCATATGCAACCAGGTTATTGTAGGTTTTTCTTTTTTTCCTCTAAAAATTTCTATTTGTTTTTCGCTTGAAATCTGTTGGAAGCTAAAAAAAAATATGACATGATATATCTTGGTTTCAAAATATATCAAAAAAACCTACAATTTTTTTTTTTTGAGGGGTGGTGTAGACTTTTTATATCCACTGTACACCATGCTCACCTATCAGTGTTTAAAAAAAAAATCATTCATCTTCTGTAACTGCTTTATCATAGTCAGGGTTGTGGTGCATCCAGAGACTATGCCAGGTGCAAAGCAGGAATAAACCCTGGATTCAAACCCAGAGGCAATTTAGAGCAGTAAAGGAAGGTGGGAGAAAGCTGGAGAACAAGAAGAGCAGACAAAAGTCCACACAGACACTATCCTGAGCTCAGGATTGAACCCTGGAGCTGTGAGGTGTCAAACCTATCCTCTTTGCCACCATACCACCCTTCGTATATGCTTTGCTTACTCATAAATATATGAAATGTCATTAAAATAATTTTAGTGTTCTACATACGCAGCTTAACATTAGCTAACTGATGCTAACATTTATCTGCCACCCATTCCTACCAGGACACCTGCTGAACAAATGAATATATGTTAAATTACACTGTCTAGTTTTCTTCGTAATGGCGAGTAAGTAAACCTGTCTAGCCCAAACTGTCATCACAACTCATTGTCAAAGTTACATGCTAGCATCGATTTACATTTTGTATTTTGCACCAGCTCTACTTCAGCGGTATCCTGGTATACGGAATTACTAAACATCTAGAAGCCAATCAGAAACAAGTATTTTCTATGACCATGCTATAAGGTGCATACCAATATATAAATTCAAGAAAATGCAAAAATATCTGTTAATTAATCATAAAAGAGTTTTTTTTTGGTATTTGTTGTCTGTATCTGTCTTTGTAATGTTAACAGCACGTGCTGAGATGTTAGCACTCTGGTCCTGGTGTCATGGAATAATTGCAGGGGGAACGGACAATCAGAGAGACAGACAGGTCCACAACGCTAATGAGAGACTGCAGAGGCTAATTATACACAGAGGACGATGAGGGAGAGATGGAGAGACAGGGGAGCGAGAGCCATGGGGGTAGGAAGGGTAGCAAGGGAGTGAGACACTCTTTTGTCCCACTGCAGCACGCTCCCAGAATAGCGAAGAAGACATTGAGAAGGTTTTTATTTCCTCTCTGTCTTTGTCTTGCACATAAACACACACAGGCTGATCTGCTCAGCATGACCAACCACAAGCTGGCAATTCGAACTGGGACTGTGTGTTTGATAATCGGTGTAGGTGCACATATGGAAGCAAGTCTCGGTGTGTGTGTGTTTTTGATGTGTGTGTGTGTGTGGGGGGGGGGTATGTATGTGGAGCGCCTTCTCTCTCTGGCAGGGGGGAGGCCCTGGAGCCAGTTAAAAATGGTGTTAATTTCTCCTCCTATGGGAGACAAGAACTGTCTCTCCATGGCAACAGAGATAGGGTGCTGAAGGGAGGAAAACCAGAGCAGCGACCCTCTCGCAGTACCACTTTCTCTCTCTCTCTCTCACCCTCTCTCTCTCTCCAACACACACACACACACAGGACTCAAAAGACAGAAACATATCCAGAAGCCACATACACACGAAAGGAGTCTTATGGTATGGTCATTAATAAATATTCAGAAACACACATATTTATGAGTCAGCTCATGGAAAAGCAAAATACAATATGGCATCCTCATGTTAAAAAAAAAGTATAGGTACACACACACACACACACACACACACACACACACACACAAAATAAAGTGGCCGTATTCAAGGATGGATATGTACCTTGAATGGCACATTCTCTTGTTCTTCCACCCACACCAGCACAGCTTCCTCTTCCATTCTGGAAGTATAGACTTTGAAAGAACACTTGCTTGGCAAATTGAGGAGAGGAGAGGAGAGGAGAGGAGAGGAGAGGAGAGGAGAGGAGAGGAGAGGAGAGGAGAGGAGAGGATCACCTACTCTAAAACTCTAACCATCTTCTCAAGCTGCTCACTTACAAAAGATGAGACTGAAGTGGGTCAATCAAGCTCTCTCTCTCTCTCTCTCTCTCTCTCTCTCTCTCTCTCTCTCTCTCTCTGTGTGTGTGTGTGTGTGTGTGTGTGTGTGTGTGTGTGTGTGTGTGTGTGCGTGCATGCGTGTGTGTGTGTGTGTGTTTTTAAACCAAATGTCCACCACAAGAATATGTCTGACAGTCTCCATGAAGAAAACTGCTTTTTTCCCCAAAAAAGACAAGAATAAAAAACAAAACAAAACATACAACTAAAAGAGCCGAAATGTTTCCATTTTGTTACTATATAAGTTTAAGTTTAGGGTTAGATTTTGGCATAAACATAGCATTAACTAGCTGCATTAATAATTATGTCATTGGATGGTCCTCACTAAGATAGTAATATCTACATTTACATATTACATTTTTCTTTTTTGGTAAATAACAATACTTAAACTACAAAAATATACAATGCTTCTTTCATGTTTAATTCTCTGATCTCAGAACAGATAACTAAATAAACTTTGATTAGAATATTTGTCCACAAACTCTGTCAGCCTGAACTAAGATATGCCCTTCTGCAACAGGTGCTTATAGCACTCCTGCTGAACAAGTGTTTGTTCTGGATTCCTGGTCTTTCTAAGAAAGACCAGCATCACAGGACAGGACACTAGCATAGCACTGACCTTCCCAAACATAACAGTTTGCTGAATCAATATTTGGGAGGTGCTAGTGAATTCACTGCCACATTATTTATAACGGAAGAACACATTTACACACTGAAGGTGGATAGGTATACAGGGTTTGTAAAAATGCTCACAGGAAATTATGCGAAACATTTAGGTAACTTTCCCAGTCTTGCTTGTCACATGGCATGTGGTTTAATGTGTGACTGCAGTCAATGGTGCCTAATCCTAATACAGTCCTGCTGTTGGAAAATCAACATGCAAAACTGCTAGCTTTAATGCAAATGATTGGTAAATAAAAGGATCCCTACTGAAACACTAAGTGTCCTGTTTTTTTCTGTGTGCATCACGGCTTTTTGACATACACTTTACCACACTGTACATATACACAATAATATGATTATACACTTAATGAAATTCCTTTTTTCAACAGCAGATTCTAATAATGGACTCGAAGAGAGAGCTTTCATTTCTTGATATTTACATCTAGATGTACTAAACAACTTAGAACATGGCACCTTTTGTTTGAACCCACCCATTTTTCAAATGGTCCAAAATATTGGAACATGTGACTGACAGATGTTTCTTGGTGCCCAGGTGTGCCCTGTTAGACTGAATGTTTAAACAGTTAATAGCTCTTAATGTCTACTCTTGGTGCGAGCCATGGGTTTCACCTGTGATTACTGCATTTGTTGTTAAAAAAGAAAAACCAACATGAAGACCAGAGAGCTGTCTTTGAGAGAAAAGAGGGAAACGTGATCAGACTCACTGCACAAGCATTGGGCATAGCCAACACAACAATTTGAATGTCTTGAACAAGTAAGAAACCACCGGTGTACCAACCATCAGACATGGAACAGGTCAGCCAAGGAAAACAACAGCAGTTGATGACAGAAACCTTGTGAGAGGTATGAAGAAAAACTCAAAAAACAACAGTCAGTTACATCACCAACATCCTCCACAGGGCAGGGGTGAAGGTATCACAATCCACCATTCAAAGAAGACTTTGAGAGCAGAGATGTATAGGCCGTACCAAAGGATGCAAACCACTCATCAGCAGTAAGAATGAGGCAAGCAAAAGGTGCCATGTTCTAAGTTGTTTAATACATTTCATTGTAAATATAAGGAAATGAAAGCTGAAATTCTGATCTATATTCTCATATTCATCCTTTGATTTTAAACCCTGTGCTGTTCCAGTACAGACTGTATATGTGTAGAGAGAGAGAGAGACACTGATAAAAGAATAAAGGAAAGCTCCGACTAGTGTACTGTATGAACTGTAGCTGTCTGTACCCTGAGCCCTGGAGGCACACATTGCTGTTTGGCTTCACAATGCTATTCCTACTAACCATCTGTTCAGACTGCTCTACAAAGTTTGATCCACCAGGGTATGAGAAACATTAGTTAACTAACATTAATCTATTTAATATCACCGCCCAATAATCGCGTCTGAGTCTGGTTCCTCTCAACGTTTCTTCCTTGCGTCATCTCAGGAAGTTTTTCCTTGCCAACATTGCCTCTGGCTTCCTCAGCTTAGGGATAAATTTACATTTTTAATTTCAATTTATATTTGGATTTCTATAAAGCTGCTTTGTGACAATGTACATTGTTAAAAAGCACTCTATATATAGAGAGATAGTTAAAATCAGAGATTGTGGGTTGATTACGATCATATATTAAAATGTTACAAGTTAAAAGCAAATATGCAATGTGTGTGCAGTACCATTAAACTGAAGAAAGATAAGTCGTATATAAACAAAAGAACACTGCAGAGCAACAACAATAAAAATAGCATTTTTACTTTAATTTGACAGCAGTAGACAATTTTAGACAAAGAGTAGACAAACATTGTGCTCCAAAGTACAAACTCATAGGGCCATGTGACCTGTTCAGCGAGCACAATGGAACACTGTGGCAATTTGACTGGCCTGCAAAATCATCCAACCTCAATTCCATAGAAAACCTGAGGGATTATTTGGAACAGAGGGTGAAATGCCACAAACTCTCCCTGAATTACGCATCATCAGTGGAAGAGCGGGTTATAATTATCAGTACGCTGATTGGGGTTCAACCAAGTATTAGGGGGAAAAACATTGTTTCTGGAGACAAGCTCAGGATCAAACCAGGGACCCGTTGAACTATAAGGCAGCAACACTTCCTGCTGCCTTTCCAGTACTTAGTCCATTCCAAAGGAGCAGCAGTGAGGTGGATGAAAGGTAGCATGAGTAAGTGGATGGGTGATTTAGTGTTCAGAGTGGTGCTAGCAGGAAGCTTGAGTGCACTCTCCTCATCTCTAACTCCTTCATGTTGAACAGTACTGTGGACAAATCACATGTCAGAATGGACGCTTCGCTAAAGTACGGGTGGCTTTTGTTTGAATGTATGCTGCAGTCTAGCATTAAATATGAATAGCGGTGGCATTTATGCATAAAGATAATAGATTCAAAGCATCTGTTTAAAAGTATACAGATGTATCAAAGGGTGGGATTTGGGTGTGCGTACATGTTTGCATGAGCACATACACGGGTGTTCACAGTCCTTCTCTATCTGTTCTAATCAGGCCATAATGAGAGATAAATGAGGTTGCACCCCCTCACTGGAAACAGAAAGCTCCTTCCTAATAGTCCCAATAGCGGAGAGAGAGAGAGAGAGAGAGAGAGAGAGAGAGAGAGAGAGAGAGAGAGAAACAAAAGGATACAAATGAAAAGACTAGAGGAGAAGGTAAAGATAGTGTTCAAGAAGAAGACAAAGAATCTGAAGAAGATAAATATTCTTAGAGGTAATATGAGTGAATCTAGAATCTAAACTTGTACCATACCATGATATATAGGACTGATTATAAATAGAAATTTTATGATTTTATGACTAATCTGCAATTCATCTTCTGTGTATGATGCACACGGAGGTACCAGAATATCACATCCACTGCCACCGACTTCTCGTCTAGTCTCTGGTTCTGTCACTCCATTCCTCTACCTTCACCCTGTTTCTCTTCTTCAGCTCCTCTACAAGATCTAAGTCCACATGCAGGCACATAAATTACTTAAGCGGGTAAATTTACAAGGGACACTTTTACTACTTATAAGATTCTTTATTCCATTCTTTATCTACTTTTCCATTTCATTTCTTATGAACACTGTGCCAGACCTAACTCTCTCTCTCTCTCTTTTTATTTCCTCTTCATTTAGTTAAAAACCACACAGATGCCCTTTTTGCCCCCTCTCACCATTACCCATCCTCCACTCTGGCCTCAGCGGTACCCCGTGCTGTCAGTTCTGCCCCCTCCCCTTTCAGTGAAACTTGGCACACCCAAGGAGCAGCTGCATGAGAGATCACACTCCACCATTTCGCTGTGTGCCACACAGCACTGAAGCTTCATCTGAAACTGTGGCAGCCTGTAGGCCTCGCACCCAGAGCAGAGGGAAGCGGATAAGGCTGGCCTCACATGGGGGCAGGTGTCAGGGGAAATAAAAAGGCAGAGGGGGGGCGGGTTGTGGTAATGTTTGGGCGAGCGAGGGCAGAAAGGAATTAGCGTTACCTATGTGAAGTCAGTTGGTATTTCAGTTTGATGCGGAGATGTTGTAGAGATAAGGATGGAATAGTGCGTGTGGTGGAAAGAGAGACAGAAAGACAGATCTGAAATGCGATCTGACACAGTCACAGTCTATACAAAGTGTTGTTTTGCCAGTAGCTGACAGCAGAAACGGGAAACACACATTCTCACACCCATCTGCTCTGGTAGCAAATAGAAACTAGACACGCATTACTTCAGTGCAAATGCAGAATTAATCAAAATACAAGATCACTATTCAAAAGGTTGAATAAATTCACATGGGGACCACTGAGTTGACGCACAGGGGCATTTCATGTCCAAAAACCTTCCCTGTCTCTTTCTACTATAACATCTCGTTCCCTGTAGCTTTCCAATTATTTGGTTCTGTCTCTTGGCTTATAATTTAATTTGCACAAACAGGGCTTGTTGGGGGGATCGCCAATTGGTTTAGTCATTAATGAGCTAATAAAACTGCAGAAACTCTCTTGCTTCATGGATAGTTTTACTTCCTCCAGAAATGCCTATATACAGCGACAGTCATGCTGCTTGGTAGGGAATGCTGATATGCCCCACAAGTCTATAAAAGAGGAAGTTAACATACTGGACTCCCCTTTTTCACTGCCACTGGGAGTCTGTGGGCTTTTTGAGGAACATTTCTGTTGGACTAACCCTTCACTTCCTTGTCATATGATATTACAGGAAGTAGAATGAATCATGAGTTTTCGGACACTTTTTTTTTTTTAATCATGAATGTTCATCATATTCAGCGTAATTTCCAACATTGGTTGTACAGTCTTTCTATTTGACTGGTTTGGTATTATTATTGGTATTGTTTCTGTCAGCAGTCCTTGTGCCTTTTTCCCCGCTGAGTAACTTACTCTTCTGTGATTGACGGTGCTTTTTCATGGCTCAGATGTAGCTTATGCATCATTCACTGACAGGAAGCTGTATTAGACTGTGTCACACGGAGGCTCCGCACAGGGACAGAATGATTGATGAAGTGTTAAACAAATTGGGGCATTAAGGAGGTCTCAGTGGTGCTAAATAATAACAATGAATGGCAGTAGTGTATACAGCAGTATGTTCGCCATATTCGGCCCTGATCTTAATGTGCTCAGGGAATAACATGTTGAGCAGATAGACGAAAAGGTGCGTGGAGGTGTTTGAGTGGGTGGTACACTGGTTAAAAAAGGGGTTCCCTCTAAGCCCTTGAAGGGTTCTTCATTTTGTTGTTCCTTTTGAATCCTTTGGGTTTTACGTATGTAGAGCAGGTTCCAAGTAGAAAAAAAAACAGAACTGTTAAACATCCAAAGAACCCATGAAAACCCCTTTTTCTAGGACTGTAGAGGAGGAAAGTACACATCTGTTGGCATAAACAGATATGAAAATTGTATGAATGCTTTTATGATTTTTACAGCATAGTCATTTATGTGGTTATTTAGGAAATAGGGAGTGAAGCACAAAACACACCACAACAACAGCAACACCTTTTGTTATCCAGAAGTATCCATTCAGTCTAAGTGGCTGAGGTGGGCTGGGATTAAATGGTTTGTGGTTTGGGAATAATCTGTGGTTAGGGGACCTGTGGCACACAGTCACTCATTGTGGCCAAACACTACATCTTCTGACCTGTTCAGATACCCCACCTTTGTGCAAGGGTAACTATGGTAAATGTTACTATGTTCAGCGATACGCCTCATTTCTCCTTAAGAATCTCTTATAAATTAAAATCATGTCTGGAGCCACCTCTCTGAGGAGCTGTTAGAGGGTCGCATAGCAATTATCTGCTAACAAGGCTTTATCTAGTCTAATGTACTTTTGCTTATTTTCCAAAAGGGAGAATGACAGATGGGGGTCTGTAACACAAAGTGAACAAAGGGACTTTTCTCACACACATGTAGACAGCTTGTATTTAAAAAGCTATTTGAATTGTAGATATCAGAATTGGCTTGCAACATAATATCAACATAATATCAACATAATATCTGATCTCAGTGAAACCACAATGTTACCATTTTTTCCTCTCAAATGTTGACACTTAAGTGTTATTTTCCACCAAAATTTATCTTTGTTTTTTTCCCCCTAATTTGTGTGTGTGTGTGTGTGTGTGTTTCTCTGACTCTGAATTATTGGCTGGGTCAGGGAAATTAGTCCCAGCAGGCTGAGTTCTGCTACTATCTCACCCTCCGGCCAACACAAAATGGAGCTTCTTTCCAACACATGCATGGTGAGCATGGAGACTGGGACACACGCAGGTCACTTCCGGTGTCGAGGGATGGCAATAAGCCACTAATGAGTAACTTATTTGTTTACTAATGTACTCTTTTTTAGTTTGTGGGATTTTAAAAGAAAAGCATGATTGGTGACTTTCTAAGGTAAATTGCTACCATATGTTTTGATTACTTGTGGCCTGTTTTAAATGGAAAAGAACAACCCCTTTGCTGGCTTTGGCGACAACTGTTTATACACCGGAAGTATATATATATATATATATATATATATATATATATATATAGATATATATATATATATATATATATACTAAAACACCACAAACAAGCTTAGCCATTCAATTGCATTTCAATCAACAACAACTCTTTCCCCCTCATAATAAAAAAAATAATAATAATAAAATAAAAATAAAAACTGAATCAAGTGCATCGGATCTCTCATTAGTGTTTTCCCCCAGGAAGTCATGTCTATGCTGCCGTCATGTACTAATTATTGTAAATATGACTCTCTTCAAGTCCTAATTACAGGCGAGAGCTTTGAAAATAACTGATACACCTGAGTTTACTGACTTTTAATCACGGCCGATAAAAGGACGATTGTAGTGGTCAGAAATTCTTTATTTCCTTAAATACAAATTAGATTTTTAATAATCACCGATTAAGCAACAGACACGTTTGGTGTCTGTAACAGCAGCATTATGTAGCAAAATGTATCTACATTTTACAATATAAAAATGATCAGGTTAGCTAACCTGCTACCATTATCGTCGACTTGAACGCACTGTGTAATCATGGCACCGCTAGAGAGAGATAAGAGCATCTCGGGTGCATGTGAATGTAGCACTAGTCCTGGGATGGTGAGAAAGAAAAACCTTCCCGGGAGACATGGAAAGCGGAACAGGTAGGTTACCAGAGCAACGGGTGCCAACCGTCCGCTCCGCCCATCTCTCCACCAGGACAATGCGCGCGCTGTGCGTGCAAGTGTGTGTGTGTGTGTGTGTGTGTGTGTGTGTGTGTGTGTGTGTGTGTGTGTGTGTGTGTTCACAAAAAGAAACCATGAACAGTACCTCACACACACACACACACACACACAGATAGAGACACACGGTCTGAGCGTCAACAAACAGCCGTTGTAACGAACAACATGTGTGTGTAAGCAGCGAGTGTATCTCCATCGGGCTGAATGGGCTTTGATCAGGGTTCCAGGCTACAGGGTGTGGGACCTGCCCGCGCACGCGACCCGCAATCGGCCCATATGAATGGCTGCAAGTGGTCGCACCGGTGTTACGTCTTTTCGGTTTTACTGTCATATCGTGTGTGTAACAACAGTCTAAGCTATATAAGCTATAATTATTTATGAATATTCCCATTACATAATGTTTATGTCTCACATTTGCCTCCTCTGCGCGCGCTTCTGGGCATGCACGCGTCCAGCTTTTGACATCACAACAAGCACTTGGCATAGCCTACATTTGAAAAAAAAAAAGGGGGGGGGGGCAGCTTGACGTTTCATTCCTCGTTGTGATGCTAGTGAGAGATGCGACGGCGTTCTCGATTTCCTTGCCATCCCGTTGGCAGGACGAACGTGATGCTAATCCGTCAAGAGGCAGTACGCGCGCACGCGTGTGTGTGTGTGCGCGAGCGCGCGAGTGTGTATGTGTGTGTGTGTGTGTGAGTGTGTGTATGGAGAGATACCGCTACTACACAAGCAGCCGAGTATCGCTCCGGCGTTGCTATGGCAGCGAGGGTCTCGGCTAGGGTCTGTGTTCTGGACGGTCGACGTGATCACCGCTCCATCGGTCAGATGATGGAGATGGAGATGTAAACGAGGGCAAAGTTACGCGGATGATGTACCTAAGGTGTTCGGCTGATAGTTTAGGTTATCATAAAGCACGCACAGACAAGTGAGCAGTGTAAGGCAACTAAACCCCAAACAAGTGTCCAGATTAAAGAGAATGCACTTTACCGTTGATTTGACAGGGACGTAGAGCACGGGCTTCCCCGGAGTGCCCTTCTGGTTGTGCTCGCCCAGGACGTTACTGCCGACCTGGAACCCTTTGGATTTCACCCAGAATTTGAATTTGGCGTTGATGTGGCTGTTGTCCACGTACACACCGTCCGCCTCTTCATTCTGCAACAGCGTCTGCATGATTTTGTTGTATTTCCTGCGCGTGACTGTCTTGGTTTTGCCCGAGTCTCCATAAGTCCGGAGGCACCACTCCTGAAATTCACTAAACATCTCGGCCTCGAGCACGACCGGACTCCGACTCCTTTTGGTTAAATCCGAGCACGGCTTCTTGGTGGCCATGAGCTTCCTCTTCCTCTTCGCGAGCGAGCCGGCCGGGCTCCCCCCACCTTGCTCCAAAAAGAAAAGCTTGCTAAAAAAAAAAAAAACGCAGCTGAAACTATAATGAAACGAAGTGACAACAGACTCCCTCCCCCCTCCTCTCCCTGTCCCGCTAAGAGGATGATTAAGGACGAGGGCGAATTTTCACCTCAGCGAATGAACCGGGAAGAAAGAAAAAAAGAAAAGAAAAGGCGTGCGCGCGCTCGTTTCGGGAAGCCGCACACCTGTTTCTCTCTACCGTCCCAGACCGCAACGGCAAATGTCACGCGCGCTCATCATACCGCTCACACACACACACACACACACACACACACAGAGCGAGAGAGAACGAGAGAGTGAGAGAGAGAGAGAGAGAGAGAGAGAGAGAGAGAGGAGGGGCTGTCCTAACAGACGGGTTAGGTTATCTCCCACCTGTGCGTAAACGGTCTCCTGACCGAGCGCCGATATGAACAGAGAGAACAGAGAGAAAAGCCCAAAGCGCGATTCAGCAAAAGCCCGAACAACAAAGAAAAAAGAAACCAAGTAAAGCGGGAAGGGGAAACGACCGCTCAACCGCATTTAACGCTCCGATTTCCACACAGACGGCCCAGGACGACGTTTCTTCACTGGGATACACCCCGCTCCGGGGCTCATAAAGTGTCTGTTCTGCGGTGTAAAGTGTTGTGCATGAAAGCTTTATTGATTATAAAGCGTTGTGCGTTAGACGGGATAGCCGCTTCATCCACCTGTTTGAATCAGCACTGCGCGCGCACTGTAAACACTGACAACAGACACACACCACTTCCAGATGCACATATGACAATGGATTAGGCTAATAANAAAAAATGCGTAATTAGACGACCAGGACGAACTTAGGCAACGTCCAAAACCATAAATATGTCACCGAGGATGTGGTTATGTGGTTTGCGCTACTATTTTGACGGTGCAATGCGGTTTAGGACACAGCCTTGCCTAGGCACCCTGCCTCAGATCAGGTTTTTAAGACCATCTGATTTGAAATTGCTCTGTATTTCTTTCAACTTTTTTTGACAGTTTGAACAGAAACATGACTAAAAAGCATTATCTGGGTTAGGGTTAGGGTTAGGGAAATATGAAAATGCATTTAGCCAAAGGGCATTTTTCAATGTCTTTTCATTTCTCAACATCTTTTCCCCTCATCACCTTGGGTAGTAGAGCTAATTAAAGTAAAATGTTTAGGAAACAACAGCTAGCTTGGTTTAATTGAAATAACTCACAGAGTAAGTGATAAGGCTACATTTTTACTGTAATGTATTTCATTCGTATGCTATACAGCAGATCATAGAGGTTGTTATTTAGTTTAGTGAATGATTGATTTCTTCACCTATTTTCTGCAACAAAGAAGTCGACTGTTTGAAGCCGTTATCCTGGATGAAGTATTGTATTTGTAGGCATGTGCATTTGTTTGTTCAGTCCTTGGTGAGCAATATCAATGAAATACACATTTTCAATCCTGAGTGTATTCATATGCAGAGACAGCTGCGTTCCATTTACGTTTATTTTTGATGTCCTTTAATGAATTTGATTCACTTTGTGTGCTTGTGCTCCATTCATTTAGGTAGTGTAATCTATTACGTGATAGGTGAGCATGACAGGATGTGTGTGTCTTTGTGTGTGCATGGGTTGTATGCTGTTATGTATTTTGTGTGTTATTTTTTTTTTGATTGAGCAACAGTAAAGCATATATGTGTGTGTGCATGTGTGTGTTCTGGTATGTGCTCTGTGCAGTGTTAGTGCTCCGGGGCCGTGTCGAAGACCATGCTGGGACTGCTGGTGATGTCGGCTGCTGTTGCTATGACAGCAGCTCAGCTCAGGCTCAGACTCCGGCTCTAACAGTAGGAAATGCAGAACAGGACAATCCGGATCAACTTCAATGATACGCCTCCTCTCTCCTTACCAGATCCTTTGGTCTTAGCACCTAACATACTATATATGAATAAAAGAAAAAGGATGTACTGTTAGAAAAAATGGGCTCAATGGAGAATTGGGTTTTTACACCTCAGAAGAGCGACAACTGAAGAACCCTAAGGGCATACTCAGGAAGTTGCAGCTCTGCACTAGAACCAAAAAGCTGATTTCATTCACTATACCAGGGCTGGCCATTCTGCTCCTATATTTCATTTGACTAATTACAAGAAACCGACTGGTATTCGGTGTTGTCCAAAATGCAGAGGTTTCATTTTTATTGGTTTCTGATGCATAGGTGGATCGTTTTGCTCTATTCAGGTGAGCTTGGATGTGTTTTCTTTCTCTTAAAGTCAGAGTGTTTCTTGGAGTTTCATCATTTTAGAGGGAAGGCAGATTAGCAGAACTGCCTTTGTTTGTAAGGGTTTTTTGATTTTTTGATGGTGGTTATGAGGTACAGATTAACACCTTGTGCTGCTGCTAAGCAAACCGAGTGGCCTTGGTATGTGGCTTATCCCAGTCCTTTCACATCACACCCTCGAGGCATGATTAAAAATCCTGCAAAGAGAAAAAGATGCTCATTTTCTGCCTTTGTGTGTGTTTTCATTTATTTGCAGTGTCTCACCATTTTGTTCACACACACACACACACACACACACACACACACACGCATACATCAACAGCCCTTGGCTTATTTGGCACATGGATTCTACACCTCCATTCAAAAGCTGCATATGCAGCAGTGAATGGGAGATGGCCACTGCTGTAGGTTATAATGCAGAGCTTGCAGCTCCTCTCATGAAATTTGTTTCATGTTGTGTAGTTGTGCTGATGCACAGCTGTTTATGCCAGTGGAACCAAACCAGATTAAAAATACATTCACATCATGCTAGGTCCTTCTTCCTAAGACCCTTTACTGCAAATTCCCCTTTCTCTCTCTCTCTCTCTCTCTCTCTCTCTCTCTCTCTCTCTCTCTCTCTCTCTCTCTCTCTCTCTCTCTATCTGTCTNCTCTCTCTCTCTCTCTCTCTCTCTCTCTCTCTCTCTCTCTCTCTCTCTCTCTCTCTCTCTCTCTCTCTCTCTTTCTGCCATTCCATCTTCTTTGATACTTTCTTGTCTCTCACCCTTGCTTTTACTTCTCAAAGTAACTCATAGCCTTATTGGTTGTTCATTGAGCAGCAAAAATAAATACTGGTGTAAAAAAAATACCCCAGCCTGTGAACATATAAAAAATAACAATATAACTCCTGGTATTGTCTATTACTTCCCTTTCTTTCCTGAATGTCCACGTAAACACAACATCGATACACACAAGGATGACTCAACATCAGTCATCTACCCATTGCAGGACATTTCATCCAAAAACCACATCACGATCAGCTGCTAGAAGGAAGAGGGTTGCATGGGATGATGAGGCGCTCAGAGACAGAGGGTTGTCACACCTCCCTACAGTTAATGAGCATCTCACTTCCTAATTAAATGCCCCTCCCCCAGCTCCGACACAGCCATTTAGAACCTCAACCCATCATCTCTGAAGAGCATCGGCTGTTTTTGCATGAGGGAGAGCCATCTTCATCCTCCCCCTCTGGCTCAGTGCTCTAGTGGCAGGCACGATACTATACCATAACCAAGGTGATTAATGTCAAAAGGAGGATTTTGACTCACATCCCAAGCTAATCTTAGAGTCAGAAGTTCCACTGGTTATGCAATGAGAGTTGATGCGTGTGGGAGATGCTCTTGTTCAAGAAGTTCTGAGCTGGACAGGGTTAATCAGATCGTGTCTCACACACAGAGTGAGATTGGAGAGAAAGACTGTGTAGTAGAATGACTCAGATGAAGTTTGAATGTTGATGCTTGGACAGTCATGTTTGCTGGTCCGTAATGGATGGACCGAAGTGGAGAATGATGCTCTATTGACTGCTGCCACCTATAGTTCTCTTCGCAGAACTGCACAAGAGGTCTGTCCCATCACAATGTGGGCTGTTTTTTTATTAGCCCGTGGAGGGGGAAATACTATTGAATAAGATTTCTGAGTAAATATTTTTGCCTGTAGTGAGTACGCTGCACTTAACCACAAAGCAGAAAGTAGACTTGGTTTGCCAAGGTTTGGAATGGAACTCAGCCTGCACAGAGCCCTGACCTCAACCCCACTGAACACCTCTGGGATAAACTGGAATGCTGACTGCGTGCCAGGCCTCCAACATCAGTGACTGACCTCACTAATGCTCTTGTGGCTGAATGGGAAAATCCCCACAGCTCTGCTCCAAAATCTAGAGGAAAGCCTTCCCAGAAGAGTGGCGGTTAGTATACCAGCAAAGGGGGGTTAAATCTAGAATGGGACAGTCAAAAAGCACATATGAGTGTGATAGTTAGGTGTCCACAAACTTTTATTCATATAGTGTATCATCAGTATTTTCCATTCATGGGCTAATTAAAAATGGCCCAGATCTTGATGGGACAGATTTATGGTCCAGTATATCTATATCTATTTCTCTACATCTACATTTTTATTTATAAATATAACTGTGATGTACGTCAATAATAATGATTTCAAACATCAACTGGTTTCACCTCCTACAGACTCAGAAGCACTGGGGTGCTGATGATGGACCAAAGCATCCTGTTTCTCTGAAAAAAAAAAAAATATATATATATTTATATATGTAAAATTCTGTGTTTCTTGTCCATATGTGAAAGAATTTAGCTGGTTTGTTACTTGTTAAGTCTGAACATAAGCTGATTTGTCCATGCTTTCCTGTATCTGAGCAGAGATGAAACGCTTCGGCAGGTGTTAAATTGCTGGTCTGGGGCGGTCGGTCAGCCATAGGGAGGAAAAAAACATGGGGGAGGAGGAGTGTACATAGAAACACATACAGAAACACATAGACAAACATACACAACTACACACACACACACACACACACACACACACACCAACTTGTTCACACACACATGGAACCTCACGGGACACCAGTGGGGTGGGTGGCTATGTGATGGGGGATGTCAGGATGGGAAAGCCAAGAGGCAGCCGGGAGACGACAGAATGGGCACAGTAGCCATGGCAACGTGGCCGGCCCAAGCAGTTCGCAGCAACTGGTAACCAAGTAACAGGAAACGACCGGTGAAAGGGGGAGAGGGGAGGCTGGTGGGTCTGGTTAATCATAAAACAAGAGAAAGAGGGATGAGAAGAGAGAGTTGAATTCAATCACCTGAGGCTTGAGCTCACACTGTATGAACCACTGTGGAACCTGTACTGCTTTACTGACTGGGGGGTTTGGGTTAAGCCTGAAATAAAGGTGTGTCATGTATTCCGTCAGGCCTATAACAAAGCCACCTTCAGTGGGTGGTGTGATAACAGGTCAGTGAGAAAAGCTAGGCGAGGAACAGCTGGACCGTGTGCCATGATCCCTCTCCTGCCACTCTCCTCACACCGTCTCCATAATGGAAGACTTAATACACACAGCTCTTTTGTCTGAGAATTGTGTCTATAAATTGTTGGTCTTGATGTGGATGAATATAATAATTATGTGTTGTTTTTTTTTAATTGGGGCTTTTCACTTCTTCTGTGAAATGCACACAGGTTTGTGAAATGCAGGCAAGCAGTTTTTGTGACTATATAGGCACAGGCAGGTGATTTCAGGTGTGAATGCCTTTGCCTTTAATGGCTTCAATTTAAGAACAATACTATTTAATTTTCATGATCATTTCATTATGAAGTTCTCAATTTATATTATGCAAATGGGACACACACATTTTCAATACTTCTTTTCTGAGAAATGGGCTTGATTAAAAAAAAAAGATACTTTATACATACATCCAAATACTAAGAATAATATATTAGTCAAAATATATTTTCTGGCAAAGATAAAACTAGCTAAACAAATGCATTATGCTTCAAATGATCAAATGTACTGTATACACACAGCAGATAACCACCGCCTTGACTGAACAAACATTACTACATTTTATTACAGCTCTGAAATAAAACACCCTCTCTATAACACACTGTGAAATTGCTTCATAATTTAAATATGGTTTCAGTATTGAATATAATTCAATTTACATTTTTTCCCCTCTATTCCTTTGAAATCCCAGGACAGATGCCTCCAGACCTTCCTCACTGTTCCAACTTCATAACTCTTCAGTTAGTTTTACTGTAGCTATTGAATAGTTCATTGCATTTACTGAGTAATATTCCTATAGTAAACTGGGAATTTAAAGGCAGTAGGTCCTGATATAATATACCTGGACAAAGAAATCTTAGCAAATCTTTCTGTGATGTTCACTGCTTCAAAGAAATATAAAACTAAAAAGGACTACTTTAGCAAAGAAATGCACTTAAACTAAAGTGAAAGAAACAAAGCATGTGTGATGTAAACAGCGTGCGACAAAATTATGCTCAATTATACTAATGACCAGGGAGACAAACTATGCAGTAATACAAAGGCTAGACACAAACGGATCAAGAGAAAACATCAAGTAACCAAAAAGTAAGATAAGACATGTATTGAAAAATAATGAGATGTGCTTGATATACTCACTGTCCACTTAATTAGGGACACCTGTGCGACTGCACATCCATGCAGTTATCTAATCAATCATGTGGCAGTAGCAGGCATACAGGTGTTCCTGATGAAGTGGTCAGTGAGTGTATATTTATAACTTAAAATCAACTTCTTGATGTAGAAGTTTTGGTGAACCATCATTTATCATTTCTGTATATCGACTGCAGAAACCATAGCAACAGTTCTGTCATCATCCACCCTCACAGAGTTAAACTACTTTACAAATTAAAAGATAAACTCTCACGAACACTGACAATTAAATGGTTCTATTTATAAACCCCTTCCACAGCTCCGCTCACAGTCCTCAATAATCTGCCTCTAATTTCTTTTCATTACATCTAAACTCTGCAGTATATATCTACGTGGTAAACTCCTGTCCTCCACCGTTTTTGTCCACACTCAAAACACAGTCCAACTCATGAGCTAATAAATCAGGCCCAGCAGGTATGGATCAGGTATNTAGGAACTTCAGGACTGAGATCCTCTGGTCTAACAAATGAACAGTTGTCTATATATAAACAGTTGTTTATATCCGTCCATACTATTTGGAGTGTATTGGACTGGACTTTAATAATCAGTGCTGGCCATAGTAATGTGCTCACTGAGGCAAAATACATAAATGACCGCTAAGTGTGATACTGTAATTATCACAGACAGTATTTTCACATTTAAAAGTGATTTCCTTTTTTTTTTTACTTCTTGTAATTAAAGTTATTTATATGCTTTGGTGTTGACTGGACTTTACTTTTAAGTCAGACAGTTGTTAAATTAGAAGAATCTATTAAATGAGTAATTACTTTGGGAACGTGCCTTTCTTGTCAAAAGAAATTTTCATGTATACTGACTGCAGAAATACATTTCATCTGGTTTAATTATATTAAAGCCATTCTGCCTCATCTCCAAGCATTTTCACTCAAGATATGAGGTATTTATGTTAACAGGTACTTCATTAGTTATATGCTTCTGTGGCCTAGTTGTCTTGGAAACTGTCTTGCAACAGTTATACACAAAATTCTGTTTTGACTAAAAGATCTGAGTTCTGGGTTAAGAGTGCGAGATGCTTTAATTAAACCCATGTTTGGGAGGGTGTGTCAAGAATATGAATGATATGAAAGTATGACAAAAAGCAAGGCATTGGTAGATGAATAATTGTGAAATATGAAAGATATTGGAGATGTGTTATTGCCTATATGTAAGCATGTGCAACCACAAAACACTCTGATATGGAGTAATATATTTCTGTTTGTAGTATGCTCCATCTCTCTGTGCGCACGTACATATACGTGACAGTATGTACAGCTCTGAATGTTTTCTAAAGTGAAGTTTCATGTGGAGCACCATGGTTACCATGGCAACTCAAGGTCAGCGCCTTAACACTGTGTGTGTGTGTGTGTGTGTGTGTGTGTGTGTGTGTGTGTGTGTGTGTGTGTGATACAGGGATATGTGACTCCAGGGGGTGGCCTGAGTATCAAAAGGATGTGTGCTCTACAGTGATGGGTGAATGGGGGAAAGGCTTAATCAGAGGATATTTATTTCAGTGTGGCACAGTGCTGCAGGGGGTAGCGTTGTTGTGGTACAGTCTCTGCAGACTTTCCCCATGTCAGCATAGGTTTACTCCAAGTTCTCCTGTTTCCTCCCATCTCACAACAACTGGTAAGTGGATTGGCAAAGTGTGATTGGTGTCCTATCCAGAGTGCATTCCAGTTTTGTGTCCAGTGTTCCCAGGATAGACTCCACACTCCACAACCTTGAGCAGGATACAGTGGTTACTGAAAATAAATGAATTAATATATTTCAAATTTGATAACTATGAGTCAAACTGAGGGGATTCTACAAAAAAATATTTTAGATATTATTAGCAATCATGACAAGTGGTTCTTTAGTTTCCTCCCACTTCCAAAAAACACACCTATAGGTGTATTGGCTAATCTAAAATTGTCCCTAGGTGTGAATGAATGAATGAATTAATGTGTGTGTGTGTGTGTGTGTGTGTGTGTGTGTGTGTGTGTGTGTGTGCACAGTGCCCCACAATGGTCTGGTGTCCCATCGAGGGTGTATTCCCGCCTCATGCCCAGTGTTCCTGGGGTAGGCTCTGGATCAACCACAACCCTAATAAAGTGGTTACTGAAGATGAATGAAATTAATGACATTCAACAGAATATCTAGGTGATTTCTGTTGTAATGACAGTTCATGGCCAATAGATGACAGTAGACTCACAGATTCATGCATGAACCTTGAAACTGAAGGTGCTTTAGAGCCATGCTTCAAATAATTTAGCAATACTCATTACGTATCTTCGCACTTCACCTCTATGCCTCACATAGTGGTTCATGAAAGGGTAAAGTTTTTATTTGTTGAGATGTAAATCTCAATCTGTTAAAATGTTTTCATCTGGCTGTAAACATAATTAAAATCAATTGTATAAACTTAACATAATATGAAAGTGTCCTCATGTGAAGTGTTTAATTCACATTGTTTTTAAGAGTAAGGTATACACTTTGGGAAATGCTTTAAAATTGAATAGATATTGTTCATCATATTAAGACCAATGATTTAGGTAAGAACAACTCCAGATGAAATTTTTCCCAATAACTCAACTTTTTTTTTTTTTTTTTTTTTTTTTTTTAAGATACATGTCCATTTTCAACATACAACAAGTGGGTGTCAATTGACCTTTAACTATGCACATTATTTTAAATGGTTTATAAATTTTAAATCGATATTATCTAAAACTTTCCCCTGGTTTTACCTCCTCTTGTGTTAGACCCACATGGGCCCCTCTGGAGAGGAAACACAAAGACTCTACACAAAGCCAAAGTGTGTGTGACCCTGATGACCTTCAAATGCCCTCCTCCTGCAACTACACACACTCCAATTCTCACAGCTTTTCAGACACACACACACACACACACACACACACACACACACACACACACACAGAGTAATAGTAAATAAGTTTTGCACTTTTTTTTCTAAAAGGTTTAATCTATAACTATCAAAGGAGCACTTTTTCCTAAAAGTGTACTGTAATACTCTTAGAAAATGTAGAACCCGTCAGCAAAATGTTTCCCTCTAAGAAAGGGTTCCAGGTAGAACCTGTTTTTGGAAGCTAAGAACCCTTAAACAAGAACTACTACTACTACTACTACTACTCTAATAATAATAATAATAATAATAATAATAATAATAATAATAATGAATAAAAAAGTATAAAAGTAAGAAAAAGAAAATATTTTCATCTTAGAATCTGTATAACTGCATCTGTAACTTCTGCTAACTCATCTTTATTTTCTCATAATATTAATATATAATTAGATGTTTCATTCATTTTGTCCACATTGATAGTTCAGATACTGATCTGAGGTTCTCATTTAGCCTTCACATTAGTGGTGCTTCTCTCTAAGCCACTCAGAATTGCAGCTTCCTCCCCATCCCTGCCTGTCAGATTCCTCATCAATTTGTCTGATTGGCTACAACAGCATCCTGCTGAAGAAACACAAACACAGACCACATGTCTGCTGAGTAAAGCTGATTGGCTGCGACATTTGTAGACTGACCCCCCACAGTGGTTGTGAGTTGCGCTACACTTGCTGTGTGATGAGCCTGATCATGTCAGGAACTGATCCAGAAATATTGTATCCAGTCTCTGTCTTCCTGGGTTTGTAATAAAGAAGCAAACACAAATAAACAATTAACCTTTTTTACACAGTTGCGTTAACAGCATTTAGGCATACTGAAAAATATATTTATGTGAAAATACGATATCCACCTGTGAGTATTCATTTTCAGGTATACCTGAGACAATACGTGTATATAGTAATTCATTTGTTCATTCATTCTCAGCATCAGCATTTTATCGTGGTCAGGCTCACAGTGGATGTCAGTCCATTGTCCGTGCACACACAGGGGCAATTTGCATAGCCTAATCACCTGCCAGCATTTGTTTGAGAGGTAGGATGAAACCAGAAAACCCGATAAGAACATGCAAAACTCCACACAGACAGTAGCCCTAACTACAAAGCCTTTTAATAGTTTCATTGTAGTTACTTTTTAAGTGTTTAATATCATGCACTACTTTTAAAAAACATTGTATGGCTTAAAAAAAAAAAATATATATATATATATATATATATTTTTTTTTTTACAAAGCTTAAAAAATAATGCGTTGTAGTCATGCTTTAAGCTAGCAGTAATCATTAACCATATATCACTGATAACTCTGACTCTCGGGTCAGAAAAGAACTAACAAGACAAGTCACTTTATGGTTTTCCAATGTCCCATGTTTGCTGCTCCCTTGCAAATTCCAAACAGGCAAGTTTGTGGTGTGGGAGGAGACGTGGCTTTCAAAGACGTTTTTTGTTCTT
>CM074952.1:12348173-12359083 GCA_037577455.1 Pangasius macronema | reverse complement strand
TTTTTTATTTTTCTGTTTTTCCCTGTAAATGTTTCTGATTGTTTTTCACTTTATTTGTGTACTTTGCAATTGCACATTAAAGATGGAAAAAGATCTGACATGGTTTATTTTAATGTCATAATTTTACTTCACAAAAATTTTACTTCACTGTCATTTTAACAGGAGGGTGCAGAAGGGCACTTCATTTGCATAGAATTCATCATATCTCAGCATTTTAAGATAATAAGGTAATCCATATGCAAGGCTTCCATGTTTACTCTAGTTTTGTTGTTAAAAAATAAAAGTAATAAGGTATAGTGTCCAAAACTAGGAACAGTATTTTACAATGTGCACAACATGTTCACTAACTCAACCACAGTGCAGCACAGCCTTCCGGAGGAAGTTATAATCTGAATAAGTCTAATTGTTCCCTGTTATACTTTATTGACTATATTTTTTGTGTAGCTACTACAAGCGACATTCCTCAGATTTTTATCGGAAGCTACACAGACTCCGTGGATCTGTGGTGCACAAATGTTAATGACATTCACTGTTTTGTGTTTTCTCAAGAAGATAACGAAAGAACTTTTAATGGAGTGTACTTCTGTATTAATATCCTTTCAGTGTTTGAGCGCTTCAGTAGCACGCACATCCGTGTTTACCGACTTTGCACGTCCAGTTCACCAAAGAGGATCAGGGCGCGCCGCCATTTCCCTCTCCACCCACAGAGCCCAAGCGTGTGTACTTGAGTTTACTAACCAGCTTTAATATTTACTTACAGCGTTCCTGATGGTCTGTTTCGCTATGTAGCCTAATTATATATAACTATGTGTACAATGAAATGCTCATGTGTTTGTATTCGATAAGTTTTACTTTATAAGCAGGTGGCTACACACGACTACCTTGCAAACAGCCAACACCATGAGAAACCTAAACATCGAAATTAGAGAAGAGCAAACAGTTCCACCGCGGATTATCATCTAAATTTTCATAGTCGACCTATAACGATAAAAATGCACTGAACCTAAACAAGTGTGCCTTTAGGATAGTTTGTGTAACGACATGTCTATAGCACAATAGTTAAACATGTTACACACCACAAGTGTGAAACCCGAGGCTTTTTTTAAACACACGCTACAAAATTAGGAATTTCAGCGAGGTGAGTCAGTCGGACATGATTTTTTGCCTGATTCTTTTATTAGCCCCACCTCTTACCCCATTAAAAAAAAAGGAAAAAAAAAACACGACCACCAACCAAATAAGGCCAGTGAAACGACAAACCTACATTCACGTATTTGGGCTGCATGTAAATTGATTTTTCTCTTATGCTATAATTAGCAGCGGTGCGTGCGTCTTCAACGTGTTTACGCTACACTCGAATTAAGGCATAATTGAAAAACCCATTAATATCCAGCCCATATGTGTGATTGTAGCATTGTCGTGCCGAAACGTAACGACGCTATAGTATCACTTCAAAATCATTGTAATTCGAGCAGCCGTCGCCACGTGACAGCGTATTATACGAACTAAAATCTAGCATCATGAAAGGACCGCCCACTTCGCCTTCCCCACCAATAATATCCTGCAAAATGGATAGGTTGGGGGACGTCAGTGGGGTAAGGGCAGCAGCTATGCATTGGGGATTAGTTTCTAAAGTAGAGCCTAGTGGCCTTCGGGAGCAAGAGCAAGCAGAGGTAGGATTGGATCAGTTTTATAAAGAAACGCGTGTTTACACGTTTCCACATTAATTTTACTGAAGCAGAGGAAGCGGGGGCATTTTGTATGGCACTGTCTGTGTGGAACAATTGTAGGATAGTATGAGCATATGTGACCCTCTAACAAACAAAGAGACAGTTCTGACACAAAAGGCTACCAAGCCGGTTTAATACAATCAACACAAAGTACTATGGGTAGTAATAGCTACTATTTACATTAGTGTATTTATTTTTTATATGTATATACACACAACGTTAGTCTTCCTTCTATGGGTATTTATGGAGAAAGCAGTAAACAGCGCTGTATAGATCTTAGACGGCTGTTTGATTTAACACAGAACGAAAACAAAGCGGTTTGGGGGTCTTATTGTGGTGTGGAGCAAAAATAAGCAAAAAACAAGGAATGGGCTTTCACAAATGTCCTGGTAATTCAGTGTGTACTGAAATAAAGGTTCTATAAAAGTGATGTGAAGTCGGACAGCGTTTACTTGAAGCTTGTTTTTAGAAGCCGGTGTGTGCCAGCGTGGTGTTTATGTGTCCACTAACGGGCTTCATTCAAACCCCGTGCTGTATCCGTGTCTGAGCTCGAGCGGCAGGCTGTATATAAAAGAAGCCGCCTTGCACCAGAGAAGTGCAGCTCATAACTTCCTATCAAAGCGTGCAAAGTTCGCGGCAAAAACTGTCCCGCGAGATTTTTTTTTCTCTCGGCGCTACTCGCAGTGCATTGAAAGGGGAGGAGAGAAAAATTACGGAGCTCAAAGTGACGGAACTGACGAGAGAAGGAGGAAGCCCGATGTTTATTTTCTTCTTCTTTTTTTTTTTCATCCAAACCCTATTTTAAAAGTGTGTCAAAGACGTGCCATTTAGTACATTTGTGCCCGGATGTGCTAAATAGTGCAGTTGTCACATGTTAGCCTAGTTTCATTTCCTATAGACTAGACATCCATTATATTACATACATAACATACATTATATTACGTTATTTATCCCTCAAGGAAAATTGCCTGGCAAAGGATAGTGCACAAATACGTGGATATACTAAATGAATACTCATTACAGAAATATATTAAATACCCGTTATGTTCATAATAAAAAAAACTTTAATTTAAAAAAAAGGTCACGTGCTTCTTTCATAGTTTGCAGTAGTATAGGGCTATTGAAGGCAAAACTGATTAAATAGTAAATAGATCAATCAAATATGCTTGCTTTTACTATACTAAATAAAATTGTGATGTTCTGTGTGCACAAAATACATATTATAATAATACAATATATTTAAAACACTACTGAGGAGGTAGGGTAATGGTTTCATGTTAATCCAACTTGTATAAATGCAGTTTGCATCACAGTGTTTGTTGAACATGTATTAATATGTAACAAATTGTAATAACACAATAATTAAGCAATATCGCACAAGCAGGAGTACAACAGCATGATTGCAAGTTTGATTATTGCTTTTATACAACCATTCTATAAACAAAAAAATTATATTGAGTAACTGACATTTCAGACACAATATGGCCAAATATTTTGCTTGTTTTTGCTCCGTCAATGAAAATAGTTCCCAAAGAACTCATAGTTGGATAGAGTGCTATGTGTTGCTATGCATCACACAGACTGACTGACAGCCCATACTAAGTGTTGTAACGGTTTCAATGTAACGAATTATTGCTAGAATTGGAATTTTATGGAGTGAACACAGACAGTTAAGTGCTGTTATTACTAAGAATCAGCACTCTTGGAACTGTGCTTGTCCAATCAAATTAGTGGACCGGAACAAATTGTGATATAATAATCCTTGTATTAAAAATGATAGATTAGATATAGATTGACTTTCATTGGATATGAAATCATGGATATTTGGAATTAAATTTTGTGGTTGGCTACGAATGATCATCTGATGGTAGGTCTAAATGCATTCACTGTCTTGCAGGAAATCCGAAAATGGCAACAATTGTTAACCCAGAACTAGATGCCCTTAAGGACAAATCTAGCCGCTACGAACTCCTGGCCTGGCTTAACAGTTTACTGCAAACTAAGTTTACTAAAATGGATGAGATATGCTCAGGTATGTGTTTTGCTTTACAGCAAAGTCATGCTAAAAAAAAAAAAAGAAAAGTCCTTAACATACTTCTTTTGCAGGGGCATGTTTTTGCCAGCTGATGGACTGGCTCTTTCGAGGGTCCATCGACATGAACAAAGTGAAGTTTCAATGTCAGGACCAGGCAGACTTTCGCCACAACTATAGTCTTCTGCAGACAGGATTCAGAAAAATGGGTGTCACAAAAGTAAGGTTTCCCATCATACTCTCTGACCATACCTTACATTTACTGTAAATTTGTATTGCATCCAAACATAAACCAGAACTGAATGATATAGAGTTGCATAATGATCTTCATTTGCATATAAAATCTTTTTTTGATATGTTGTCTGCTCCTTTTTTACAGTCTATCCCAGTGGAAGAGCTCATAACAGGGAAATTCCGGTCTAATTTTACTTTTCTGAAGTGGTTCCGGAAGTTTTTCCAAGCTAACATGACTGGGCAGGTATATAACCCAGTGGAGGCACGTAATGGACAAGAAATTGCACATGCACAACCCAATCTTCAGTCTCCCCAGAGATCAAAATCATCAACAAACCTCAGAGGTATTGAAGGTAATACTATGTTTATTACAATAAACAATAAATTATTACAATATTGTAGGTGACTTGGTTAGATATTGGATTAGATATCCTTGCCTTTTGTGGTCTTTTAATTATATTATATACTATAATGGTGTATTGTAATTAGTTATGTAATCGTAAATATAAAAAGGTGCATAATTAATTATCCTAATTAATCATTGGCTCAGGAAAAGGGAAGGAAGATTCTGACTCAGATGTGGATGTTTCTGAAAAAAAGTCCATCACTTATGACCCCCAGTGGCAAGAAACCTTCAAATGGATCAAGCCTAGCACTCTGGGGGACATCTATGCATACTGTACAATCTGTGACTTAAATATTACTGTGTTTAACTCAGGATTGCTTGATTTAAAACACCACCAGCAGTGTAAAAAACACAAAACGCAAGAACTAAAAACATCCAGGAAAGGAAACCAGGTCAAAGATTTCACATATAGTGAACTCATGCTGCGCTTCATTCAATCCCACTGTCTGCCTTTTTACACCAGGAAGGTCTCCCAGCGTACAGCTAGGCATGTTCTTGGACTACAGTACCCAAAAGACATTTCTTCTGCTGCTAAGCAGGTCCCTTACTGTGTTTACCTTTATGGACAAGTGGTGCTAAGTGAAGAGAATGAAGAAGAGAACTACAGCTGTGTAGTACTTCTGGGGTTCTTTGATGAAAAGGCTGCAAAACACTGTATAAGGATTCTTGATATTTTTCAGTGTGTAGACTCTGATGATGCTATTGTTGAGTCTTTGAAGGACATTGTGAAAAGATTTGAGTTGCCATTGAGCAACATGGCAGCTTTCTATGTTGATGACCAGGATGAGCTGTCTGGGAAGGTTTCTCTGAAACTGAAGACACTCAATCCAAATGCGGTGGCTCTTGGTGGGCTTTATAGCTTGGCAGACTCAGCCTGCAATGCTGGAGTAAAGGCCTTTTCTGACAAGGTTCAACAACTTATTGTTAACATTTATGAACACTATTCTACTTGCTGCACTAAAAATGACAATCTTAAGGGATTGTTTGCTGGTGTTTGTGGCCTTGATGGCTCTGTCCACTCTCTCTCCCAGAGCAGCAAAAAATTTTGTATCCTAATAAACAAGGTGCTTGAAATGTGGACAGACTTGATCTCATACTTCACGTCCTGCAGTGAGAATGATGACAAGGCTAAACACATCTGCTCTCAGTTGGAGGATCCCAAACTCAGGATTGCCTTCATGTTCCTGGAACATGCTCTTGGACCACTTAAAGCCTTTAATGATCATCTGGAACGGCGTGAGGGTTTTGCTTGTGCAGACCTTGTCCAGATCCTACGGGAAGCAAGTTGCCTACTTCGCTCCTATGCTTCAACATTTCTCCATCCTCAGGCTGTGGTGCGTTTTCTGAAGGAACGAGACCCAGCCATCCTTGAGAACCCAAAGCTGCATCTTCCTAGCAATGAACTGAGCTTTGGTGGGGATGAAGTGGAGAACTTTCTGTCTGAGAGGGAAGCAGAATTAACTGACTTTCTTAAGGAATTTCAGGATGAGTGTATGGCTTTCTATAAGGCACTTACAGCTTGCATTGCTAATGGGCTTCCTTTGAGTGATGGTATCCTAAGGAATATGTCTCAACTTCTAAGCCCAGAGGGACGGTTAAAGGTCACAAGCAAAGGTGTTGTAGAACTTGGTGAACAGTTTGGCCTCTCAGCCAACACAGAGGTATCTGCCAAGCTCAGAAATGAGTTTCTAGAGTACCAGCTCATTGAGGAAGGAAATGATGAAGATAATTGTGAGAATGGACATGTAGAAGGCCTATCAGATTGCTTTCCTAGTCCTTCCTTGGAGCGTCATTGGAGCACTGTCCTTAAGTCCACTGCAGAAACATCTGTCTTCAGGAAACTTGTCCTTAGTCTTCTGGCTTTGCCCTGTCCACCCCCTGAAGCTGAGAAAGTCTTTGCTCAGGTATGCAGAAATATAAAATTATTTGTGCTTTGCTTTATACATATTTGTCATAAATGTCTTATAGTGCATGATGCATATATAATTCAATATAAATATTGATATGTATTTGAAATTAATGTAGCCTCAACAAATGTGAACACACTTTACTAAGTCTTCTTTAGTTTAACAATGTGTTCTTACATTGAGGTAATTTGATATATGGCAACTGTCCAACAAACACAGGCAGTGGAGAATGGGGACATTGGCAAATTGGATGGCAATTTGGCAGACAGTGAGTCTGATACCCTCAAAGAAGAGGACTCCACTAATGACGATTCATCCTCCGAAGTCTCCAGCACTAAGACAACACCTGTTAGAAATGGGAGGAAAAAGAAGACATCAAGTAAGAAGTGAATAAAGTAAATTTGGCTATTTTAAGAGAAAAAGTAGACACGTTAGGTTGACCTTTAACTGCAGAAGGGGAAACGCTGAATACACTTTATATATGCATGGGCTGAGATGGTAGGGGTTGTGAACATCACAATTTTGAGATAATAGTTGCAGTTAATCTGTGTAGAAAGGTATGACACGCCGCCATATAGCTTCTTACACAGTGCACACATTTGTGTGTTCTCACATGCCACCGTCATTTACGGCTTATTGCAGTGGGTCAATGATTAATCCGGCATAAACCAGAATTGTTATCTCAGTCAGCCTTTCACTGCAGTAGAGGATCTGTATAATTCAAGGATCAGTGGCACAAAGTAATCGAAAACCTGCAAGTCTCTGACATTCTCAGCTTTCTGTAAAGGTGTTTACACCAGGTACCCTGTGGTTATAGTTTTTAAGGAATTTGCATCTGTGCCACTTCTACATTTTGGAGCACAGTGTTTAGAATACTTGTTGTTATTGTTATGCTTACATGGTTCTTCCAACAAGGAAGTAAATCATTCAGAGGCTACAAGACTTTGGTGCAGTAATATGTACATTAGCACTGTTATTGATGTGAGTGATTAGCTCTGTTGCACTACAGGTAGCTCCTGTACTTCTGCGACCACTAAAACAGGGTGTCCATAGGTCCTTAAAAATCTTAATTTGTATTATATAACAGTATAGAATTAACACTTCCAATCACAGCCAGTTATCTTGCTCAGAGAAGTCAGTTGGATTGATAGAAACAATATGCTGTTTTCCAGAAATGAGTGACCTTTCAGTCTCAGTGAAGCCATGCACGGTGCGACTGCAGAAGATAACCAATAAGACAGGTGTGAGCAGGACACAGTCAATAAGTACTTTACAGTCAGAGCATATACTCTTCATGGCAAAGCACCTTATTTTCTACTCCTTCCTTTATGTACAGGTGTTTCTCGTCTGTACTGGTCAAATATTTGATATATTCAAATGAAAAGACAATCAGTGGTCTGTCTAAAGAAAGTATAGATGAATAGATGTTGAGCAGTATAGATCTTCAGAGCAGGTGGCTTGAATTTCTGTATCTCTTGAATTCCTCTCCTGCAGCGATGGAATTAAACAAAGATGGGGACCAAGTCTTTACTGAAGATGATGTAGTCTGGTCTAAGGAGGTAATTACTTTTTATGTTGTTTTCAGATCAGATATAAAAATCTCTACCGCTACCCACACTAATTTCCATAAAACACTATTAACCCTTCTTTCTGTCTTTCCTGCTAGCACCTTTCTTTTCTTATCTTTCTTTGGGTATACTGCAGTCTCTGGTGCTTCTGCTGGAGGTGCCTGGCCTGAGTGAGGGTGTGTATGTTTGTTTGTTATCCCTCAGGACTCCATTAGGGGGATTTATGGTTGGGAAAGCAGTTTGCGACAGAAGCCGCAGGCACGTACTGTCTTTCAGGCTGGGTCAGGCAGCTGGGCCAAACCACAGAGCCTCCAATTGGACAAGAAGGAACAGGCGGTATGTACCTGCCAAAGCCTGAGGCAGGAGTCTCTGCTGTGTCATGATTATGACAGCAACCTTTGTTAAAGGTGCATTGGTGGAGTTTGGGCTCTAGCAGCTATAAGCGAATCAACAAAAACTTTGTGTTCTTCTTGACCCCACCTCCTATGTATGCACATGTACACAATGCCTCACCTCCCAGAATCTATCTGACCAACATATTTAGGTAAAGAGCTACTCATTGGATCCCTTGGACCTCCAGCTGGCCCAGATTAGGGGCAGCTTCTCTGCAGCTTCATCCTTTATTAACCAGTCTGGCTAACCAGTTTACATTCATTATTTATCTCTTTTTACTTGGCCATTTATGACAAAGTTAGCTATAAACATTTGAAATACTGGCACAACAAGTAACTGATTCGTTGTTGTGGTTGTTGATCAAAACATTTTACCAGTTTACACTGATCAGCCATAACAGTAAAACCACTGAAGTGAATAACACTGACTGTCTTTACAATAGGGCTGGGATACATTAGGCAGCAAGTGCACAGTCAGTTCTCGATGGTGATGTGAAGCAGGAAGCAGGAAAAATGGGCAAGCGTAATGATATGAGCGACTTTTACAAAGACCAAATTGTGATGGCTAGACAGCTGGGTCAGAGCATCTCCAAAACGGCAGGTCTTGTGGGGTGTTCCCGGTATGCAGTGGTTAGTACCTACCAAAAGTGGTCCAAGGCAGGACAACCAGTGAACCGACGACAGGGTCATGGGCACCCAAGGCTCATTGATGTGCATGGGAACCGAAGGTTAGCCCATCTGGTCCAATCCCAGAGAAGAGCTCTTGTAGCAAAATTGCTGAAAAAGTTAATGCTGGCTATGATAGAAAGGTGTCAGAACAAACAGTGCATCACAGCTTGCTGTGTATTTTGCTGTAGAGCTGTAGACCAGTCAGAGTGCCAATGCTGACCGCTGTCTACTGCCAAAAGTTCCCACAATGGAAACGTGAGCATCAGAACTGGACTGTGGAGCAGTGGAAGAAGGCAATGGAAGAAGAATGGTCACATTTCTTTTACAGCTTGTGGAGGGCTGGGTGCGTGTGCGTCACTTACCTGGGGAAGAGATGGCACCAGGATGCACTATGGGAAGAAGGCAAGCCAGCAGAGGCAGTGTGATTCTCTGGGCAATGTTCTGCTGGGAAAACATGTGTCTTGGCATTCACCTGAATGTTACTTTGACACATACCAAAGTGTACCTAAATGTTTTTGCAGACCAAGTACACCTCTTCATGGCAACGGTATTCCCTAATCCTCTTTCAACAGGATAATGTGTCCTGCCACATTGCAAAAAATGTTTAGGAATGGTTTGAGGAACATGACAAAGAGTTCAAGATGTTGACTTGGCCTCAAATTCCCTGAATCTCAATCTCATCTAGCATCTGTGGGATGTGCTGGAGAAACAAGTCCAATCCATGGAGGCTCAATCTCGCATCTTACAGAACTTAAAGGATCTGCTGATAACGTCTTGGTCCCAGATACCACAGCACACCTTCAGAGGTCTTGTGGAGTCCATGCCAGGTCAGAGCTGTTTTGATGGTGCAAGGGTGACCTACACAATATTAGGCAAGTGGTTTGAATGTTAAGGCTGATCGGTGTATGTCATTTAGAATATGAATGTCTGTCTAGGGAAAATGTAGCTACTTCAGTGTCCGGCAATGCCATCTTGTTCCTGCTCCTAGATTTATTTATGTTTTATTTCCTTAGGGTTCATTACAGATTGTTGCAGAAAATTGTTTTGTTTTGTTTTTACCCCACAGCAACAATATATGGCATTTCTACAGCAACAATATTTGCATTTCTGAGCAAATGGGAGTGGAGTGAAGGGCCTCAACAAGGGCCTCAGTGCAACTTTGGCTTTGGACACATGTCTCTTATGATTTGCCCTCTATTTTAAATCACCAAAACCTCGCTTTCTATCCTTATTGCAGCTCTTTATTTTTTCTTTGTTTCATCCTTTCAGTTTCTGCTCATGTGCTTCTTCAATGTATATATCATTCTGATTAATACACAAACATGTACAAAAATCTACCCACTCCAGTTTTCTTGTTGCATCTAAATGGAAACAGGCATGGCAAGGTTAGCATGATGTCTCTATATGGCTTGTCTGTTTTTGATTTTTTTTTGCAAACACATTCCTGTTGTACATATTGTATGGTGAGTCTCCATCTTCCCTTTCGTTCTCTACATAAGTTGATTCTCTCTTGGTTCCAGACAAAAAATGATGGAGGCCAAGCTGTATCAAGCATCACCACACCAAGTCATAAGCCCGGAAAGAGAGCTGAAATGTACCAGGTAATTTTACCGTTATTCCAGTAGTCTTTGTAGAAGTGCTAGGGGAATTATTCCTGAGTCTTTGACTGGCTCCTGACCTCAGATTTGTTGGTTAGGTACTAAGATATGTTTTTTCAGGCGAGAGAACTTGTGCAAAAGTCTTGGGTACTCTAAATTATTTTATAAAATTTGTCTTAAACATTTTGTGTATTCAGGCCAAGTAATTAGGACACCTGATTCTGATCATTTGGATGGGCGACCGAATACTTTTGGTAATATAGTGTATATATATATATATACATATGTGTCCTAATTACTTGGCCTGGCCACAGGTGTATAAAATCAAGCACTTAGGCATGCAGACTGTTTTTACAAACATTTGTGAAAGAATG
>CM074952.1:12318346-12348073 GCA_037577455.1 Pangasius macronema | reverse complement strand
GAGACTGAGAGCCAGGCCTTCTCGACCAACATCAGTGTGTGACCTCACCAATGCGCTTTTGGAAGAATGGTCAAAAAAATATATATATGTATGTGTGTGTGTGTGTGTGTGTGTATACATGAGTGTGTGTGAGGTGAAGATCTTACCCTGCATTCAGAAAGCAATACATTCCCTTGAGAACAGCAACATGTAATATCAGAACCCTCCTGCATTCAAGTCATGGCACCGACTGTCCCAGTTGAAGGACAGCAGTAACTGCTGCTGAGCTCAAGTGATATAACATCGACATTGCTGTGCTAAGTGAGACTAGACTCTTGGTTGAAGACTCACTCAAGAAGGAAGGTGAGGGCTATACCTTCTCCTGGAGGGGATACCTCACAGGAGGCCAACACATGTATGGTGCTGGATTGGCTATTAGAAACAGTATCTTCCAAAGCCTCACTGAGACACCAACTGGCATCAGTGAAAGGTTAATGTTACTCTGTTTCCCCCTTGCTGGAAAGCAGCATGTCATTCTTCTCAGTGCTTATGCACCTACCCTTCCATCAGCAAAAGAGGTGAAGAACAGCTTCTGTAAGACATTGGATGAAGCTCTCAGAAAGGTCCCTGAAAATGACAAAATTTTGCTGCTGGGTTATTTTTAAGCAATTGGCCATCACGACACTGGGCATACCAAAACTATTGGACTTAGACTCCTGAGTCTCTGTGCGGAACACAGTCCCCTTGTCACCAATATTGAGTTTCAACTGAAAAATAAAATATAAGACCATGTGGCTGCGCCTGATCCAAGCATTGGTACCTTCTGGATTATGTCATCATTAGGTGTAAGGACTTGAGGGACATTCTTATAACTTGAGCTATGAGAGGAGCAGAGTGTTGGACCAATCATCGTATGATGGTGGCTAAACTCAGTCTGTGCATCCATCTGGCAGTACACCTTGCAAAGGCCACCAGGACAAGAATGCACTGCGCAAGGCTTCAGGAAGAAGAGGCACGGAGCAACTATCGACACTCTATTGCTAAGCAGCTACAGAACATTGAGTCTCTTCTGGATGACTGATAGTATTTAGTCCTCCATAAGCACATCATTTCACGAAGCAGCATTTGAGTCCATTGGCTACCTTAGGAAAAAGCCTCAGGACTGGTTCAATGAAAATTCCACACACATCTCTGTCCACCAGTTCATCACCTTTGTGTAGGAATAAGAAAGTGTCTCCCAACAATGGAGGGATGCAAGTATTGTCACAATACACAAAACAAGGGTGATAAATCCAGCTGTGAGAATAGCAAAAGTATCTCTCTCTTCCCTGTTGCAGGCAAAGTTCTGGTGAAGGTCATCAGATCTATTACCTGAATCCCAGTGTGGATTCAGAGCAGATCAAAGCATGGTCGACATGACATTCACCTCACACTAGTTGCATGAAAAATGTGAAAAACACAAGAATCTGTTCATTGCCTTTGTGGACCTTTCCAAGGCATTTAACACTGTACATCATGGAAACTTATGGAAAGTGCTCCTGCAGTTTAGATGCCCCACAAAGTTCACTACCATCTTGTGGCAATTTGGCCAAATGGTCAAAGTGACACTAGTAGGATTGGAGTCTGCCCCTTTCACAGTAGGCACACGTGTGAGACAAGACTGTGTTCTCACACCTGTCCTATTTAACATCTTCCAAAGTGGGGTGATCATGGCCTACAGACTGGATGGGTACCTCTTTAACATCAGGAGGTTCCAGGCAGCAACCAAGCTCCAGTTAGTCCGTTTGCTGGAACTTCAGTATGCGGATTACTGTTCCCTAGGATCATGACCCCAGAAGCCCTGCAGTCCACTCTTACAGGTGCTGTTAGAGCATATAGCAGGATGGGAGTATCCGTGAACATCAGGAAACAGGAAGTCCTTTGATAATGGTCATCGGACCCCCCCCACAAGAACCACCAGTATTCTTCATCGCAGACTCCCCCTTCAGTTTTGTACCACACTTTAAATACCTTGGCAGTTATTTATCTAGTGACTGAAGCATGGAGAGAGACATTTTGCACAGGATTAAGCAGGCCTCATAATCCTTTGGAAAATTAAGGAGAGGGTTATTCAGCAACAGTAGCTTCCATCTTCACACCAAAGTTTTTGTTTACCAGGCCATCTGCATCTCTACCCTTCTATATGGCTGTGAAACTTGGAACATCTATGCTCTAAACCTAAAGATGTTGGAATCTTTCCACATCAGGTGTTTGCAGTGCATCCTAAAAGTGATCTGACAAGACTATGTGCCAAATACTGAGATCCTGCACAAGACTAACTGCAGTAGCATAGAAGTTTATAATGCTTCACCAAATTAAATGGCTTGGCCATGTCATCAGGATGCCAGCTAATCATCTGCCACGTAAAGTATTGTACAGTCAACTGCATTATATAGCCTATGTTCCTAGCGGTGACAGCTGTGGACCGCTCAGTTTGGGAGCAACTCTGTCAACAAGGAGTGCAAATGGCTGAGGACAGCAGAATCTAACACTGCCTAGCTAAAACACAGAAGAGGAAGCTGACCATGTTGGCACCTGTTCCCCCAAGAAACCTAGGACAGGTTTTCACATGGCCCTGTCTGTAAAAGACAGTGTGCATCCAGCTCTGGGTTATATAGTCATCAAAGAACCCACATACAGTGTGTGTGTGTGTGTGTGTGTGTGTGTGTGTGTGTGTGTGTTTGTGTGTGTGTGTGTGTGTGTGTGCGCATCAACATCAAATCAAGCCTCTTTGTAGTTTTGCACTTGTAGAGTATGATATATTAAGAATAACATTTCTGGATCAGATGTGGGTTCCTTGAGGACTAGTGGTTAGGCCACAGCGCTTACACTGCCACGGCCCGGGTTTGATTCCAGGCCAGGGAACCAACCCCAGCCACTGGGGCTGCGAGCAACAATGCGTTCTCAATGCTGGTCCCAAGTCCGGATAAAACTGGGGAGGGTTGCGTCAGGAAGGGCATCCGACATAAAAAAAACTATGCCAAATCAAATACACGGACCAATGATCTGCTGTGATGACCCCTACAGCGAGCAACGTTTCTGGAGCAGATGTCCATTAAGAAAAAGCTGATGCATTCACTGAATTTCATGTCTTCTCCCTGCAGGATGGGAGGGGTTTTAGCGTTGGAGAGCTGGTGTGGGGGAAGGTGAAGGGTTTCTCATGGTGGCCTGGTCTTGTGGTGGCCTGGAAGACAAAGACATCTCCCCAGTCTATAAGACGTGTTGAATGGTTTGGAGATGGCATGTACTCAGAGGTAAGAATTTTACCCTGCGTTCCAATGAAAGTCAGTCTTGACTTCACTCACCATTTCTCTCTAGTGCCAATTCCTACTGCTATCTTAAGGGCATCTCTGTTTGTGAGTAGCTCAGGTGAAGCCAATGGAAGCATGTGAACATGACTATAAATATCAGGAAAAACACCTGTCTAATGGTGATCTTATGCAGTAAAATGTTTATAAGCTGAATCAATAAAAGCACTCAATATTTTTAAATAATCTAACATTTAGCCTGTTGAAATAGAGTTTCATATAGCTGATTACTCCACGTACACATGACAGCTGATGTAACCTTACCGTGCTTGCTAGTTAGCATGTTAGCAGAAAAGCAACCTAGTTAGCGAGCCAGTATGACTCTCTACATAGTCCCTAGGTAATAGACCTTATGGAAAATGACTTTGACTACTATTTTTGTAGTGCTCATCAGTGGGTATTTGTGCAACATATAGGCGATAAGCACTTCAGAGCTGTGAAGAAGATGATTATGGGATGATGAAACATTTTCTGAAACCCAGGATTGCTCTTTCACCAGTAGAACCTTTTCTCCTTTACCTCCTCTAGGAGCCAGCATGGTCAGCACTGACTCTTTCTTTATCTCTGCAGATTTATACAGAGAGGCTTTTGCCTTTTGCGGCATTTGCAAAATGTTTCTGTAAAAATTCACATGCCAGTCTGCCCGCCTACAAAGATGCCATTTACCAAGTTCTTGAGGTAAATTAGAATAAAAGTCACACTTCATATTAAACCTTAGAGTGGGTAAAACAGAGCGTGCTTATACCCTTTGTGTCTAGCTGGCAGGTGTGCGTTGCTCAAAGACCTTTGCATCCTCGGGGAACAAACAGGAAGAAATAAAGGCCATGCTGGACTGGGCTTTTGGGGGCTTTCAACCCACAGGCCCTGAGGGATTTGCACCTCCAGACACTTATGGTAAGAATACAGCACCAAGAATACTTTGTGTTAATGTCCTTTATTTTTACATTTTACTAGCTCCAGAGTATATCATTCAGAAAATACACTTTTAACTCTAATCCAGTGGTTGTCACCCAGTGGACCATGGTTCAAATGCAGACCCAGCTAAGTTTATCAGCAAACTGAAGAGAGTACTTAAAAAATATATTGTAGCAGAGCAGATCAACATGTGAAAAAACTGGCTACAATTCAGCGACACTAATCATGTACCAGCACAATTTCTGTAACAGATCCTCTGTTGCATTTTATACAATCACATGGATTTATGTGTTAGTGTTTAGCTGAGGGCAGCTCATCAGGCCAGAGACTAGCTACAGGGCTATTAGTTCAGAAGGGAAAAGACATAATGGTTTGTTTTAGAAAAGGTCGATGACGAAGACAGAACTTTTAAAGACGAATGGAGAAAAAAAGCACGTGTGTATTCTCTCTGCATCAAATTAAAAATAAATGTGTTTCATCTGTTTGTGGCGCTAGTCAAAAGTAGGAATTTGAAGCACCGCTACTAGGCAAAACAAACTTTTAAATTGTCTTATTTATAGCCATTAATGGTTAAGCATTAAAAGGAAACTGTTGTCAGTTCAGTCATAATTGCTTATCAGGATCTTTGTAAGCAGGGAATTTTATGTAGCTGGACTGGACTACAAATTTGAGTTGAATACCCCTGGTCTAATTAATGGCTTGCCAGTAAGAGTAGTTTTTGATGTTAAATGCTTTTATGTAAACCTGTGATTGTAAAACCAAGGACTGTAAATGTAAAATTGTCATATCCATAGAACCTATGATGGACAACCTGAATGGTGTTTTAGTGGTGTATAACTTGTATCTTAACAAACCCTAACTCCCACTCCCATTTTCTCCACACAGCTTCATCTGTCAACCAAAAGGCTGAGTCTTCAGATTCCTCTGTGTCTGATTATCAACCTCCAGCCAAAAGAAAATATGTTCACAGGGGCAGACCTTCCACAACTCAGGAGTACACAAGAGGTAGATGCCAAGACATGTTTATATCCTAGATTTAACAATTTAATCAAAACAGTTTACTTGGACAGTAGTATATTTGCAGATGAATACTACAGCATGTTTGTGACTCGTTACTTCTGTATCTGTATCTTCATCAGAGCAAATGGTTCATGAAGTTTCAGTAAAAGGGAAAAACATTGAAGGTGACTTACTTAAATTTTTTACTTTTTTTGCCATGTATATCATTGTGCATGCAAATGTAAAAACCTGGTTCTTTTACACACATTCTCTAGATTTCTGCCTCTCATGTGGCACTGCAAACACTGAGATTTTCCATCCACTCTTTGGAGGGAGCCTTTGTTTAAAATGCAAGGTAATGCATTGTGATTTTTCCTGCTGAGATAATTGTGCAATTGTACACAGTTATTGATTGATTTATTTATTTTTTTTTATTATTTTATTTTGTGTGTGTGCACATATTCGCCATTACAGGAAAATTTTACAGAGACTTTATACAGATATGATGAAGATGGATATCAGTCTTACTGCACTATCTGCTGTGCTGGACTGGAGGTCATTCTGTGTGGCAATGCCAGCTGCTGCAGGTTAGAATCACATAAGCATACACTTTCTATGTTTTAAATATGAATAAACCGATGAATTGCTTGCATCTCTGGCCAATCTCACCACATCTCTCCTTTTCAGGTGTTACTGTAAGGACTGTCTTAATGTGCTGGTTGGACCAGGGACATTTGACAAGTTGAAAGAAGTAGATCCCTGGAGCTGCTACATTTGCCTGCCCCCTAACAAATATGGTATTCTTAAGCTGAGACCAGACTGGAGTGTGCGTGTTCAGGAGTTTTTCGCCAATAACAGTGCCTTTGAATTTGTAAGTAGCAAACAAGACAGCCTTGTTAAATGACTATCATTCTTTTTCTTACTGATGACTGTTTTGCTCTAAAGAAAGACTGAAAGGCTAGAGGGAGGTGTAAAGGCACACTTTCATCTCTACTGACAATATTTCCATTCTCATTGAAGCTTGATTGACGTTTTGGTTATTAATACTAAAATTCCATGTGTGCTGAGTGATTACCATAAGTGTCATTTTTCCGTGTGGTACAGGAACCACACAGAGTTTACCCCTCAATTCCCGCTCACCAGCGCCGGCCTCTCAAGGTTTTATCCCTCTTTGATGGAATTGCCACAGGTCGGTTTCTGGATTTTGCTTTGATATAAATCAGAAATAGAGATAAAACAAAATGTAATATCCAGAATAAAAGGATATTATTATAATATGTATTTTTCCATAGGCTACCTTGTTCTGAAAGATCTAGGCTTCAAGGTAGAGCGTTACATTGCTTCTGAGATCTGTGAGGACTCCGTTGCTGTAGGGATGGTCAAGCATGAAGGAAAGATTGAATATGTCAATGATGTGCGCACCATCACCAGGAAACATGTAAGTACATTGACATAAGTGATTCTGTGGGTTTTGTATGAACTACACTACTGCTCACACTATACATACTGATAACACTACTGTAAAAGCGATGGACTACTTTATAAAGCCCTTCTAACACTTCTGCTCATCTGTACTACAGCTGGCAGAATGGGGACCGTTTGACCTGCTGATTGGTGGCAGTCCCTGTAACGATCTGTCCATGGTGAATCCAGCCAGAAAAGGCCTTTTTGGTAAGACAGTTCTCCCTCCCAGTGACACTAAAAATTACCATTGGCAAACGTTATACTTTTCTCCCTATTTCTCTACTAGAGGGCACAGGCCGACTGTTCTTTGAGTACTACCGTATACTAACTATGATGAGGCCAAAAGAAGATGATGACCGACCGTTCTTCTGGCTCTTTGAGAATGTGGTGGCCATGAGCGCACATGATAAAGCTGACATTTGTCGCTTTTTGGAGGTAGGCTTTTTATATGAATCTCACAAAATGTGGCAGGTTATGTGGCAAGTAAAGACCATCACATAAGCAAAAAGTGTGCTCATGGGCCAAATCCTGGCGAATTGTCAATTGTTCCAGAAACTTTGTGCTTTAATTGTACTTAATGGTATTTTAATTGCTTATGTATTATTTATCAGTTTCTCCTATTGTTTGTGTGGAAAATTTGAATTCTTGTGTGTAATAGTTATTTTATTTATTTTTTATAATCTTTTTGCAAATTTTTATGAAGGATGCCAATAATTCTGGATCTCATTGTACATGTAAGACATTACTGACAAGAAGTTGTTCATAGACAATTATTTAGCCAAAAGTAGTAATTACAAATTGGGGTCCATTCATGAATTAGTGGATTCGCATGATCTATTATTCTCTAATTTGTCCTTTTTTCAGAGCTGTTTGATGCATGTACATCATTATTTTCGTATTTCCTATGACTTTCATCCAGAGCATTTTCCTGCTCATATAATCTTTTTTCCGGGTCTGTTGAATTAGTCTAGTGAATGTTGCTCAAAGTTTTATGTAGTAGATTAGCTTACATTTTACTCTTTTTACTTTTCTGATCTTAGTGTAATCCAATCCTGATTGATGCTGTGAAAGTGAGTCCCGCCCACAGAGCTCGCTACTTCTGGGGCAATCTACCTGGAATGAACAGGTACTTAGACCTGAAGCTAAAATCGAAATTCTGTCCCACTGAACACCAATTCATCAAAACATGCCATTTGATGAGAGTTTAAATGAATTAATTTAGATTAATTAAGTTAAAATATTATAAAAAAAATATGATGACAGTATGCATCTTTACAGACCACTGGCTGTATCACTTAATGACAAAGTAGAGCTGCAGGATTGCCTGGAAGTCGGTCGGGTTGCTCAGGTCAGAATGAGAAAGAAATGCAGTGATACTAACCATTTATAGCCACATACTGACTTGTCCTGACGTTATACTGCACTGTCTCTACAGTTTGATAAAGTTCGTACCATCACTACAAAATCTAATTCCATTAAGCAAGGGAAAATGGGGCCTCTTCCTGTTACCATGAATGGGAAGGAGGATTACCTCTGGTGTACAGAGATGGAAAGGTGAGTAGGAATAATAAAAGAGAATCATAGAGCCAGTCCCAGTTGCAAATCAATTCATGTGTTAGCATGCTATTTAACTGCAGAACAATTCGAAGCTTTGAGCATTCTCCATTATATCTTTATATCATTATGTCTGTCATCATGGGTTCATTCAGCTTTATTTAAATGCATTCTTTTTTTGCAGGATATTTGGCTTCCCTAAGCATTACACTGATGTGAATAACATGGGTCGAGGCCAGAGGCAGAAGGTTCTAGGGCGCTCCTGGAGTGTTCCTGTGATTCGTCACTTATTTGCACCACTGAAGGATTACTTTGCATGCGAGTCTTAGTTATCCTTTAACTACTATCTTTTAGCAACCATGAGATTCAAAGGGAGAGGAAAAGTAGCGTCATGGAATTTTCCACCTACAACCTTAAAGTCTATGTTTCTTAACAGGTTTTTTTTTTTCATTAATGAATTTTTAGAAGTTTTTTGGTGTTTTGCAAACAAAAAAAATCTGTTTTATGACACACTTATATTGTTTTCAAGTCACCTGATCACTTTTTCAGCTTGATCAAGGTCAGAATGCACAGACACTTTTTGGTTCTATTTTATACATCTTATGTACTGTTGATCTAGTTTTGTTTAGACTGTCTTTTTTAGACTGTCTTAATGACATTGTTGTGCTAGAGAGCCACTGAAACCCCACCCCACTACCTCAGTTAATAATCTGTGACTGGTGCATCATCTGGAGAAATACTGTTTACCTATTTATACATTAATGAATGACAGTGAGTTGGGCTTATAGGCACTCTTAATGTTACATGAGCTTATCTGGTCAGGAATCTTTATAACGAATCATCAAAATGGTCATTTTAACTCTGCCATCATGTATTTTTCAGAAATTTTAATTATTTTTCTGCCTCAGTTTACATACTACTTTTACACTACCATCACTCGTTCTCTTGAAAATGTTTAATGTAATCATAAAATATATTTTTATAGTACAAATCCCAAAGCACATTTGAATATGAAACAAATCTAACCAGAAAGTGAATAAGCCTCAATTTTTTTAAGTTGACAGCTTTATTTTTTGAGCTTCTGGTGCTGATATCAGTTTTTTATTGACGTTTTTCTGAATATAAAGAGGAGGAAAAGGCAACTTTGTGTAATAACATAAGTGCCTACAAGAGGACATTTAGTATTTTGTACATGGCTACTGTGATTCCTGAATATATTTTAACATGGCTACCAATATCACTGCATGCTGAATGTACAGAGTGTCCCAAAAGAATCCATACATAGGGGAAATTAACACTTTTTAGCAAAATGTAAATTTTGTATTTATTTACAAATGTATTTATTTACAAAACACCCTCTACATGATTGCCATTTCTTTGTAAGCGCACACAGAGTCACCTCTCCCACTCATGATGAACTGGTGTTTACACATCTGGTGTTATGCATGTAATTGCATGTCCATCGCAACCTTGCGACAGCTTCCCGATCCAGCCATGAGAATGATTTCAATACATTCTTTTATATATATATATAATATATAAACTATATATATAAACTATATAAAAGTGTTCATTTCCCCTATGTATAGAGACTTTTGTGACACCCTGTAGAATCAGATCTCATTGACAGTTGGTGCTTTGTTCACATTAAGAAAGTCAAAAAACAAAATTGGCTCCAATTGTCCAATTCAGCAGTGAGGTGCTATAAATGTAGGTAGTCATATTTATCCAGGACAGTTCAAGGTGCTAACAAATCAGCATTTGCTTGGTGCATGGTGCTTATTCTGTGGAAGCTGTAAAATTAGTATTTATTCTGTATACAAAACTATGTTAATCAGTTGCTGTTTACTAGCATTTTCATGAAATCAGTTAGATCAGTGCTTCATAACAAATAAACAAAATGCTGTGGTCACATCTATGGTGTAAGCTGAAGTGGTGATAAAATGCATGTGTATTGATGCATGACTAGCTGAATGCTTTAGCATTTGAAGTGTTAAGTCATTCATGTAAGGTATGTGAAATGTCTTTATCTTGCTTTTTGTAGCATAGTAATTATTAGCATATCAGGAGAATCTACTTGAGCTCAACTATTTACATCAGCAGGTCTCACGTCCATGGAGAACACCTTAGGACAGACTATTTTGATTTTATTGACAAATCAGTCGGTGCTATTGTTTTTGATTCATTTCCTTTTTTATTTTTTGAGAGTGATTTTTAGTGCTGTCCTCTTGAACTTTTCTACTGAGCGATTATTTTAACAAGCTTTTATATCTGGGTTCTCATTGCCAGAGGGTGATCATTGCTGTACAAGCTAGGGATCGTCTCCTAAAGTGTCGTGCATAAAAGCCATGTAAGATAGTCACAACTTATAAACAGAGCTACATTTACATTTTTATATTGTAACTTGGTGTTCCACTAAACTTGAACAACATGTGATGTAACTGGCAACTAATAAATTGTTTCAACGTACTGTTTAATCTGAACCTGCTCAGTTTTTTTTAATCATCCTAGAATTAAACACCTTATTTTCTTTTGGATTTGCTACTCTTCATTTTATCAGAGGTGCTTACTGATTAATATTCAGTAAGCAGTGGTGCAAACCTTTGCAAAGAACTGTGTCTTATGCAAACAGTTGTGTTGTTTAATCAGTATCCATCCAGCCATTCTCTGTACCAGTTAAACTAAACGGGATCACGGGGAGTCTGGGGCCTATCCCAGGGGACTCAGGGCACAAGGCAGGGGACATCCTGTACAGGGTAGCAGCCCATTGCAGGGCATATTTGCACACACTACAGGCAATTTGGAAATCAGCCTACAATGCAAGCCTTTGGACTGGGGGAGGAAACCAGAGTACCCACAGGAAACCTCCAAAGCACAGGGAGAACATGCAAACTCTGTGCAGACAGGGTGGAGGTGGGATTCGAACCCCCAACCCCTGAGGTGGAAGAAAACATGCTAACCACTAAGCCACCATGTCCCCTGTTTCATCAGTATTTATTTCATAATTTTTAGAGAATCTACAAGAAACTGTTTCATCTATTTAACCATATACTTAATCAAATAAAAGGCTATTGTTTTCATTAATTCTGTGGAGATACTACAACCTGATCTTGCTGTTTATTCTGCCACAATGTTAGCCATAAACCTGTATTTTTTAAGTGATTATTTGAATAATGTGACATGAGAAGGAAATTCACACAATAGTGCTCACAATCTGTGACTGAAACTATGGGAACCCTCCCTTGCATTGTTTATATGGAATTTAGTCCATCACTTTATCTGAAATGGTGCCTTACTTCCTGTAAGCTAGCAACTGCAAAGTTCATTCAGGGCCTATGATCAGGGGTGCACAATATTCACTATGTAGTGCACTAATTTGGGAGTGTGCCACTTGGTAGCAGTGGTTAAAGGCACAGTGAATAATTATCTAGTACACTCACTGATATCCTACAATGCACTGCATTGGACTAGTGTCCAGTGATGTAACCCACAGGTTCCCAACCCAGGTTCTGGAATACCGTCTGTCCTGCACATTTTAGTGTTTTCTCTGCTCCCAACATACCGGATTCAAACAATCAGCTAATTAACAGCCCTGAGTTGAAGTGGGTGTGTTAGAGCATTGAAAATACTAAAATTTGCAGGACAGTTCCAGGGTTGGGAAGCTGCGATGTAACCTAGCAGGTGAAGTATACCAATAATGCCCTTTGATGTTTGTAGGGAATAGGATATAGATTGGTGGCATGGTGGCATAGCAGGTATAGTTTCTGCCTCACAGCTTCAGGGTCCCCGGTTAAATCCTGAGCTCTGGTTACTGTTTGTGCAGAACTTCTGTGCATGCTTTCCCTATGTCTATGTCCCTATGGTTTTCTCTGGTTTCTCCAGTTTCCTCCCACCTCTCATAAACAAACCAGTAAGTTGTATTCCAGCCTCATGCCCAGTGTTCCCAGGATAGGCTCTGGATCTATCTCGACCCTGACCAGGATAAAGTGTTTTCTGAATGTGAACGAATCAGTAAATTAAAAAAATGAGATAGCCTTTTCAGACATAGGGAGTGTATTATTTAGCCACTAAAGATCATTGTTTAGTCACTCACCTATTGTATATTGGGGGATGTTATAAGGTTTGTTGTCATTTGTAAGGACAACAAAATTGTAACTGCATCTCCAAGGCACGAACAAGTGTATGCACACACACACATGCCTACATGCCCTCCCAACCACCCCAAGTAACATTTAACATAGTACACTTAACATACACTCACCATCCGCTTTATTAGGGACACCTGTACACCGCACATTTATCTCCTGGGATTTTACACAGAATGGGGCAAAAAAAAAACAAAAAATACCCTGTGAGCGGAGGGTCTGCAGGCTGAAACACCTTGTTGATGAGTGAGATCAAAGGAGAATGTCTAATTAATTCAAATAAGCACTCTCTACAACTGTGGTGAGCAGAAAAGCATCTCAGTAAGCACAACACATCAAACATTGAGGTGGATGGGCTATAACAGCAAAAAACCACATCAAGTTCCACTCCTGTCAGCCAAGAACAGGAATCTGAGGCTATCATGGGCACACAGGGGGAAAAAACAGATGATTTTCTAATCTTCAACTGTGCCCATGATAGCCTCAGATTCCTGTAAAGAGTGATTATTTGAGTTACTATATCCTTCCTGGAAGCTCAAACCAATCTGGCCATTTTCCTCTGACCTCTCTCATCATCAAGGCATTTCCACCACAGAACTGTTGCCCCCTCAATGCTTTTGTTTGTTTGTTTGTTTTTCACACCAATCTGTGTAAACTCTATAGACTGTTGTGTGTGAAAATGCCAAGAGATAGATAATTTCTGAAATACACAAACCAGCCCATCTGGTACCAGCAACCATGTCATGGTTAAAGTCACTGAGATCACTTTTTTTCCCTATACTTATGTTTCCTATACTTATGACCTGTATCAGCATGATATTTATTTATTTATTTGTTTGTTTGTTTGTGCATTGTGCTGCCACTAATAAAGTGGACGGTGAGTGTATAACAAAAGACCAGAACTTCCACCCCGTCCTCCCCACCTACAACGCTTTCATATGTGACTACAAAATGGCAGCATTTCTGATGTTTTTTCGCCGGAAGCTTTAATTTGACGCGAGGGGCGATCACGTGACCACGGGGACACGCCCACAGTAGTAAATGAAGACTGCGCGGATACAGCAGCAGGAGCGGCGGCGGCAGTTTCCAAACTGAGCAACGGTGAGGCAGAGTTTACTCCAGTTTTAACCCCGTGTGTCACGCTGAATGCTGTTTAATTCAGATCTTCATTCAAATGTAGCAAAACTCGAGCTTGGTAATGGCTTGTGATTAAATTGTGTAGTTTGTTTGAATTACTTACCCAACGAGATAAATTTGTTTTGTGAATTACATAACGTAGCGCGTGAGCTTAATTTTGTCACCTGGCTGTTTTGGCAAAGTTTGCTTGCATGAGATAATAATGAGACCTAAAATAAACTGAGCAAGAAAAGACCACACTTTGTAGAACATGTTCAAGAAAGTCCTACCTACAAGATTGCAGCTAGTCATTTTTGTTTACCCACCACCCTTTTCGTTAAAGGAAAACTCCACCCTGAAACACATTAAATATGTTTATATTAAAATATTTGTAATATTCTTAGCAATTCTGGTGCTAATTTGTTGGTGGATGCTGTATTTTTATTATTTCTGAGTGGTTTGTGGTAAAACAAAAGAGCAAACACTTCTTTTCTTATTCACCATTTTTTGTCCAGTGTCTTATTAATGAGAAATTCAATATAGAAATAGTGGAGACAGCAAACATTGGACTCAAAGGTTCAGAATGCAATGCAGCTATATGAGTTATAGTACAAACTCAGCTTGACTAATTAGCAGTATATAAGATGGCAAGAACGATGATGTTAAAGACACTAACATCATCAGCATGAAAGTTAAGCTTTGGGGCCTGATCTGTTAGAATAGAGGGTATAGTTAAGGATGTTTGAGAGCTGGACAGTCTAAGGACTAAAGCACTGCTGCAGTGGTGTGCTTATGTAGAGATGAAGGAAGGGCTAAATCCCACTGGAACCACTGTCAGCAGGTAGTCAACCAGCATTGTGGGTAATGTAGGAAACCATTAACCAAAGTAGACAAATAGACCAACATGTCCGTGAAAGATGTTTAAACTTAGTTAAATCAGAATTATATTTTTTGATATCACCATTTTGGGTGATATCGAAGACTGCATGTTGATTATAAAAATTAATATGCATGTTATTCAGGGTGGGTTTTTCCTTTAAGGGAAAAGTTTGGGATTTACTATTGCATGGCTGAGAATGATAGAGTGACAGATTTTACAATGTTTTCCCCCCCAATGGCATTTTACCTCCTCTTCCAGTCATGGCTGTGAACGTTTACTCCACGTCAGTAACTAGTGACAACCTCAGTCGCCATGATCTTCTGACCTGGATTAACAGCTCCCTCCACATGAACCATGCCAAGATCGAGCAGCTGTGTACAGGTCAGTCCCTTTACACTGACCATTTCACCCCAGCAGTCTCCATGTACTTCAGATTATCTTTAACAAGATGAGGGAATGTGCATCTTAATTTCAGAGCACTCAGGCAGAACAGTGATCACATTCAGTGTGGTCTAGTTCTCTTCTCATTGGAGACTGTGTTCCTAGGTGCTGCGTACTGTCAGTTCATGGATATGTTGTTCCCAGCATGTGTGCCATTGAAGAAAGTGAAATTCCAGGCCAAACTGGAGCATGAGTATATCCACAACTTTAAAATCCTTCAAGGAAGCTTTAAAAAGCTAGGGGTGAATAAAGTAAGTACGGACTTGCACCGTTACTCATTTGCATGCAGTGTAAATGCGATATTCATTCTTTGGGGAAAAAAAAGAAGTAACAACTATAATGAACTATGTCTCAAATATTTTGTTTCTTTAACATATTACTGTGTTCTTTATAGATTATTCCAGTGGACAAGCTTGTGAAAGGGAGATTTCAGGATAACTTTGAGTTTGTGCAGTGGTTTAAGAAATTCTTTGATGCTAACTATGATGGAAAGGAATACGATCCAGAAGCGGCTCGACAGGGGCAGGAGGTCTCTGCCTCCCAGTGTCCGGCTCCAGGTTTGGCCAATAAACCTCGGAAAGGCAGTTTGGGTGAGAGGAAATAAGTTAACCATAGCAGAATTCAGTATAGCCTCTTTGAGACCCATAATTCTCAAAGTGGGGTCCAGGGACCCCCATGGTTCTGTGAGGCATAGCCATGTCCATGATTTTTTAATTTATTACAGTGGTGGAAATTACAGCCTAGCATTATCAGTGACGATATATCATTTATTGAGTTATTATAGCTGTTTGACTTACTTACTTAAATTGAATGGGTTTAATCCAAATCTCAGTGACTCAAATACAAGTCAGCCTATCAGTATTGTCAGCTTGATCTGAGTGGTTCAGAAAATGAAAGCTCCCAATAAATAGCCAAAGTATTACTGAATACATTTCATTAATACAACTAGTATTTGAGTAGTTGGATTATGTTCATTACAATCTATTCTGAGGTGGTCAAAAAATTTTTAGATAAAGGGGTCCCTGTCTAAACAAAATTAGAGAACCCCTGTTTTGTTCTGTTACACAGATTTTCCATCTAATATAACATGAACTGTTGGCGTATTGACCCAAAATACCAAAGCATGTCCCCATTACATATTCCAAAAACTGCTTTTGTATGTACCAATTAATTAATCTTTTTTGCCATTTTCTAATATTTGCTTTGTGTCTGTGCATGAGTAATTCACACTCTAAATGACATTTATCTTAATCTCAGAGACACGGATCAGTTCAGCGAAGCCCACAGCTCCAGTTGGTAAGATACATGAAGTGTGTGTAGCTAAATAGAAGTAGAGTTATTTGCAGCTTTATTCTGCTTTACTGCTAGAACGATGCACCACTCTGACTATGATGTATCTTATTGCACATTTGAGTCATTGTGCTGTGTACCATTGTGGTGTTCCCCAGCTCCACAGAGAATGGCTGCAGCTTCTCCCAAGAGGGCAACTCCTCCAGTGCAAAGAACAGATTCAGGGGCCAGAGAAGAGCTCATGCAGATGGTTAGATTTTGCTAAAAAAAAAAAACATATACTCCATGATATTATATGCACATTTGAAGTAATGCATAAATCTTGAATGTAATTAAATGTCAGAATTCACTAAATTTAGTTAATGATCATAGGAGAATATTCTGGTTCAACCCTTAGCTTTGCGTGGAGCTTTGCAAGTTCTCCCATGGCCGTGTGTTTCCGCCGGGTTCTCCGGTGTCCTCACACATTACAAAAACAGGCTGGTAGGTGGATTGGCCACTCTAAATTGCCCCTTGGTATGTGTAGGGGGTTTGTGGGTGCCCTGCTTCATGAGGCAGGTGTACTCCTGCCTCGTTCTCAGTGTGCCTGGTCGGGATGCACCACGACCCTGACGACAATATAACGGTTATTAATGAATGGGTCAGTCCATGTGAAATCACTGGAGGTCTCCCGACTTACCATCTCAGATTTGCTTCATACTTTCTGGAATTGATTTCACTATTCACAATAAATAGTATGTGAAATTTCAGGCTTGTATCAATGTTAGTTTTTGAGATATAGAGGGCTTAAAAATGGGACATGGCCCTAATTTTACTGTGAAATAAGTGCTCCAGAAAAGGTTACATAAGTCATTAATTTTGAACTATTCACACTAGAGCCGTGAAATTCTCAGGGATTGTTACCCAGTATAAGACTTTTAACAACTTCTAAAATAGAAAGTCCACTGTTGCATATTTCCAATTTATGGCCAGTTGAAAATTGAATAAATAAATCTTTCTAGCAACTTTGGCCCTCTTTATCTCTAGAGCTTTCAACTCTTCATATCTACCATGAAAGGAATTATACCACTTGAAAGAGTATGTTTTATTTAGCAAATGCCCAAAATATAAAGTTGATATCTTGAACCGACCTATATTTATTATGGTATCAAATAAGCCATATTTTACTACAAACAAAAATACAAACATGTTTTGTGCATTTGCTAATGAATACATCATGATGATGATGATGATGATGATGATAATAATAATAATAATAATAATAATAATGATAATAATAATAATAATACATTTTAATTAAAAAGCACTTTACATTTTAAAGAAAATCTCAAAGTGCTACAGAAAAGAGTCATAATAGTATACAGCAATTAAAACCAGCTGCCAACTGAGATTAGCTCAGAAATTTAAACTCTAAACCTTAAAACTCTTTTTAAAAAGGTACGTTTTTAGACCCCTTTTAAAACCATCAGTCATTTGTGGAGCCCTCAGATGTTCAGGGAGGGCATTACTCTGGCGAAGAGCAGCGGCGCAAAAGACACGATCACAAATGGTGTGGGTCTTAGTCCTAGGGGGGAGAAGACGATGAGTGTTTGTGGAGCGGAGGGGATGTGCTGAGATCTGTGGGGTGAGGAGTTCTTTAAGGTAAGTGGGGGCATTGCCATGGATACACTGATGTGTGAGGAGGGAGACTTTGTATTCAATTCGGGCGGAAATGGGAAGCCAGTGTAAAGATTGAAGAAATGGTGTGACGTGTTCGTATTTCCGCACCCTCATCAGGATCCTAGCGGCACTATTCTGTATGTGCTGGAGTTTCTGGATGCTCTTGCTAGGGATCCCGATGAGAAGAGAGTTGCAGTAGTCTAGTCAGGAGGAGACAAAGGCGTGAAAGAATTTTTTTTAATACAAATTTTAGCAGGTCATAAATTAAAAACTATACAATGGCAGACCTTTTAGTTTAGAAATTGGACATTTTGCACTAGACGACAATTACTTTCAAATTTCATGCATCTAACATGAATAGTTCAAAAGTAATGACTTATGGAACTTTCTAACTTTTTCTTTAGAACTCGGTTTTACAGTAAAATGAAGGTCATGCCTGTCTATATCTCAAACACTAACACAGATACAAACCTGAAATGTTGCCACACTATTCATTGGGAATAGTGGCACCATTTCCAGAAAGTATGAAGCAAGTCAGAGATGGTCAGTCAGGAACATTTTTTTAAAATCTGGTGATTTGCCCGAATGAATTTTCTCATTCACACCTGCAGCTTATTGAATATAGGTTCAGTAACGTAGCTTCCACTTGTATCTTACCTAGCTTTGCATTCAGTTTCACTTATATTTTCACCAGATCAGTGATCTAAAATGCACCATTGCGGATTTGGAGAAGGAGAGGGACTTTTACTTCAGCAAACTGAGGAACATTGAGCTCATTTGCCAGGACAAAGAGGGGGAAGCTGATCCCACACTGCAAAAAATAGTTGACATTCTGTATGCCACAGATGTAAGTGTTGCTTACGATTTAAGATGTGTACATATAGAATCTCGAGTATTGTTTTTAGTCAGCCATTCCATCATTTTAATGAATTTGTTTCAGCAGGAAGGTTTTGAGATCCCAGAAGAAGGTGCTGGTGAGCCAGAAGAGTTTTGAGCAAACTTTAGGCCATTGCCTGATTTAATGTTAAGTTCTTGTTCAAGTGGGTGTGTTTTGCACATGCACATTGCCATCTTCCTTCAGTCAGGCGCCTTTGATCCTTTGCTTTTGCACAATGACGTTTGAATGTTTTATATTTGTAAATGTTCCATTTCTGTGGCTTCAAATATTTATTTTTGAATTAACAGATGACTGATTTTGATGCTGTTAATATTAAAGGTGTTTGTCGCACTTTGTGCCGAAGTGGCTTACTGGGTTTTTAATGCGTACTCTATAACTCTATATTCTATAAGACAAGATTGCTTTAAAGCCTGTTCTGCAACACTGTGCCCATAAAACCACATCATGCCCTAAACCGTTGCTGTTGGTACATTATGATGCTGCTCTGTTCTAGCTTTTAACTTTACTTCCTCTAACATATGCATATAATATGTTGTAAGCTTCTGTTTTGTGGTTTTATCTCTGGCAACTTCCCTTTTGTCAGACACTAGTTAGATGTGAAATCAAGTACAAGTACCCTGTTTGCTATTTACTAGGATTCTAGGATTCATTCGCATCTTTATAGCTTTTACATTCTGATGTAATAAATATAATGGGGATTTTAGGCTGTAGCCCCCCCCCCCCCCTTCATTGCACAAATGGTTTCTATTCTGTTACTTCAGGTGACCTTAATAATAGTTCAAAGTTTCATACAAAGCAACAATAAAAATGACAAATGTGATCCAATATACAGGGAATCAAACTGACTAGATGCTTTAAAGCATAAAATTATGAGGTATTGCTCAGATAATAATGTTAGGGGTATCTTTACAGGGACATAACATCCATAGTGTGGTGGATCTGCAGATCCCTAGTAGGTGGGTATGCACATAAGAAATCAACTGACAGATCCTAGCAACAACCTGGTATGGAAACATTTGTTCCGCAAGATACTACATGGTGAATGCACAGTACAATATGTTCAATAGAAGAACATTTTAATTTAGTTTTGTGATAATACAAAGAATCAACAAGTGGTGGTGCTTGAAGTTTTAGGTTTATTACAATAACAGATAATAGCCATAGCTCATTAGGGACTAATTAACATTTCAAAATTTTGAATAGCTACTGTTAAATGTGAACATGCTATGTCTATATTCTCAGCACTGTCCTGATGGTTCTTTAGCACAGGGGTCCTGTATTGGCTATCACAACTGGGAGTTCTTTTAGCTATGAGCCTATTTGTCTATTAGGAATAAAGAACTATATGTCTTCAATAAATAGCCAGATTATCATTGTACACATTTGAATAATTTACCTAATATTTGAAGAGATGAACAATGTTCATGAAATATAATCATGAGCGGGTTTGTGAAATTCATTTTACAGTTAGGAATCATTGGCAAACATTTTAAGGATACTTTAGATATTACTTTATAATCAGTAACTGTAAAGATGATTTATTGCAGACTGGCCTAGAAGAGGCATTTTCGCTCACTAACTGATTGAGTCAGTCCCATTGTTAAAATACGCATACGTGAGGAGTCTAGCTAGCCAAATTTTAATCTAGCTATCCTTAGCTAGCAAGCAGTCAGCAATATTGGGGATATTCTGTGACCTACATGCATCTGCTGTATGCTCACCATCATTTTGGGATGGTTGGAGAGAGTTGTAAACTAGCTCATCTCCAAATCATTTGTGATGGTTAGAGAGAATATGCTAGCTAAAGTTGTCATTTCATGTAGGTGTGTTTCCTTGCTTCAAATGTTGAAGCTAATAACATGTTAAATGAAGGTGTGCGAAGATGTACTGTGGCATGAATACATTTGTAGCTACATATTGGCTGTATTTATCTCAACCATTATGTTGTTTACTTACATGAATGCTTGTTCTGCGCTTAGCTAGCTAGCTGTCTGATGTTCACATCACTGTCACATTTCAGTGTAGATAAGAATAGCTAGCAAGCAGTGAATGTGTTGTACGTATCTGCTGAGTTCATTTGCAAGTAGCTAACTTCCACTATATATACCAAAATCGCTGAGAGTAGAGGTGGGTTAGCGAAAGTTGTCATTTCATAAGGGTGTGTGTCCATGCTTTAATTAGTCTTGTAGTGAATAATTCATATATTATATACATATATATGTGTGTGTGTGTGTGTGTGTGTGTGTGTGTGTGTGTGTGTGTGTGAGAAATCAGTTTACTGTGGAAAGAAGCTCTAAGATATTGTGAAATGTCCTGTTTTAGGAGGTTGAAATCAGCAGGTTACTTAGGCGGTCTTGTAAACCAAAGTATTAACTCAATAAAAAAAAAAACACCTGCTTTACATTCTAGTAATTCTCTGGTGTATTTATTATTATTATTTATTTTATTTTTTTTGGTGGTAATTTAATGCATTGCCTCCATAATCCGCCTTCTTTCCCCTGCTGATGGGCTGCCAGTGTAGGTAGTGTGGAGACCCATACCAAGTAAGTTGTCAAGAGACTCCTCCAAAGCATACGTTCTCTCTATTTGATGAAGGGGTGTGGGGATGTACCATGGATTGAATGCATTTGTAGCTACATCTTGGCTGTGTTTATCTCGACCATTATGTTTATTTATGTGAATATGTGATCTGTGCTTAGCTCAGTCTAACTATCTAACAGTGCCTCAACACCTCTTTTGGAAACAGGAAACTCTAAATCATGTCTCAAGGACTACTAATAAGAAGGCTCTGTCTTTTAGACCCTACACAATTGAATGTCTCGCCATTGTTGAAATGCCATTGACACTTGTGTGACAAATGCTATGCAGCCAGTGGCGGTCCAGCAAAACTAGGGTTGCCTAGTCTTGTTTATTTTGAACAGCTCTTTTGAATTCTTGAATTTGATTGGTCAGAAAGTGTTGATTGTTGAGATATTTGTATAACTTTTTACAACTTTGACAGTGCGGCCAGCTGTAATTTAAATGATAGTTCTATATTAATACACTTATTCTAATCATTATCATTTCTATAGTAACAACCCATTCACAGGGACTTGTATGGCAGATGCTTCATGTATAATATTTAACAGATTAAAAAAATAATAATAAAAAATTATTTTAAAAAAAAGTATAATTACATTTTTCTGTAAGGAGATGTTTATGGATGGAGTGTCAGCACACTGTAGACTAATGCTATGCGAGAGTGTTCAGGACAGAGGACTTTGTGCTTTCTGGTATCTTGATAACATGACAGGCTTTTAAACTTTTTTTTCTTACTAATCTCGAAAGAGAAAAAAAAGACTACAAGTCTAGGGCAAGAACAACTGTTTATAGCATCACATGTCTTGTGGATATTCCACAACGCAACATGTAACTACAAACAGTTAAAAGCACTACATGTCATTCATTAATAAATCAAAAATTTCTGTGGTATTAGAACAAAAAAACATGCAGTTATTGGAAAATAATAAACTTTGTTGTGGATTATTTTCCTGTGACATCATGGCCTGCTGTGGTTTATTCTTTATATGATCTCATACGATGTTACTGTATGTATTCTAAAAATGGCTAAATATTCTAATATGGCTGCTTTATTAGCATGTTTCCTAATTACTTTATAAGAGTAATAGTTTTTGTGTGTTTCTTTTAGTTTCATCTTCCTATGTTCAATAAACCTGTGATCTTAGACTGAATTGCCAGGCACGAGTTTAGCTGCCAATTCATGTTAACAAACGTAAAGAGGACAGAACACATAAATCTAATTTATATTAACATTCTCTTTGCCCATGGTAGTCTCAAAAATGTTGCCAGTTTGTCTTGAGCATTCCTTTGCAATCTTCTGTCTTGCAGGCATAGCCATAACTAGCTATGAGGACACTGAGGACCAGACCTCACTAGTTTCGAAGGTTGTGAGTTCTTTTGTGATTATTATTATTATTATGATTATTATTATTTCCCTCTCTCTCTTCCCAGTAACCACCAGGTGCTTGGGGAGAAAAGCTGCCTCGCATCTGTTTTATATGTAGACAAACATTTACAAATCTTTAGGAATAGAATGTTAATTTTGTATAATTTTTTATATAAATAATCTATAATATACAAAACAATTAACATCTCAGCTCTACTCTATTGTTCTTTATATATATATATCAGTTTACTGTGTATATCAGTTTATATATAAATCAGTTTACTGTGGAAAAAAGCTCTAAGATATTGTGAAATGTCCTGTTTTTGGAGGTTGAAATCAGCAGGTTACTTNGCCAGTGTAGGTAGTGTGGAGACCCATACCAAGTAAGTTGTCAAGAGACTCCTCCAAAGCATACGTTCTCTCTATTTAGGAAGTGGATAAGCTCACTAGACGACTGAATATGCCGAGTAGCAGCATCAGTAGCAGAATAATTTCAAATGTAAGAGGCAGCAGCTTCCTGCAAAATCACCTGGATGGCACTAAAACTGTTAGATGACCACAGTGTTGTCCAAAGCCAGTGGGTAATTTAGTTTTTTAATCTTCTTCGGGAAGAAGGAATAGAAATAAAATCACAGAGAAGAACACACTCATCTGAATTGGGTTTAAAATGACCTTCCATGAGCAATAACTGTCAAGTATATGTCATGTAAAATGTTCTAGATTTTCAAAAAGGAGTGGGATCCCTATTGCCAATCTGTCTTTATATACTCTACTGCACACATCATTCCTTCCTCTTCTCACTCCTTGCATAGACACTTCATAGTGACTGGGTTTGTCAGATCCGCTACATCCCCGAGCTGAATGTCATCGCCACCTGCTGTACCTACAGATCAAATGACCACGGCTTAGGCTTCAGTGCCCTGCTTAAGAAAATGCATAATTGAGTATGATATGCAAACCCGACATACTTCTTATTTGTGAATAGCAATTCAGGAGTGTTTATAACAGCATCTCACACTCCAAATTTTTTTCTTTTTACATTTTTAATGTGATTTTCAAGCCTGAAAGTCACTGATAGAACAGCAATTGCATGCACAAAATAGTATGACCAGAGAGCATGTATTAAACTTGTGGAAGCCCATTTATTAAATTAAATTAAGCCTTCGTAAAATTTAGCAAGTTTCTCAAATGAGAATATAATATTACCATGGTAAAAATAGTTACTTTTTTTTTTTTTACATTCACCTTATGTTCATAGCTTTCGAAAAAGTTTTCATTCACATTTACCATATTACCATAATGCATCCTCATGTCTAGACTCTTTTATTCATCTATTATAATATTTTAGCACAGTTTTGCAGCACATTTCTCTGCTTTTTGTTGGGACTGTACTACTGGAGGTTCAAGTGAGTACTCACAGGAGTATCTTTGATATCCAAATTCGCAGTGACCAGAAACATTTAAAACATGCAAAAGCATCATTTACATACAGCTTCCTCACTGTGTACGTGGCACAATTCACATAATGATTCTTTATATCATCTGCAACATGCCCACTGTTTGTGTGTGCAATTTATCCGATTGCACCTGTAAATTATGTCTTTGGATTTGGTTTTAGTTGGTAAATCAGGGCCGTAGGATTTTTTTTAATAGGGTAAATGCATATCTAAGCAATGATTTTCTATGTATGTTTACAGCTCTACCCATTCCACCTCCACAAAATGTGAACTAAATTCTTTGAGCTCAATAACCGGGGTATGTTGCCATATACATAATCAGCTTTAACTGGCAGGTGCTGAATACATTCAGTTTCTTTGATATGCCACATTTGTTTTGCTTTCATTTTAATCCACTTGATCCAAATTATTAGTTTTCATGTGTCACAGTTACAGTAGATTTTGATATAATCATCTAAGTCTGAAATCCCTGTGTGACCAGTCAGACAACTCAGATGACAGGCTGCTCATCTCGCATTACTTACCTAGTGGTGCACCACAAACATAGCAAAGTGATCAGCATCTCCAAAGGCAAGGTAGGTTTCTAAAAAAATTTGTAATGCTTATATAATGCTTATACATGTGCAGATTGAAGTTCTTTGAGGGGTATTGGGTAATACAAACAGCATTTTGCCAAAACAGTGACATCTAATAAGCCATAAGCAGCCATTCTGTGGAACTCTGTACAATGCCAACTTCAGGCAGGTCAGATGTGACTCAGTAACACAACTCAGTAGAGTCAGCTTGGCAACTGCTAGGCAGAGGACAGCACGAGATAAAAGGAGATGAAAAGAAAAAGACTGCGAAAGCAATCAAAAAGAGTTGAATCAAATCACTATCATCTTAAAGCAACTTCGACAGCTGTTAGAATATGTATACATTTATGTGTTTCCATTTGACTTTTAAATACTTGCATGACTTAAAATATTAAGCATATGGAAAGAATAGAAAGGTCCTGTTTGACTCTATCCTTCCAAGCCATTTGTGCACTCTGTCTATATATGCTCTCCATTCATTTTCTCTGCTGCAGGTGGTGAGTGGGTGCCCTGCTGGTGTAGGGAACATGTGAGATGTAATAAGCAGAGGTAATGTAGTAATGAGAAGGTAATGTAGTTCCAGACAAATGCCAAGAAGCCCAGGCAGGTGACAGCGATGGCCTTTGATGGTGCCACAAGGAACCTAATCACTGGTTCTAAAGATGATACTCTGTGCTTCTGAAACTTCAGCAATGGATGTCTGCTTTCAGAGCTCCCTCTAGTTATTGGCAGGTAGGACCACAAGGCAAGCTTAGGATCAATGCTTTACAAGATGCTTCACAGATAAGAAGCACAGAACCAAGAATCTATGTGTCAGGCTAGAGCAAATGTATTATGTCCTTTGTGAGTATTTCATTGAAATCAGAACAGTTTCTTAAATACATACTTTGATGTATCTAGAGAGTTAAAGGATTATCTACGTATTACACAAAAGTAATCTGAATTTTAATTTACTATACTCCAACCTTACAGTGTCAAAGGAACGTGTGTATGTTTCCCTTATCCTCTTCCAATAATCTCGTTCTTTTTTCCCCTCCTTCTCTCCTCCACCCTGCATCATATCTACACCATGCATACTCGTGGCTCCAAGATTCTGGTTGACTCTGGCTAACCCTTCTGCCATATAAATGTTAATAAGTACCCATGTTGTTTGGTATTATATAGAGTATGAGTGAGAATATTTCTTGGTGTATTTTCTGTAATCTCTATAGCTTGTGAGAAGACTGAATGGCTACTGTAAGTCTGTATTACTGCAAGTCTGTTATGCAGTTGATATCCCTGTTCTGATCACAACCATTAAAACCTCTCGAGCATTAGATGGCCACCGTCTGGTCTAAATAGCACCAAAGTGCGAAGGGCACTACAAGGAATGCTCTGCAAGGTCATTGTGATATGACCCTGGGCCTAAACCCAAGGTTCAACCACAAAGTCACCATAGATTCATCTCCACTTTAATGCATGCAAGGTGAGAATGACAGAGCATGTGCTTCTCTATGTCTCTGTCTCTCTCTCTCTCTCTCTCTCTCACTCACTTGAGTGTTATCAAAAAGGCATTTTTTATTTATGTTACATTTCTGGCATTTAGAAGACAGGACTTACAAGAGTGCTTTGTAGTCTTCACAAGTTCCAGAGTGACTTACAAGAGTACTTTGTAGTCTCAATAAAAAAAAACATATCCTCATGCTAGTTCACTAGGTCAGGGATTAAGTGCCATCAGTCTAAAGAAGTATGCAAATAAAACACAAGGATTTAAAAAAAAAAATAGACAAACAAATTGCTATTTCAAGTGCTTAGTGAAGAGGTAAGTCTTTATTCTTCGTTTAAAGACAGCCAGCTATTCAGATTGAGTGCTTTAAGGTAGGGAGGCACTTGTCAGTTTTTGACTTTGTAGGCAAGCATCTGTGTTTTAAATCTGATGCAAGCAGCTACAGGAAGCCACTGGAGGGAACATGGCAATGGGGTGGTGTGGGAGAACCTAGGGAGGTTGAAAACAATTCATTGCAGCTGCATTCAGGATTAGTTGCAGAGGTCTATCATTAGATGGTGACTATATGTCTCCCAAGCAGATCTGTTTTCAAGTTTTATTGTCATGAGCATTAAGAGTGCTTTAAGCATATATATATATATATATATATATATATAATGAAATTATTGTACTATCCCTGCACACTTTTACAAAAGACACAGTGCAAAAAGGATGAACCTTTGTGGGAAACTGAACAGAAAACAGAAACTACTGATGTCCTGGGAATTTCACACACAACAGTCTCAAATTTACACAGAATGGTGTAAAAAACACTGAATGAACGGCAGTGCTGTGGGTGGAAATGCCTTGTTGATGAGAGAGGACAGAGGAAGATGGCCAGATTAGTTTAAGCAACCAGGAAGGATATAGTAACTCAATTACTCTTTACTACCATGGTGAGCAGAAAAGAATCTCGGCATGCGCAAAACATTGAATCTTTAGGTGAATGGGCTACAAGAGCAGAAGACTACATTGGATTCCACTCCTGTCAGCCAAGAACAGGAATCTGAATCTATCACAGGCACAGACTCACCCAAACTAGACAGTTGAAGATTTAAAAAAATCATCTGGTCTGTTTCCAGTCTTCAAATGTCCAGTTTCAGTGAGTCTGCTCCCATGATAGCAGCAGATTCTTGTTCTTGGCTGACAGGAGTGGAACCTGATGTGGTCTTCTGCTCTTGTACCCCAAGCATTAACTGAAGCTCTTGACCTGTATCTGCATGATTTTATGCATGTGCTGCTGCCAAATGATTGTCTTAGACAGCTACATGAATGTTCAGGTGGTAGGTGAATGTATATTATATTTAGTTTCATGTGGATTTATCAGATTTTTGAGACATCTTCATAATGAAGAGAAAATGGTATTGGAATTAGGCAGAAAGTGGAAACAAAAATCAGAATAAGAAGCTAGTGAAGAATAAACCAACTTCAGCCTCATCACCTAGTTATCTTTTTAAACTGCTACTTAACTGGATGGAATGAAGACACTTGTATGGTAAAGAAATATGTCTGAATGCATCTATAAACAATTCATTCGCTACCTATATTATTTGTATCAGCTTTTTAATACAACTAAAATACAGCTCCCAGCTGAGCACTCAGCCCCGTTTATCCATCATGCCAGAGGCAGCGCCACCTAATGGAGTGGGCGTGGCTAAAGTTCAGAGCACCTCCCACTCCAAAATCAGTTGACCAATAGAGGTTTAGGATGAACGCCTTCTTCTAAGATAAAGCTGAATAAGTAAATCTGTTCACTCACTATAGATCAAAACCAGAATAATATCAAACAGATTTTGAAAGTGTATATTCCTCTTCAGGATCCAGTGCTGTGACCTTAGTTAGAGACATAAATTTGCCTTCGCTATTTAAAAGAGCATGACTCTAGTGAAGATGAAATTTGCAAGAATTTTACAACACAAGACGATCACGTTTTAAAGTGCACCATGATAATATTTTACAACAATAATGGAAAGTTTTTTTTTTGTAGAATTAATCATTAATAATAGCTATTTAAGGTAGTAGTCAACTCTTGGTGAACTTGATCTTGAGCTTATTTATTTTACTGCAAACGCAGTGATAAAAAAAAGAAGGGATAAAAAACTCTCTCCACTTCTTTCATATAAACACACAACTTCAGCAGAGAGAGGTCACCCCACAACCTTTTACTACATTTGAGGACAAACTCTCCCTCCGCAAGATATTTTTGCAACGTCTGAAAAGAAAAAAAGAAAAAGAAAAAAAACAATTTCATCCTTCTAACACGTTCTCACATGCAAAATGAATGAGTTGTTTCGAAATGCCACAAAACGTACACCGATGTCGTAAAATTACACACATGCGCCGTACAGCTCTGGTGCAGTTCTGGCGTAAATCTAAATGTTGCGCATGCGCGTTGCGGATCTGGGGGCTTACAGCGCTGCCTAACTTTATTGCATTTCTCACCACATTGCATTAAAGGATTTGAATTTTTGTCTCAAAAGAACCTTTTTTGTCTTTTTGCGTAGTTTACACAGTAATCCAGTTAGCCAGTGATCCAAACTCCTCTGACGGTAAAATTGTGAGTAAGAAAAACATTAAAAAAAAAAAAAAAAACTAATCTGTTTTACGGTTTGCCACTCTTACTATTTACATGTACAAATGAACGCTACTTATTCGTCCTGGTGTGTGAAAGTTTGGAAAATTTAGCCTTTAATTGAAAATTGCAATCACCTGGTGCGACAGAATTAAGGCCAGCACCTTAACTGCGCCCCCTAGAGGTCTGATGCACAACAGCGGGACAAAAGTAAAGAGCTTGACCATATGTCCATACTGTTTGTTTGCTTGCTTGCCTGTTTGTTTGTTTTTAAATTACTGCTAAAAATTAATACATATGCTCACAACCCAGGTTCTGGAGCATCCCCTGTCCTGTACATTTTAACATTTTTCTCTGATTTTACACACCCATTTCAACTCAGAAGGCTGTTAATTAGCTGATTATTTGAATCAAGTGAATTATGAGGTGGGAAAACACTAAGATATGTGGGACAGGGTATACTCCAGGACTAGGGTTGGGAACCTGGTGGTTAACGAATGAGCTCCTAGGGTCATTTCTGTCTCTCTATCCACTTCCAGGCTCTTCTGTACCTGTTGGCCACAGTGAAAAAAGCTTAAACTTCTGCAGTTAAATTCAAACTGTTTGCATTCGAATCTTAACTTGAATTCTCTACCTTTTTCTGCTTGCAGGCAGGTCTCAGTAGCTGACTGAGTAGTTTGGTTTCTGGCAAATTGTCCATCCTATGCATTATGCTATAGCACAAATGGACATTGTATACAATCATGTGCTTCTAACTTTGTGGCAACCGTCTGGGGAAGACCCACACATAGGCGTGATGGTCAGATGTCCACATACTTTTGTCAAATAAAGTGTATATATAAATATAAAGCAAATAAATGAAACAGTAAATCTGGACAGGCTGTGTAGCCATGCCCATAACACAGCTGCAAAAACAATAAAGAATAGAACTAAATAAATCAAGGATAATCATGAGCATCTGAACT
>CM074952.1:12293442-12306478 GCA_037577455.1 Pangasius macronema | reverse complement strand
TTTTTCCCTGGTCTTAAGATTTTGTTCAGGAGTGTATCTGATTTACACAATATTTTGTAGCTGTTACTATTATTGAACAAAAAAAAATAAAAAAAATTAATCCAGCACATTCACCTGTTATAAAAGAAGATCTTCAGTTTCAGCAAATCTTCTTTAGATGCTGCTGTGTTTACTTTCTTCAGCCCTTCTTGAAATCGAGCATCGCTGTTAAAGTCATACGAGTCAAATCTCCTGTAGAGAGACTCCATGACTCTAAGGCAGGGCAGACACGAGTCAGCTGAGGACACACACCATATTCACGGAAATAAATATCCTAATATCCTTTCATAACCAAACAAGACGGTCTTGGTATTTACATTAGTCCACCAGCTTTAATGCACACATGTTTACTTCCTTATACGCCTACTAGCGCGTCTCAAATGACTCTTATTGCACTTTTAGTGAATTTGAAGTCCCCTACTAGCTAAGATCCTCATTTCAAAATAAAAGTCTCCTCATTACATAATGACAAATTCCTCATCTACATGCGCTGGCCTAAATGATAAATATAATGATATGATGATATAATGATATGATGACTGATAATAAGTTATTTTAATGTATTCTATGTATTTTATTCGTTATGTTTTTATTTGATACATTCACACAGTCACAGATTATTTTTTATTAAATCTCCATTATTCAATATTTAATCATTGTTTTTCATTTTAAATTTTGGTATGTATGAAGGATTTCATTTTGTTATTGTGCAAAACACTTTACATAATTCTGAATTTTAAATGTAAGTTTATTAAATAATCAGTAAATATTAGATAAATTTCCCAGCTTTATATAAAATGATGATTTATCCAGAGTTCCTTTGAGAGAGAGAGAGAGAGAGAGAGAGAGAGATGTATAATCTAACTGTCAACTGCCATATATTATAGATCCGTATTAGAGATCAGTGCAAATAGTTATTTGATTATGTTTTTCAATCCTGTCAAGCATGAATATTAAGAACTCTGTACTGGAAACAGTCTGCATGCAAGTGGATGGACTTGGCCCCTTACCTGTAACTCTACCTGTATTTGTCAATCATTAATTTCTGAGATCAGGAAGACAATCAGGAACTTCCGTAGCACAGAGCAGATCCAACTCAGTGACTATCTTTGCTGCTTTTTTTTTTTTTTTTTTTTTAATTTGACTTTCTTAAACTAGTCTGACCCAAGTTAAAAAAAAGCCCCAAATCCTGTTATAGAGCTGCTGGTTTCCTGAGATCAGAGCAATGACCAAGAGAGTAGCCAACTGCAGCCTGATGGGTGCTGAGATCCCACTTTCATCAGAGTTCTTTAAAGGTAGGAAACACAACTTAACGCTCCAGCGTAGCACTTCAGCCTTGTTTTATGTGCAACACAATGCTTTAGCAATCTGTAAATGTATGATGGAGCATCTGGATTATGTATGGCTGAGATTGTGTTTAAGAAAAGAATTTTTTTCAAGCATCCATTAATATAGCTAAAATGATATAAATAGCATATTTCTAAAAGACTTTTTCTACATTTGCATTAGGCTGATTTGGTCAATGTTCCCAAACAGTAAGGCTTATTGTATGGCTGATATTTATGTTATATTTGAAAGAATATGTTGCTGTTATGTTACATTATTTATGTTATCCCACTTTATACCACAGCTCTGTTGTATTATGGATTCAGCTCATTCTAATGCGTTATCTATAGTAACAGCTCATTCACAGGGACTTGTATAGCACACCCACTACATAAACAGATTAAAAATAAAACGTGTAATTGCTGAAATTGTGAGGCCTTCTGTAAGGAGTCTCCAATGTCAGCACTTTGTAACATTCCAGGGTAAATCTGGCCCTTAATGTTTTCCACCGTGGGACAGTCCTTAGGACAGAGGACTGAGGTTTCTCGTTAACCTGACTGCATTTTAACAAGCTGCATAGTTTTTTGTTTTATTAATGTCAAGAGAAAAAGAGAGAAGCTGTTGAGAGAAAACTATATCGAAATGTTAAAACATAAGAAATAACAGAAACTAACATGTTTTGCAAATGGTCCATAAATTTGGATTGGGCCACATCACACCACACCACTGTTGATTAATTTTCTATAACAGCACATCTTGTCACCAAAACTGGACAGTTGAAGTCTGGAAAAAGATCAGGCAATGCTTTTCCAATCTTGAACTGTTCAGTTTTGGTGAGTCTGTGCCCACTGTAGACTCAGGTTACTGTTCTTGTCTAAAAGGAGTGGAACCTGATATGGTCTACTGCTGTTGTAGCTCATCCTGAGATGCTTTTCTTCTCAACACAGTTGTAAAGAGTGGTTATTTTTATTATTATATAAAACTGAAGTAGAATTTGTTTCTCATTTCCGTTTTAAGTCATTTGTTTTTGTAGACAAACTCAACTCAAACTTACTTTGTTAGAAAACCTATATATCATGGCATATTGTGTATTGTAGAAATGTCTTCAAGTATCCCCTAATGGCTACAAGCTATTTTGTTGTGTTGTATAATGAAAATGCCAAACACTACATAATCTTTGTCATAATCTTGATTTGAATAATATTTACCTGTGTGTATTTTCGCCATACTGGTTTTCTAAATAATACAGTTTTGTTCATAATTTAATGATCTTGTTAATGTTTTCTCTGCATGAAGTGATTAAAAACGAGCTGTGGTTGTACCTCGTCCCGGCCGTGCTGGCTGTCCTGATCCTGGCTCTGTTTCTGGAGGAGGTTGGCTTCTTCCTCCGCCACGTGACTTCGTTCAGACGCAGGTGCCTCAGCCTGTGGATCCTGGGCACGTATCCGGTAAAACAACACCTGTAATGGGTTACCATTAGTCAGTAGATGGTTTTGTAATATGATGTCATTGGAAGCTTGATGAAATTCGTTTGGTTATTGTTATCCTTTCACATTAGGTCTTTGGAATGACCTCCATCATTGCACTATACGTACCTCGGTCCTCCTCGCTGTGCAATTTTATAGCTTCTTTGTAAGTGCCTTTTTAAATTCTATTGGACTTTCATCTGTATTACTGCACGGATACAAAATCATCAGAAATGTATTGTTGCATGATTCTGTGAGTATTCATAAAGAATGAATACTGATAAATTGCTCAAAAGTGTACTCATTTTGTCTTAAAGATATCACTCCATTACTCTGTTGAAGTTCATGGGTCTTATTGAAGACTTCTTTGGAGGGAAGGCCCGGATGTTTGAGGTGCTGGCAGGGGAAAAGGTTTCTCCTGACCCTTTTCCCTGCTGTTGCTGCTGCTGTTTGCCCCTCATTAACATTAACAAGTAAAGGGGGACACATCCACATGCTCATTTTGCAATGCCTTCAACTATACGATTTTGAGCTCTCTGGGTTACATTTTAAAGGCTTTATCTAAATATTTAATAAAGCGATCTTGCTGTAACATCACCCCCCTGTGCTACAGGACAAGTCTGGGATGGATGATGGCTGCAGTCCTCCAGCTCTCTGTGGTCAGAACTCTCGTGTTCTTCATCACTCTCGTCCTCTGGACAGATGAACAATATGACTATGGGGACGTGAGTCTGCCACCAACATGTCTAATCCATACTGTTACTGATTTGTATGCCAGAATATACCCTTAAAATATACATCAAACATGAAGGAAGCTATTGAAGAAAAATTATTTGACCTAACATTTGACCTTGCTGTGAGCTTGACCCTGTTTAGATTAATTAAAAAATCTAGTTCATCTGCTGGTTACAGTCATAATAACATACAAATCCTACAGACATTCAACCACTCATTCTTGAGATATCACGCTAGCAACAACCTCAAACAGACGGTCGGACAACCTGAAAACATAATGCCTCCATCACTCAGTGGCAGAGGCATAAAAAAATTTCAGGTTCCTAATAGATGTAGAACTGCTGTAATGGTACAACTATTCATCCTTAAAGAAAGAAAATCCACCCTGAAAAACTTTAATATTAATATTAATCTTTATCATTAACATGTGGTCTTCAGTGGCATCCAAGATTTATTTATTTATTTATTAGATTTTTTTTCCCTCCCTGATTTTCCCCTTAATTTAGTCTTAGCCAACCCACTAGTTAGGTCCCCCCTATCATATGACCACTACACAGGAGGGTGAACCGGTAGTACACGAAGGAGGCTCTGTAGAAAAGTTTGACGACGAGTAAGACAAAATAATTATAATGTAACTTACAACCTGAAAAATGATGTGTTTGTGTGTGTGTGTTTTAGAGGTTAACAACAAAACCTGACCTTTATCCCTTATGTTTGAAATTGTGAATTATGTACCATCGTAACTGCACAAGCAGTGTCCCACTGCGATGTCAGCACAGCTGATAACCACAAACTTCTCAAAGAAACAGTGAGAAGACAGCTTCAACCAGCAAAGTAGCACCAGAAATGATAAGCATATCACAAATATTTGTGTTTCAGGGTGGCGTTTTCCTAGAAGGGCTGTACATTTAAAACAAGATATTATAGTGTCATTGACGAATATTCACGTAAAAGTATCTCCTGTCGTAGTTGATCACATACTTGGTAATCATGTAGTGCAAATATTACGGTCACATTAATTCACGATTCTGCTAAGACATTTCTGTAAGCCTTTTTAAATGGAATGTTTGAATTCTGGCTGCTTTGGTGTGTTTTAGATTTTAAAACACTAGTTTATCCAAATACTTTGGTAATTCATTTCAATATATGGCATGCTTTTCCTACATGTTAACTACATAATGCTTAGATTTTTTATCTTTTTTTGTATTCTTTATTCCAGGTTGATTCGGTTAATCCTAACATTTATGTAAATGTAATCATTAGCGTGTCCACCTTCTTGTCCTACTACGGCTACCTGCTATTTTACAAGGCAACCAGGAGAGCCCTGCACGGCTATGGGCTTCGAGCCAAATTTGTTTGCATCATTGTTGTCTTAGTCCTGTGTGGACTTCAAAATGGAATTTTGGAAACTATGGGGGCACTAAAAGTTGTGCCCTGTGCACCTCCCTTGTCTGCTCTGGTTCGCTCTCAGTGTGAGTCCTTGCATCAGTCCTGGAGTTATTACATATTTGCTGAAAGTTTTGGAGCACTGAACCCTTAATTTGAATTTTTTCTCTCTCTGTGTCAGTAATCTACCACTATTCGGTAATCGTGGAGATGTTCTGCATCAGCCTCTTTGCTCGCAACATATTCCGTAAAGTGGAGCCCAGTCCAGAGGATGCGTATGTCCTTGAGGAGGGAATCATCAGCCATAAGGCAGTTCAAACAGAAGCTCAGTTGCCCCTTGCAGTTCAGCTCAGCTCTCAGGCAGAGGAGCCATGGTGCTCTAACCCTGGCTACAGCAGCGATAGTGAAGACAGCCTGTGCAGAATTGAACATGCTCCGCTGGACCGCTTTCCTTTTCCCTTACAGTCCAAGCCTCTGGATTTGCCAGAGAGAGACAGTGATAAGCTACCTGAGGAGTGTAAGAGCACAGAACCCTCAACCATAACTGTCAGTGCTGAAATCAACTATGTGGCGAATACTGATGTCACTGTTGTATAGAAGCAGACGTATTAATCCAGATATAACCACTGATGCTATCTCTCTACTCTGATCTTCTGTCAGTGGCTGTGTTAAAACCCAAAATGGCAAACTGCACAGAACCCTGATAGCGCTCTATCACTGTGCTTCAATCTGTAAACCATTGCTCCAAGTATGAGCAAGTTTTATATGACTTGATTTTATATGATGTATATCACTGTAAATTTCTTGACAAAGTGTAAAAACAAAAACTATACTAAATATAAGAAAAGTAAAGAATGAAAGGATAAGGGGGGGTGGGGGGGGTTAATGTTAGGGTTTTTGCTGCAATGTCAGTTTTTGTAGACGAGCACACTATTTGCATTATGTGCCATTTTTATGGAACTGAAGGGGACTGTTTTGAATATCCTCAGTTTACATGTGTATAAAGAATTTCTGCCACAGATAATGTAAAAATGAACAATAAATATTTCATGATCTATCCTTGTGATCATTTCATGTAACAAAGCATGTCCTTGGGTGAGAAAAGAACAGAAGCATCCATCAGTGTAGACAAGTGGTCACCAATTTGAGTCTAGAACATAAAAGTGGCTCCACATTCATAAAAGAGATGTAAAAGGGTCTCTCTATTATTGCTACAAAACAACACTTGATCTCGGTAAAAAGCTTGAGGTTAGCGATTCATGATTCTGTCAGGTTTAAATCCACAGTTCAGTAGTGTACATCTAACGAAAAGGTGGACTCCTGACCTGCACACCTATATGTAGGTCTTCCCCAAACTGTTACCACAAAGCTGGAAGCGCACAATTGTATAGGATGTCTTTGTATGCTGTAGCATTATTCTAATTCTGTACTATAATTTCCCTTCACTGGAACTAAGAGGCTCAGACATATTCCAGCATAACAATGCCCCTGTGTGCAAAGTGAGGTCCATGAAGACATGGTTTGACAAGGTTGGTGTGGAAGAACTGTTCATCCCAAAGGTGTTCAGTGGGGTTAACTGTAACGCTGACTGCAACCCAGGCCTCGTCTCCTCACTGCCTGACCTCACTAATGCTCTTGTGGCTGAATGGGAAAATCCCTGCAGTCACTTTAGTGACAAAATCTAGTGAAAAGCCTTCCCAGAAGAGCGGAGGTTATTATAACAACAAAGAGGAGACTAAATCTGGAATGGGATGTTCAGCAGGCACATATGGGTGTGATTATCAGGCATCCAAATAGGCTACTTGTGGCTACTAAATAGGCTGCTAGTGTAACTTGAAGAAAACTTGTGAAATTTGTTAAAAATGTCTTTTTTTAAAAAAATAAGAATAAAAGAAATATAGACAGAAGCTTCAATCAAAACTTTTTCTTTACATTCTCAACTCAAAACTAGCCAAAGGTTAACTGATAAAAATGCATTAATGTTTCAGTGCTCGATCTCCGTACTGGAATATCTTATTATTTCATATGGTGGTAGGGCTAGAGCTGTATTGAGCAAATATGTATCAAAAATGCCAAATTCTATTTGTTCATCATGTGAAACTGCATGGTTAAAGACAGGTTTAGTATTTTAAAGGGCACATTAAAGTCAAAAACCACTGTTTTTCATCTTGCTGGCACACCGGCTCACCAATGCATGAATGATGGACCAAAACATGACTGAGATATTTCACAAAAAGGTTGATGGGGGTGTTTTGGGGTGGAGCTTAATGAAGCAGCAGTAGGGAGTGAATGCACAGACTGTATTAAAGCACCTGTAAATGGCTGCTCTGCAGGAGCATCAGATAACTGTACAGCATATAATGACCACATGCAGGTGAAAATCAGGCCCAGTATGCCCATCTACTAATGTAACTCACAGTGCCAATGTGGGATAGACTACAATAACAGAGTGGTGCAGAGGAGCATCCAGGATGACTTGTACATCTTTAAAGCAGCTAATGGAAGCAGCTGAGGAGTGTGCACACTTGAGAGAATTCCCATTTACTCTTTTGTCATGAAGTACCTTGGAGAGTTGAACGCTCTGAGGTTCACATGCTCATTGGGCAGACACTTTTGCCCAAAGAATCTTACAGGTGAGAAGCAAGTCAAAGTTGTAGGAAGGACACAACTAAACACGAGGACTGAAGTAGGAGTTAGTAAGCTTGTTGCAAAATATATCTCCCTTCCTGTACTATAACATGCAACAAGTGGAACCAGGGAGCTAGGGGTAATATGTAGTATTGTACTCACAGCTCCACGTTCCCAGGTTCCTGAACTCGGGTTACCATCCTCTTCTTGGTTTTCCTCCTGGTTCTCCAGTTTCCTCCCGCTTTCCCAAAAAATGCTAGTAAGTGGATTGGCTACACTAAATTGCCCCTAGGTGCGAACGAGTGTTTAAATGTGTGTTCGCATGGAGCCCTATGATGGACCGGTCCAGCGTGTACTCCACATCACACCCTTTGTTCCTGGGATTCACCACAACCCTGACCAGGATAAAGAGGTTACTGAAGAATGAATAAATGAATAAAAGCAGAACCATCACTTAAGCCATATTTTGCTGCTGCTGTCTCTGAAGAAATGCCTTGGAAAATTTGTATAAATCATTTATTCCTTGTCAAATTGGTATAAAAGGTGCAAAAATAGTATAATCACCCTGGCCTGTTTATTATTGTTATTATTATTATTAGAACTGCATGTCATTTGAGGTATATTTCCGTGACATATGTTTACAGGATATTTTCACTCCGTCATACCTGGGGAGAGGGAGGGGATGTGAAACATGAAAAATATTAGTGGTTAATAATCTTTTTCCTAGCTCACATGTGCATGGTTACATACATCAAAAATCAGTAAGTGGGCATAGGTAAATTCATTTTGGTGCAAGAAACAGGGTTTTTGATTTTTAAATGATCGATACCTGATTGATCCTATATAATATGCCATGAGACCTGAACCACCAAGGTGAAAAAGTTCAGCAATGATTTTAGATTGTCTTCTTTTTACTACTTTACTTTCTTATATAGAAATCAGGATCCACAGAAACCACAATTATAAGAAATAGTCTTGCTGTCTGTGTGTTGTGTGTTTTTTAAGGTCATCACCTGAGAGGGAAGGGGCTCTGAGAGAAGGGGACAGATGTATAATCAGCAGGGCGTCACCTACTTGTTTGATCTGGATTACGTGGGTGATGTCTTTACTGTTGATGCTGCCCACTATGGAAATATTTCCCACTTTGTCAACCACAGTGTGAGTGTGACCGATCATGTACTGATTAGCTGTCAGTCTGGCGTGTTATAGCAGACCGTAACAATGCTAACAGTCAGTTACATCATATTTAATGGAGATAATCTAATTTGTGTAAATGGCAACCCCCTGTGATATAAAGTCATTATGCATTTGTTTCTTTTACATCACTCACAGTCAAGATTTCGTAGTTTAAATGACCTGGCCTTCGGCTTATCCTGCAGTAGGTTTAAACTGTAATGTCATTAGATGCTCTTTTTGACATTTGAATACTTTTTCCCTGTTGTCATGTTGCTCTTGTCTTCTCTTTTTGGGGCAAAAAAACTGAGCATTATGTCTGAACTGGAATATCCCAGTATCCCACAACTTAAACTATTAACTTAAACTACAAACATCATGGTATGTTCCCAACCATTTTTGCAGTGTGACCCAAACTTGCAGGTGTATAATGTTTTCATCGACAACTTGGATGAGCGGCTTCTCAAGATTGCTTTCTTTGCAACACGAGCAATAAGAGCAGGAGAAGAGCTCACTTTCGACTACAAAATGACAAGTAAGCATGTGACAGTTTAGTAGCACTTCACTTGATCAACATTTCATAGCAAACTATGACTTTTTGTAATACTTTTAAAGACTTAATTATTAATGAGTTTATGGTTTATTCCTCTGTGTTATAGTTGATGAGGTAGATGCAGAAAGCAACAAAATGGACACTAATGTCAATCTGCATGGAGTGCAAGTGTGGAGTAGAGAGCTGCGGGAAATACCTGTTTTAGTCCTGCCTGCAAAAAGCAAGTCTGTATGTTACAATGTGCCCACCTTCTTTTTGCGTTTTCCTCTATACAAATGTCTCCCTGGTATAGTTTTTCCTTTATGTAATGGTTACCTTTTAGATAAACTACTGCACATTTTCGATGATGGTGATAATACTAACCGATGTCCAGTGATTTTGACCAAAAAAGTGCAGCTCTATATTAAAACATGCAGAGTGTCTGCGTTTTTAATATTTATTTGGTTATCACTACTTTAATTATAACAGATTTTACTGTTTGCATTTTTACAACATTGTTTTTAGCAATAGTTTTCACACTGTTGCGTATTTGCTGTCTTCTTCATTGTACTGAAATTGTATTTAAGTTATTTGAAAAATTATTTTAAGTAAATCTTTCTATGGTAGAAATGCATTAATTTATTTCTTCATTCATCCTTAACAACTGCTTTGTCCTGGTTAGGGTCGGAGTAGATCCAGAGCCTATCCAAGGGCAGGAATACATTTAGGAATACACCAGTCCATTGCCGACTGTGATAAAACAGGTACTCACAGTTGATGTCTTGCATACTGAGGATCCAGGGTTTAAACCTGATTTACTGTCTCCCTATGACTACATGCATTTTCTCTGGATTCTAAAGTTTTCTCCCACCTCAATAAAACATACTTGTAGGTAGATTGGCTATGCTGAAATGTACCTAGGTGCAAATGATCATGATGCCCTCTGTTGCACTGGTGTCCCATTTAGGGTGTATCCCTGCCTTGTACCCACTGGCTCCAGACTCACCATGACCATTAACAAGATAAAGCGGTTACTAAAGAAAATGAATGAATTAATATTCTTGACTGTTTTAATATGTTTTGGTAAACTCATGAACTTGTGACGCACCTAGAAAGCTCAGCAACGTGGATTTGCTTTGAATCATTTGGCCCCTTTGTGTTATGAAGCCTTTTTAGATCTGGTTTAACACATAACTTCAAATGAAAGGCAGATATACCACTATAGTGCATTATAGTGTCTTAAAGAAGCCTGTTCCAGCCAGCAGATGGTGCCACTGTTCCCCTCATGCTGAGGTACATTGTCTGTGGGTCATTTTACATGAAAGCTTGCTGGAACTGCATCCAGGTGAATCCAGGTGAAAACAACAAACTTTAATAATGAAGATGTAATGAATCTGTAGTACTTTGATATAATTTTGTTAGTTAGTAAATGTAAAGTTCATTGTTTTGTAATGCTTAATGTGTAGGCAGTTATATGTATATTGACAAAATGCCCCAGATTCAGTTAAACCACATGTCAAACACAAGACCGGCGGGTCAAAAAGTTTCATTTCGCCTGTGTGTACTTAGTATAGCACATATACTAAAAAAAAGTAAGCCTATACTACTATCCAGAATTGGGAGCAGTAGCATAATGACCACAATTGTGCTGTGCGTGTGAACTGCTTAACTAAAACCAATGAGTGGTAGCTTTTTAAAATACCCAAAGGGTACTTACTGTAAACTGCTGTATATATGTCCACTCTGGTTTCTATCGCGGCTGGCTTGACCGAGGTCTGAAATGTAGGTTAAAACTGGACAGTTGAAGACTGGAACAAGACCAGGTGATTTCTTTTTTTAATCTTCAGTTTGGTTGAGTCTGTGCCCATGATAGCCTCAGATTCTTGTTCTTGGCTGACAGGAGTGCAGCCCAATATGGTCTTCTGCTGCTGAAACCCATCCACCTCAAGGTTTGATGCTCCTCTGCTCACCACGATTGTAAAGAGTGATTGAGTACTACATCCTTCCTGACAGCTTGAACCAATCTAGCCATGTTCCTCTGACCTCTCTCATCAACAAGGTGTTTCCACCCACAGAACTGTCGCTCAATCAATGTTTTTTGTTTTTCACACCATTCTGTGTAAACTCTAGAGACTGTTGTTTGTGAAAATTCCAGGAGATCAGCAGTTTCTGAAATACTCAAATTGGCTCATCTGGCACCAACATCTATGCTATGATCAAAGTCAAAGAGATCATATTTTGCCAGATGACTGGCTGATTAGATAACTGCTGAATGTGTTGGTGTACAGGTGTTCCTAATAAAGTCGACAGTGAGAGAATGTAAATATGTACACCGATCAGCCATAACAGTAAAAACACTGACAGGTGAAGTGAATAACATTGATTATCTCGTTACAATGGCACCTGTCAAGGGGTGGGATATATTAGGAAGCAACTGACCAGTCAGCTCTTGAAGTTGATGTGTTGGAAGCGGGAAAAATGGGCAAGCATAAGGATCTGAGCGATTTTGACAAGGGCCAAATTGTGATGGTTAGACGACTGGGTCAGAGCATCTCCAAAATGGCAGGTCTTATGGGGTGTTCCCGGTATTCGTGGTTAGTATCTACCAAAAGTGGTCCATGGAAACAAAACCAGTGAACCAACAACATGGTTATGGGCACGCCAAAGCTCACAGATGCGTGTGGGGAGAGGAGGCTAGCCCGTCTGGTCCGATCCCACAGAAGAGCTACTGTAGCACAAATTGCTGAAAAAGTGAATGCTGGCTATGATAGAAAGGTGTCAGGACACGCAGTGCATTGCAGCTTGCTGCGTATGGGGCTGCGTAGCCACAGACCGGTCAGAGTGCCCATCCTGACCCCTGTCCACCGCCGAAAGCACTTACAATGGGCACGTGAGCATCAGCAATGGAGCAATGACCATGGAGCAATGGAAGTAGGTGGCCTGGTCTAATGAATCATGTTTTCGTTTACATCATGTGGATGGCTGGGTGTGTATGCGTCACTTACCTGTGAAAGAGATAGCACCAGGATGTACTATGGGAAGAAGGCAAGCTGGCAGATGCTCTGTGTGATGCTCTGGGCTGTGTTCTGCTGGGAAACATTGGGTCTCTGTGGGCATTCATGTGGATGTTCTTTTGACACATACAGCCTACCCAGACATTGTTGCAGACCAAATACACCCCTTCATGGCAACGGTAATGGCAGCGGCCTCTTTCAACATGATAATGCACTCTGCCACACTTCAGGAATGGTTTGAGGAACATGACAAAAAGGTCAAAGGTGTTGACTTGGCCTCCAAATTCCCCAGATCTCAATCTGAACGAAAATCTGTGGGATATGCTGGACAAACAAGTCCAAACCGTGGAGGCCCCACATTGCAAATTACAGGACTTAAAGGATCTGCTGCTAACTTCTTGGTGCCACAGCACATCTTCAGAAGTCTTGTGGAGTCCATACCTCGATGGGGCAGAGCTGTTTTGGTGGCACAAGGGAGTCCTACAGAAAATTAGGCAGGTGGTTTTAATGTTATGGCTGATTGATGCGTGTGCGTTTTATTTATTGTTTTATGTAGGTATATACAGTTACATCCGCATGTATTTGGACAATTAAAGAGTTTTTGTGATTTTACCTTTATACACCACCACAATGGATTTGAAATAAAACAATCAAGATATGCTCGAACAGCTGCCAAATGCCAACTCAATACCTGATATCAACTCCAGACCTTTTATCTGCTTCATTTGTCTTGAAGT
>CM074952.1:12275224-12293342 GCA_037577455.1 Pangasius macronema | reverse complement strand
CTAACACATTACCCAGTCCATATCAGTATAGATATCCAGCATGATATTTTTTCCCATTGAGATCTGATGTGTTTTCAGAGTGTTCCTTTAATTTTTTTAGCACTGTATATAAATATATAGACTTTGATTACAGCCCCTCAGAGTCTCACAAAAATGCTGATGTGGCCTGGGCAGAATTTGAGTTTGACACCTCCTACACCTACATCACCTGAGTTTGATTCCTGTGTCTACCACATTTAGACACATTTAAACCTATTTTTCCTGATATTATTTTACATTTGAATTTAATTGCCTAAATATGTAAAATTGGAGACAAAATAACATTCCAATACATATTTTTGAAGCTCTTTCAGGGCCTCGGGTAGTTCAACTGGTCCTTAGCCTAAAGAAAAATCTGCAGCTGCTCCCTCTGGGGTATGAGTTTAGAGCAGTCAGCTCTATGGCGCTTTATGTTCCTCTCTGAAGGTCTATGTTCTCTGACCTCCGTCTATCTTTCTGGCTGTTCATCCCTCCTTTTTGATCTTTCTCATAGCAGATGTATCTTTACCTTCTTCCATGTCCTGTCCAAATTCAATACCTCTTTCTATCCTTCGCTTTTCATACTGCAGCACTTCGACTGCATGCTTTTAACTTGGGTTGAGTGCAGGCTTCTCTCTGGCCATTATTGGATTTGGTGGATTTATGGTGGATCAGGCCTAAGCGTGGAGTCTGTGATGCTAGAAGCTGAGATCAGTCATATGGCCACAGAGCTTGGACATCACAACCCTTACACAGATGGCATAATGAATTGGTGTTGGTTAAAAAGCTCGTTCAGATCTTTGTCCTCTATTTTATATAATAGATTGAATATTTTATATATATATATATATATATATATATATATATATATATATATATATATATATATATATATATGCATGCTGTTATATTACTGTTTAACAGCATTGCTGAAGCAGATAATTCTACTAATAGCCCAATATGGTTATTTTCCACCATATGTTATCAGGGTTATCACAAATTAGTAGAAGATATCACCATCTAAAAAAAAAAACAAAAAAAAAACCCAGAATGGATTAGTAGTAAAGCGGGCATTACAAATTTAATATCCACAAGAGTCTCAGATTTCAGCAGTTTTCCCTGTATTCCTGCATCTGTTGAATACAGAAGACTGAAATGCAGCTAGCAAGAACAGCTTTCATTTCAACTGTTACTGACTACTACTGATTACTATCAACTTTATCAATAACACTTTTGTATTATCAAAATATCATTATGCTCATGCAAAGTCACATAAAAACAGTGCCTTGCAGAATTATCGCATTAAAAATACTGAGCACAGTATTGATAATCAAAGCAATATCAAGTTAAATGAAGCCAGTGTGATATTCTATTCATTCATCTTCAGTAACTGCTTTATCCTGGTCAGGGTCACTGTGGTTTCTTTGCCTATCACATGATGAGAATACACAGTGCGCACACACACACAGTCGCAGTCATACCTAAGAACAAAGTATGTGAATACATACATAATTCACATGAGGATTTTCCAACAGCTAAAAATTTGATTTGTCACTGTTAATAATGTATGATTGAATAATAAATATCAGCTTAGTGACATTTTGCATACATTTTTGATAAATGATGAAAAAATGCCTTAGTAGCAGAGTCAGAGGTTTAGCTCTTACTTGTAAGCAATAACTGTCACACTGACAAGGTTTACACTCACCCCTGTATCCGGTTTACTGCAGAGTAAAGCTAAAAATCTGCTGCTCTTATTCTGACAGTGTTAACACGAGCCATCTGTGTGTCATTTAGCTTGTTTCTTTATTCCTTGTGGGAAAGGATACCGGGAAGATAGGAGAAGAATTCCTACTGTTAAAGATCAGCCATGTCTGAACTCTTTGGCGGTAAGTGCATCTGAGTTTTCTCTGAATAAAAAGTCCTCTACTGTCATATCCTGTTATTTGAATTTCAAATATTTTTGAGTCTTGTTGATGAAATAACTTACTGTTACTATGTGGAATATATTTTGTAATATGAGCGAAATGTATTGTTTGTGTCACTGAAAAGATATATAAAAAATGACCCTTATGTGATTTACTTGAAGAAAAAAAAAACCTTAAGTCCCTTTGGGTAAAGGAAATCGTCATGATGGGGGTTCAGTACTGCAGCACCTAACGAAGCAGCTTGGGAATGGAAGCACAAAACAAGGTTACATACATGTAGACCACATATGCTGCCATATCATTATTATTTTGCACTGTGCGGTACACCATTATACTCTTCTGGAGCTGGGCAAAGATGTGTTGGCCATGGAACAAAGGTTACACCACATTAACAGTCCAAAACGCAACAAAAGTAAACTTTTATTGTCATGTCAGGGGGGAAAACCCTTTAATTTACAGAACAAGTTATCTGAATCTGAAATTGAACTTGACATTCTCACTCATTTCTTTTCCCCTCTCATTTCTTTGCATTTATCATACACTCATGAAAAATGTGACTCCGGAGTTGATCAAAGAAATATTTCAATCAGTGCAGTGTTATCACTGAGCATTCTCTTTCTTTCTTTGTCATGTCTCATTAGCTCATTCACTTTTTCGGCCTTTGTGGTATACGAGCTACTAAAATCTCTTTGAAGTATATATAGTTTTTTATTTGAAGAGAAAATGATCTCACAAGAAATTGTGTATTTGGCACAATTAACACATCAGAAGATTGGTGAAACAAATATAACAGAAGTTTTGAAATCAACCAAGACAGGCACTTAATTCATACTGATATGGAGATTTGCTGACTTTCAAATCAAATTAGAGATATAAAAATCTGGAACACGGATGTCATACCTCAGGTTGAGCTTGACAAGCATGTCGACACCACGTTATTCACTTCGTGCCAAAAACGTTCAGTTAAAAATCCAAATTACTTTGGGCAAAAGGGCAAGACTCAAAGACAGCTGAACATAATGCTAGAATGAAAATGAATCTTAATAGTGAATCATTATGGTAATGTAGACCCAGAGTATGCTTAAACTGTGTTCACGAACTTTGCACTAACACTATTTAATTTAAACCACATTTCAAGCCTATAAATATGAGTTTGTGAATAATATTCCATTCTTTTAATTTGCATATCAATTATTCTTTCATTTATTTCCTGTAATCAGTGTGGCAATGCAATTCGCAGACAATTAGAGATAACAGTTGTGGGAATAGTGCAGTTTACAGCCTTGAAGCAACTAGAAATGTCACATACTGGATTAAGATTCTGCCTTTAAGCAATTATTTCATACATGTCATATATACTTATGGAACGGTGTTACGAGTCACTGAGCTACCGCTTTAGCTACCTTCCCTGGGACCTTGTGGTACTTTTGTGGTATGATTTGTGGTAATCATTAAGTAAATTACCCTTTTCATCAGTTAATACTAGTCCTACCATTTTAAAACCCTCTTCAAATGGAGAGCAGATGAGAGCTTTAGGTTAGTTGTACATTTTTGCATAACTGCATCGTTGGCTTAAATGTTGGCTTAAGCACTACTACACCACTTTTTAGCTGTTTATCTAAAATGGTGTTGGAACAAAAATACATAATTGCTTAAATCTCTTGAACATGTTTCACCGAGTAATTTCCTTTTAAGGTTAATTTCATAATATAATTTATCCATGTGAGAGAAATATGTATTGGCAAGGGAAAGTGAACTTGATCAACTGTAGGAGTGACATTTTTCATTAGGCTATCCATCTCTGACCATGCCATGCTTAATGTGGCTTCATCCCTAGCAGCCCCTCCCCCCTTTCCCAAGTCCTCTCTGACATTCATACTTGGCATAAACAATCAATCACACATGCGTGGTAAAAAGATGATAACCAAGAGTCCATCCCTTTCCCTCCCCCCCAGTTTGACGTTAGTCCATAGTCCATATAATACACAGGAAATCACACAGAGGTCACAGTTATTTTACAAAAGATAGAATGCCTGAAGCAACTAAAAATGTTCTACCAGGCATTTTTGCTTGTTACAAAAAAATCACTCCCTTTTCGCCCACCCACATGCCCTCCCTCCCAAACACCAATATGAGCACTTGTTCTTTTTTTTTCTGATCCTTTCAACATATGAATACACACAATATCACCAACCTTCACCTGCATCCTTTTCTCCCACCCTCAACGATAAGAAGAAGGAAAAACAAAACAAAACAAAACCCAAAAATGTCTTAAAGAATTCCACAAGGATGACGGAAGTTCCTTTTAATTCCACTTGGAAATCAAGTTTTGGAATTCAAGTCTTTCCATTGAACTGTGCAAAACTGTACACATTAGTGTCACAATTTGGCAATTAGTTTCCAGCTAGTTTAGTGCCCTTTTGATGCATTTTTCTTCTTGACCTCAGTTTGTATGGTTGTGACGGGGAGTGAAGAATGTCCTCCAATAGTCAGCAAAGACACAGTGTTGTTTTTCCCCAGCATTCATTTCTCCCCCCCACCCCTCAAAGTCTTTAGAGGCATAGAGCTGTCAGATCCTCCTTACATCAGTAATGTTAAACCTTCATAATAGACTAAGGCAATAGATGCAAATAACAATAAGGATTCTCCCCATTTTAGTAGTGGGTGGGTGGATTTAGCTCTTGGTGTAGATGTCATTCATTTTCCTGATATTCTGTTTTGTTTCTTTTTTGTTTATTTGAACTTGCAAAAAATCTGGAGCAGAAAGGAATTAAACCATCCCAAACTGAACCTGACTACCTCATAAAAAAGTCAACTTCCTGCTCTCTGTAACATTCAGCTAAATATTACAATCGCTGCGTCTCTGTCTACATCATTCCACCAATCACCATTCTACCCCTGCCCCCACTGCGCACCCCCCCCCCCCCAAACCCAACACTTTCTGAACTTGTGTGCAAAATATTATCATCAGGCCAATTAATCTGATCATATACTTTCCCAATTCCTTATCTCTACTGATACTTACAGTTGTTTCTGGAACATTATTTAATAAAACAAGGTGTGACGCAAAATCAGAATTTTTCTTCATTCAAAGGTTGCTGTTCATGAATATTATTTGATTACATGAGTTTCATATTGTTTTTTTCATATTTTTTCATAGTGTGTTGTCACTCCTGTGGTAGGTCATACCAGCACAACCGAATTATAAATCATATTGTATACTGTATGCTGAATATCCACTAACTCATTCTCTTCTTGTGTGTCACTCGATATTGTTTTTATAATAGCATATCACTGAATTTAATAATGCAAGCGAACTATGCGTGTTCTGCGTTTTCTCATGATACACATGTCTTTTAACTTGTAGAAAACTGTTATGCACTCAGTGCTATGACTTCAAATTGGATTCAAGTAACTGGTAATTTTGTACTCGTAAACATCACGTACGATCAGCCAAAACGACTGATTCAATTCAGTGACATCTCGGTTTCAGTGCTTTTAGTACATTCATCCCATTAGGGGATTTTTTTCTAGAACATCAAAAGGAGGCAAAAATTTGAAATGCTTTAAAAAATGATGAACTGTGTTATATAAACTTTGCAAGTTTTAAGGTTTCTGTTTTGATATCAATGTATGACTCATGGATTGAGCAACCACATCATATGGGGACTCGTCATTTTCAGCATTAAAGAACTTTCATCAGTGGAAAGTAATTTATACATATAGCACGGAGACAAACATGGTAAATCATGAAAGATGAGAGCAAGTGCAAATGCAATTACAGATTATTGGATAAAACTTCAAAGATTAAGCTCCAACTTGTTTTCAAGTATAGTATAGTTCTGTTCTATACACTAAACCTCCAGAAGTATCAAAGTGTTGTACGGGAAATATTTTAACCTGTCATGTTCAAAATTTGCAATTACATACCAAATTTGCATTTCAACTCTCATTTTTTTGGCCCTTGCCATGTTAAAATGTAAGAATACATGCAAATTCTTTTTTTGATTACCGTAATATATGCATTTTTTTTAGCAGTTATAATTTCAAATAGAAATTACGATGTCAAAGTGAAGCTTTGAAGCTTAATGGTACATGACCACTGAATTAGTGAAGTAATGTTATTGTCATGTTTAATTATTTTCACAGATCAATCACATTTCTGACCCTCACACACTCATTACCGACAATAGTTTTTGTCTTTAGAATGATAACATCGTCAAGGCTGTAGTAAATAGCACTGCTTCTCAAAACATATCTGTATTTGATTTAGTGCCTCACATTTTAGCCCTGAACCCTTTCCCTTAATAGCAAGAAAAAGAAGACATAGCATTTAGATGACAGCAGATATTTTTTCCCCATGACCTCCCTAACCTTACAACAAAAGCAAACATCCCTCATGCCTCCATCTGCAAATACCTTTTAAACCATATTAACTGTCCAGTTGTGACCCACCCAAAGAGAAATAAAGGAAATGATAACAGAAATAAATAAACACTTGTCTTTACATGACACAGTAAGGCTCACGGGGTAGTTGAGGTTTAGTTCTACAACAGGGAGGCAAATGGGCCAGCAGACCCTTTTTGAGGTCCTTGTTAAGGAAAAAGCAGATAATGGGGTTTACCCCTGCTTGGGCAAAACTCATCCACACCGTAGTGGAGAGGTACCGGTGTGGGATGGTACATGCTTTCACAAAAACCCGCCAGTAACAGGCCACAATATATGGTGACCAAAGCACCAGAAAAAACAGGGTGATTACGTAAAACATCCTGCCAAGCTGCTTCTCTGCCTTGAACTCCTCCATGCCTAGCAGCCGTCGGTTCTGGTTGTGCAAGTTTTGCCTGATACCCAACAGGGTAGGTGGCATTGGGCCCCGGCCGAAACCTGCAATCCAATTGGCGGCTGCCTGGCCAGTGGCTCCAGGCCCATGAAAGGTCCAGTTTTGGCTGATGGCAGGTACCATCTGGACGGGCTTCATCTTGCGGTGCTTGTACTCGAAGAGCAAGAGCTTCATGTAGACCACGTGAGTGGCTAGGATAAGCACAGCCAGCATAAGCATGAATCCCAGTGTGTCATTGGCCTTAAAGTAACGGTGCTCAAAAATGCACTGATCTTCTTCACGGATGAACTTATAGGTACCCACATCAAATACAGGTGGAAAGGCCATAGCAACTGACAGTGTCCAGACCATACACACCACGGCAACGCACGTCCAGAAGGTCATACGCTTAGAGTAGAACCGATGGTGGGCAATGGCCATGTACCGTGTGACACTAATGCAGAACAGCATGAAGGCTGCATGAAAGCAGAACAACACGGCCATGAAAGCCACCACCTTGCAGCTGAGTACACTGTAGGTCCAGGTTGAGCCATTCTTGATGGACACCAGTACAAAGGGGAAGCAGACTGCTGACCGAATTGTGTCAGCCAAGCAAAGATCCAACAAGAAATAGTATGGGGCCTTGTGTAGGGCTCTGTCCCTTAATACTAGCAAAGATACCACCAGGTTGCCCACTAGGCTGATGCATATGATCAGCCCTAGCAGGACAAGCTTGATGTAGGTAGACACAGCTGATGAAGGCCCTCCATTTACTGTGCCACCTGTAGTAGCCACAACTGCTGCCAGGGGGTTGTGGGACCCATCACTACTCTCATTTCCGTTGGCCATACCTCTTGCTGCTCTGATTGTAGAGCTTCGTCCTCTCCTTTAGAACCAACACCTCCTTTACTGTCACCTCCTCCACCACCTCCTCCTCCTCCACCTCCTCCGGTTGAGCTGTCTTTCGTCCACGTGGTTGCCTCTATTTGTTGTCTCACATGGAACAGGAGAAGCTGGTTCTGCATTGCCTCATTTTGCACAGTTCGCTTTGGAGCTCCCTTTCAAAAATGTCTCCTCTCCTGACCCTTCACAACACCTATGAGCAAAGTAAAATAATTGTTATTGTTCAAAGTAAATGTTATAAATACATAGTCTCCTAGAAAACCCATTCTGGAGATCATTTAAAAAGTGAATTTCTAATGAACAATTGAAAAACCTTTTTTCTAAGAATGTATAAATACAGTATAAATACATTTTTAATAAAATGACACTTATGGGTTGAAAGCCTGATATGGTTTAAAAATGGGACTAATTAGCAACATGACAGCCAATGTTATTTCTTCCATTAGTGGCCTGCTCTATGTGGCCAAATGTGCTAAGATTGATCTGATGGCAATATGCTAAGCTGATTATGTCTGGAATATTGTTAAAGAAAGAAATGCTTGATGGATCACAATTCGGACACCCTTAGAATCTTAGACATATACTCTTAGATTTACTTGACTGCTAGATGAGTACCTTTTCTCTCTGACTTTATAACAGGTAGTACTTTTTTAAAGATTTTTGCAATTTCTTAACTTCTCCTACTACAAATCAGCACAACCCTGGTCTGTACTGCATCCCTGGGGCCATACCTTTCCTTAACCCCTTATAGTTAGCCTTTTACGCTCATCCACCAGAGTTCTAACATACCATGTGACACACTACAAAGTAGCCATCAGCCACAGTTTTTCTCCTAATGTTGTCAAACTGCAGTTCCAAAACTTGTATCAGGTCTTCAAACCAGGGTGCCTACAGCGAAATCAGGCCATTCACTAACATATGGGGATGGATCATGGGTCAAGACTAGTCATGGGTATATGGTAAATTTAATTTTGCAGATGAAATTGATCTTCAAAAAGCTCTGTTCCAAATGCTAAGGAGTGTTTGGTGTCTATTGTAAAACATTAATGAGTGCTATTCCTCTGGAGCCTCAACCGGCACATTTCAACCCCCAAGCCTTATTTATCTTGTGTAGACCTATTGTAATGCTGCAAAATCTAGACAAGATAATTCACGTTCATGCTAATTCTTGATGTGTGCAAAAAAATAACATAAGTATGTTATTCTTACTTCATTTAGTGGTCTTTAAATTATTGGTATATGTTTACGTTGATCATGTTTAGTGTTTCTTTGATGCCTTGCCAAAATTAGCCAGATTTAATTCCTGGCAAACGAAAAAGAGGTCAGGAAGAAGAAAAAAATATGGATGACAAATAGCGCTGCCAGACCTAAAGCAAACTGTACTTAAAATAGTACACTGACAAAATCTAAGTATTTGGACATACAAATATGTTGTACACCTTTATTCCAGGGGTGTATATCCAAAACAGAAAGGTTAAGCCCAGAATCTGACATCTCTCCAAAACCTAGGTGGATCAGGGGCTACACATTTGTACATGTCAGTTGTAAACATAAATCAATCAATAGTCTCGTAAAAGGGAGAAGCAGGGCTCCAGTAAGCAGCTGCTGTAGCATGCTGAGGAACATCATCTGCCTTGCTCTCTGCAAAGAGCAGATCAGCTGTTCCCACCACATGCAACATGGCATGCCAGCAACTAGTTTGTCACAGTGATTACCTCACTTGTTGCTAGGCTACAACACCTAACATCACGTTTTGTGTGTTGCGTGTGGGTATCTCTGTGGAGAGAGAGGCAGAGGGATGGGGAGCAGGGAAAGAGAGGTGGGGGAGCTAATCGCTCATGATCTGCACTGAGGCTGAGAAACCATCAAGTTGTAGCTGGATGTCGAGGTCCGACAGGAAAAGCTGAGAAATGGTTAAATGCGCATAGATAGAGATAGTGGATGCGAACAGGAAAGAATACTGGCCTGTATACTGACATTGCTATCCTTATGTGCTGACACTGACCATTTCTATGAATGGCTACCAGATTTTACCTCAGCGATGTCTGAGATTAACGAAGACCTTATGTGATTATTACAGAGTGTCAGACTCCAAAAGGAGACAGAGAACGACCTATTGTTTTAGAGCAGTCATACTAATATACTTCTGTTACAGCAATTACAGCAGCTTGTTGCTAAGCTACGGGGTCCTTCTGCCTCGTGCAGTGTGTGCATGTGTGTGTGTGTGTGGTGTGGTGTGTCTTCGTACAACTTAATGCTTTCGAATTTGTATGTGCTGAAGCGAGGTGGGAGGGATTGCTCATCAGCTACCAAAGGAAAAAAGAGTGAATGTTTTGTTTTTGTGTAGTGGCAGATTAGTCATTTAGCATTACCTGAAATTATCAGTTCTGTTAAGAAAAACAATATTAGTCTGAAACAGGTGGATGATGAATAGTCCCCTTTTTAACGAACGAAAGATGAAAATATGCAAATGTAAACAGCGAGGATCAAACTAATGTCATCAGTGGATGCACATCTCTGAATGATCATTATGCAATTGATAAAATATTTCAAATATAACTTCATGCCACTTGCTTCAAGTACTGCATACTGATAAAGTTGCGAAATCTGAAATAGATATTAAATTCGCCTGGATTTTGTCAGAAACACCGGCAGACACTGGGAACTGTAGGTTTGTGAATTTCAATGCCTACTTGTTATACAGAAGATGTTCTTTATGGTGACCATGTGATATTTCATGCTGCATAATCACTTAAGTGATCGTACTTATAAAATGGTACACTCTTAGCAAAGAGAGTTCTTTGAGTGCTCTTTTTGGACAGATATGGGTTCTCAGTTTGCTAAAAGGATTCCACTTATACATCTTTTATATATGGAAACACTTAGAGTTCTATAGAGAACCTTTAAACGTTCCCACAGAGAGACAGCCGAAGAACCCTTAAGAGGTCTAGATCTGGCCATTTTTTAAAGAGTGTATAATGATACATAATGGATGGCATCTATGCTATAAAAACTGTTTGCAACAGGTCTGGCTACCATCCCTCAAATTTGGGTAGAAAACATTATCTTGTTTATTCAAAACCCATTTCTTTTTCTACTTCCATGACAAATGGCTTTTACATTTATATTAGAAACTAATCAATTTTGGACTGAATGTAAAATTTTACATTGAAAAAAACAGACTCCAGTTTTGACAATAGAGCATTCTGACACATGGTCATGTAAACTTCAGTGTATCTTTCAGTAGATGACATGCAAATCCTCAAATATGCATCAAATAGGAAATTCAGTTCAGTTAATATCAGACAGGGAAAAAAAATCTTAAAAGGAAATCTTAGAAATGTAGATGGCTTTCGTACCCTCAGAAGGTTACGAATGATCCTCCAATGATTCAAATGGAGGCTATGACTCTTACGTGAGTGTATCATTTTTTGAACAGTAATGAACATAATATGAACAATATTCGTTTACTGGAAAGGTTTCTGGTCATACCCAACCTCGAAAGTGACTGTTTTTAACAACTCTAGCTACATAAAAGTTCAGTTTAAAGCTACACTAAACAATAATGTCAGGAAACATAGAGGAATTACTAATTCTGATAATAAGTCGTAGCCAAACCATGGACAAAATATGTAAGCAGGCATGCTCTTTCATAACCGCGCCATAACGCATCCTCTGCGCAAACACACGGCCACTTGTAGACTATGTGGCTGTGTAGTCTGGTAAGAGTGTAATTTGTGGTAGTAATCCCGGCTAAAAGCGTGTGTCGCTTCAGGGAGGAGTCGGATGCACTGGTGTGAAGTCGGTATGGAGGCAGAAGGCCGCGCTACAGTTAAAGGCTGGATAGCAACAGCAGAGAGAGTGCGGCTAAAGCCTCTCACTATGGGAGGAGCAGGCGACACGGAATTCACCAACCAAAAGCAGACACAATCACTCCCACTGTCCCATACCTACCGTTCGGCTACAAAATGGTGAAAAAAAAAATCCTCATTAGGCCATTTTGCTGTATCTTGGTGCGTGCTCTAGGGTTTTGTGTGGGCATTGCGCTTGATGCGCCATTCAAACATTTATGCCGAGTTTTTAGTGCGTCCAACCTGCGGCTGAAGCTCGGTTTCATTCGAGCTCAATGTGATTATAATTCATAATATTCATAATATTATAATTCAGACCTGGCGATGAGAGAAAAGCAGACAGTGCTAATGCGTCCAAATGCCAAAGCAAAAGTGCAAACGACCTGTCCAAGCGTCTAAAGCGTGCTTATACTGACACAGGGGTTCTGCTGTTTTCTCCTGGGTGTAATTTAGCTCTGTCTAACTCCATGGGCCTCGTTTATCCCGGACCACAATACAGCAGCCGTGCGCGGATCACACTGAAACAACAATTACACCTACTTCTCTTCAGCTACCTTCAATCACAGACTATGCGACAAGAGATGAGGCTATCCTTCAAGGGTTAAGACTTTCCCCCAAGATTGTAGCATAATAATGTATAGGTTAAAAGGTTATCCTAATTAGCCTAGCTTTATTTGTATTTATGTATTTTTTTAATGTCATTTTTTTAGAACAGTGATGAATGTGAGGCCGAGATGGAGCTTCTACCTGGAAATCTCCAGTTTGTCCTCAACACAATGGCTTTGGCTTGGACAGCAGGCCTGAACAGGAGCTTGTTGCAGTTGTCAAGAACCAAAAACACACCAAAGATGCAAAAATTGTTCTTTTCCAAATGGCACACCTTGCTCCGAAAATCAAACATGAATCCAAATCTGCGATCCAGTACCGACTGTCAACTCGTTTACCAGTAACACAACCGGAAAAATATAAGATGGATGGGGGGAAAAAAACGAATTAATAAACAAAATGGTTACGTCTGGGGGGGATAACGCAAAAAAAGCTGTTTCGTGTCGAAAAGCTAGCCCGTTGTTTAGCCAGCGGCTCGTTAGCTTATGTAAACACGGGATTTAAAAAGCAAAAAATGTCGTTTCCTTTTTTTTCGTGTGCATGTCATGTCTTCGGGTTTTCCATAAACGCTAGCCTAAGCCTCAGCCGTATATTCCCATCGCACTGTGGTAGAGTTAAATAAATACATGGGCACTGTCAGACTGTTAGCTATATTTCGCTTTTATGGTAGCCTAATGTAAAATCCTGTGATACGCGCCACTGTCATGTTGAGGTACGCAGCACTGTGTTCATAACGCCTTGGCGCTCGCTAATAGCATTCCAGCTCAAGATGATGCTTCCTCACAGTCTTCATTTTCTTCCCGAAATTTCAACCGGAGCTGAAGCCGTTTTCCTCCGCCACAAAGACATCCACACAGCTCGTGCTGAAACGGGTTTAATCTGTCGGGTGAGTTAAGCATCTCCGCGTCTCCAGCGCTGTGATCGTTGTCCTTTCGCCCAGTGCACTCATCCTCCTCCTCCTGTGTGTGGATGTGGAGGCTACACGGCGCAAACAGGCGCCCTATTTAAAACCCATAGACGCCACATAGCTCCTGCCTTGGATTAAAAAAATGCCAAAATTACTATTATGGTTGTATCTCGAAAATCGGTGTAAGGAAATACACCATGGTCCTCAACAACAAAGAGTCACCAATAAACTGAGAAAAAGTGTAAAAAAAAAAAAAAAAAAAAAAAGGACATTATGGAAAGGTTCTTTGGTCTATAGTGAATAAGAAAACGCGACTCGGCATCAGTTCGGCTCTCTCTCGGCTTTTTACGGAAAAGACCGAATGCAACTCGGGAAGATTCGGCAATATCGCGCGCTACTGCGTGCTACAGTGAGCGTATGTAAAGGAGACCTTGTAACATCAGCCTTTTCCCTTATTTTAACGGAGGAATGGCTCTTTCACCTGACCTGGATTTATATTGACCTAATAGATAGATAGACAGACAGAAACTACGCTACGTTTGTGGACACCTGACCATCACACCTATATGTAGGTCTTCCCCAAACTATTACCACAAAGCTGGAAGCACACAATTGTACAAGATGTCTTTGTATGCTGCAGCATTACAATTTCCCCTCACTGGAACTAAGAGGCTAAAACAGATTCCAGCATAACATTGCCCCTGTGTGCAAAGCGAGGTGCATGGAGACACGGTTGGCCAAGGTTCGTGTGGAAGAACTCAAGTGCCCTACACAGAGCTCTGACCTCAACCCCACTGAACACCTTTGGGATGAACTGCAACACTGACTGCGACCCAGGCCTCATCTCCCAACATTACTGCCCGAACTCACTAATGCTCTTGTGGCTGAATGGGAAAATCCCTACAGTCACTCTTCAAAATCTAGCGGAAAGCCTTCCCAGAAGAGTGGAGGTTATTATAACAACAAAGAGGAGAACTGGAATAGGGCATTCAAAAAGTACATAAATGGTATGATAGTCAGGCGTCCACATACTTTTGGCCAAATAGTGTACCTAACGCAGATTGGTTCACCTCTTAGAGCTTCAGAAGCCGTCATCCTGAACAGCTAATGGAGATCCACCCTGTTTCTCAAGAACCTTTATGTACTAAATCCATTTGAGATGTGCATAACTTAAATACACCAAAGTTATTCCATTGATCTTACAATCACCTGACTGCTTTATTCTGGGCAGTACTAAATATTTCACTAGCAAAAGGCATAATAACTCATTCAAGATGTTTCAACACAATTCAATAATTCAATTATTAAAATCAGTGCCAACAAAATGAAATGACCTTTTATTAAACCAAGACCATCAAAATGCTAAAGAATAGTGTCAGTATGCCAGGGTACCCTTGTTTCTAACTCAGTGTACAATGTACAACAACTCTGTAGCCAACCAATTAATGTACCATTGTCAAATCTAATATAACAAACACCAATTAAAAAAAAAAAATCACAATTTTGTCTTCATATGTTCTTTTACAGTAATGTGAAACACACAAATACAGTCAGTGCAATAATATTATGTAAACTAGGAACAAATAGAACTAAACAGGACCTAAAAAACATTAAAGTAAATAGGAACTGAAAGTACACTAAATTCAATTTCTCCACACTCACCATGTATTCACTCTCGTCTGTCCGGCCACTGCATTTCGTATACCTCACATCTGATATTTTTGTCTTGCAATGCAAAGTGGGTATTTTTTTCTTTAGCATGGCACAACAATCCCCTCCATGTCTCCGCTGCAATGTTCTCACAAGTAGCATCCATTGTGACCAGTAGAGTCATGCAGTCATGATGTTGTGTATTACAGTATATCGCCCAGGTTGTGATGAGGTTGTGGATAATTACACCATTCTCTGACACATTGTTCTAGATACTCGATTACTTTAGAAAGTCATTTCAATTAAATTCATGAAATTATGTTAAAGAACACTTGTCCAAGACATTGCTATATTCCCTTAAGCATATACAGGCCATACTTGGAAATACTAAAAGATTATGCAGGTACAAAAGTAACAACAGAGCACTTACCTGAATCTACTGGTACCACAGCTCCCTTATTCACTCACTATCCCTGTCAGAAGGTACACTGTAGAGTTGTTCCATGCTCATGACATTTCTCTTCAGCACCCCATCTATAGTGGAAAGGCTGACAAAGTCAATGTTCTAATAGATACCTTGTTTGCTATTATTGTATTACAGACCTCCTTCTCTTCTAGAGGAGAGATACTGCTTTTCTGCCACCAGTATGGGGTTCAGTCCCATAAAGTACAAAAAGTACTATAAAGTACAGTAAAAACAGTGGAACAGATGAACAGTTACAGTTCTAAAAAACATACATTTACTGAGTTTACTGAAATACCATGAAAAATGAATGAGTACACACCTGCTTTCCCTCCTTAAATTATTAATGATACTGTGAACGGGCTCACATTAGGCCTCATTCTCTGACCAGCCTCTGCCATAGTTAGGCCATGGCTGACATCATGGTCTATAATTGTGTCCCATATGTCATTTGAAATAGCTCTGCATTTTTGCCTCAATCTGTTTCTTCCTTGTGTGCAATGACCCTTTTACCAAGCCACAACCCATTCTAACACCCCTTCCTCTTGCACTGCCTCCTGTCTAATGCCTGCCTGTTCCATGGCTTGCACAATTCAATTTCCCCTCTCGGGCTTATATGTGTGTTGAGAATTGATAGTATATGTGTCATTGGTTTGTCTAAAACTTGAGACAATACACTTGCATTATCAATTTGTTTGACATTACCAGATCAGAGCAATACCAGAGCAATACCGTTTATCTAATATGGAACGTTGTCAGTTTATGACTGTTATCTGATTTGTTTAGCATTTAAGTATTTAGGGATAAATGCATGTGAGAGGAAAAACAAATGTTATCCACTGTGATCACAGAGGCTAAATGAATACATCTCTGGGCCAACTGAAGATAAATGTACTGTGTAGTATTTGCAACAAAAAAGGGGGGGCTTTCACATTTCAACTCTGTATGAAAGCAATGAGAAATGCATACACACACAAATACATACATACACTGTAGCCTTTAAGGACACATACATGAGAACCTGTCAGACTGAGGAAGTATGTCATACGCTTATATACCATATTTAAAGAATATCTGTTTCTTTCCATGCATGTAGCAAAAAAACAACATGGTATAAGGCTAAATCTTTAAAGAAATACCAAACTTTGGACAAATTTCATAATAACTGAGTAAATCATGAAGAGAACCTCTGAAATCTAGGAATCATATATTTTTATCGTATGGTATATTTTCATAGTTTTGACCTCTGAAAATGTAAAAATGAAATTAGTACCTGTCTATTTGGGATAGGAGCGTTTCAAAATGGCATACTCGTGTATATTTGAATATCCATGGCATTTTATTAAGAATGAAAAAGTAGAGATGTGCTTAAGCAATTTTAGCAGAACATTGGGGAAAAAGTATTAATAATCTAATATTCATTAATTCATTAACTATCATCAGAGATAGAGTGCCCCCTGTAGTGCAGTATGAACAACTTCTTCTATACTAACCTCTCTAAGGTGGATTTGATAGCTATTTGGCTATAAAAAACAATAAGTTATATCATTAAATTATATGTAACACCAATCAGCAAATTTTCTGCAGCAGTATTTCTACACTATGCTGACTGTTTACAGTAAAACATGCAAAATCCGCCTAGCCACTAGACCTGCTTCGTTAAACATTAATCCTTTGCCACTTCTTGGAGTGTATTTGATGAAAACAAGTGTGTTTGGTAAGCCAGCTCACTCAGTAGGCCCTTGTTGTCGGAGCATTAAGTCTATCTGTAAGTTGCTGGTAAAAAGGTGTTTTGTCTCTGCATGACACAGTGCCCTTATGGCTGCCAGAACAGCTGTTCGAACTGCTGGAAGCCCTGAGAACAGATGGCCACATCGCACAAAAGGAAAAAGAGCTTAGGACATACAAGCAGCCACTCAGTAGCATTAAACATTGACAATGCAGTGGCCGGTTACTTTAAGAGAGTTTAAAAAAAAATTAATTATATATTTGTGTGTATATGTGTATGTTATGAGTGCATAGATACTCAGTGGCCACTTTATTAGGAACACATGTACACCTGCTCATTTATGCAATTATCCAATTAGTGAATCATGTGGCAGCCACGCAATGCATAAACCATGCACATACAGGTCAAGAGCTTCAGTTAATGTTCACATCAAACATTTCTAGAGTTTACACAGACTGATGATAAGCTGACAGGAAAGCTAAGTGAAATCAAATCAAATAACCACTCTTTACCAACACACTTAGCAGAAAAGCATCTCAGAATGCATAACATCTCAGGATGGGCTACAACAGAAGACCGCATCGGGTTCCACTCATGTCAAAATAGATCTGAAGCTATAGTGGGCACAGGTATACTAAAAATGGACAGTTGAAGATTGGAAAAAGAGCAGGTAATTTTTACTTCAACTGTCCAGTGACGATTTGGAATTTCGCATGTACTCCCTATGTCTAAGTGGGTTTCCTCTAGGTACTCTGGTTTTCTCCCAGCTCCAACAACATGCCGGGAGATGGATTAGCTACTCTAAATTGACCATAGTTGTGAGTGGATGTGCAAATATATGCTAGATGCCCTGCAATGAACTGGTGCCACCTCTATTTTATTACCACTAATGTTCCTTGTGGGATAGGCTTCAGGCACAGAAGCACCTCAGTGCAAAGGGAAAAAAATGACATGAATGTCACACAAGATACACAGAGTTTCAGACATTTCTCTGTATGGCTTCCTGTCAAATTTACTATTTCATACTGTACATATCTGTTTTCATACTGTAATTTCAGCATGCATGAGAGAATTCCTAACAACCTGCACTTCTTTTGTAGACACTTCTTTTATATATATATATATATATATATATATATATATATATATATATATATATTTTTTTTTTTTAATTTATTTATATATTTTTTGGTTGTTAAATGTTGTTGTCAAATTTTACAACAGTGTCTGTAAGTTGACTCGTG
>CM074952.1:12256189-12272106 GCA_037577455.1 Pangasius macronema | reverse complement strand
TGGTGGCAACTTTCTGTTGTGAGAATGCCTTTCATCAGCAGAGACAAGGAAACTGGTCATGATTAAAGGCAAGATGGATGGATCCAAATACAGGGCAATCCTAGAAGCAATACTTATGCAACCAACCAAATATCTGTGTTTTTAAATTATCATTTATTTCACACAATAAAAATATTTTGCAGCTTGCAATATTAGACATATTGTGTAAATCAAATAGTAAAAATCCCAAATAAGTCCATTTCAGTTACAGGTTGTAACACTATAAATTGTGGAAAGGTTCAAGAGGATGAATACTTATGAAAGGCACAATAGATAGATAGATAGATAGATAGATAGATAGATGGATAGATGGATAGATGGATGGATGTTTGAAATAGCATGACATTTATAATAGTATGAAAGTCTTTGTCATACACACTTAAAAATATAAAGCTACAGAAGAGCTATATTGGTTCCCTAAAGAAGGTAAAATAGCTACAAAACAAATTGATATTTACAAGAACGGTGTTAGTTGTTGTTGTTGTTTTAGTAAAAGGATGGCCAAATAATCTTCCCTATAACAGTAATGGTTATGTTGGTCTTTTTTCTTTTGTTCTCTGTGACATCAAATAAAATAAAAAGATCCATCAAACAAAAGGGTCTTTATTTTAAACGTGAAGTGTCATCACAATCTGTGAAGTTTTTTTTAAAATCTAAATTCTTTCTAATATATAAGCCTAATAGTTCTCCTTCGTCATATTGAATTTATATTCACTTGAATGTTAGTGGGAATATTTGTAATGTATTTTTGTGGTGTCTGTTGGATTCATTAAAGGATAGGTTAGTCTTGCCATTAAGATGTTTGTGGTCATTAAATCACATATAAATGGTTAATAAATGTTCTTGTGTTTCTCCTTAAAATATAATATAAACAAGTTAAACTGACACATTTATTACTAGTGAACAGTGGATGGCAAATTGGTATTGTTTTCACTATCTTACTACGTTTTTATTCCATGGACAATTTTGAATAGACTATTTCCACTGCATTCCGATAGTTCATTATATTTCACGTAATTGTGCACTGCATTCTGATCCGACTAGAAAGTTTCTGTAGTAATTTCCTAATTTGATATTTTGAGATAAAGAAATTATAATATTCTATCAGAAAATTCAGTGATTTAAGGATATTAAGCCATAAAGCTTTGGCCCTCAGTAAGATTAAAGCAGATACAACTATTCAAAGTTATGTTTTTTAATACTTCTGAACAATACTTTGGCGTCAACCACATACATTAATAATGTATTTATAACAATGACTCATTTTTGCCCGCGCGAAAACGTCAAGTAGACCATCTGACTATAAATACAGATGGACACAGAGATCGCGCTGCATAATTTTCTAAGAAGGAGACAAGTTCAGGTGAGTCACAGAAAGCTACGACTTTCCATTGCTGCCTAAGACAAATTTGTTTACAGGTTTAAAAATAACCAGACATTTAGATAAATAATGAGATAATAAAGTGCAATAGAGTATGAAAGCAGTTATTCTGAAGAAGAAGCCAAACATTCAGCTAGAAATAAAATTATTGCAGCATTCTTTCAACTACAGAAGCAATTATATAAATTCTTTATGTTATATGACATTTACAAAGAATTAATGAATGCTATCAGGATGCAACAAAACACACTGATAATCTTGATACTGATAACATTCTTTGTATTCACAATCTTGTTTGATTCTAAATATGCAGAAAAAAATGTGTTTTTCAAATATGAATATCTAAGTTAGATAACTGAGGGTAGGGTGTATTTTTCCATTTACGTGTTTCTTAACCACACGAAGAGCGCGCGTACTTCTGAACACCTAAACATGCCACAGGTACACAACGGTTTGACATGGAGCACTGTAGTCTTTTGAAGTGATGCATTTACTTGCCTTTTAAAGTTCGACAAAAAAGGATCACGTTCTAAGCGGGTCATTGACTGTGGCCTTCACTGTGGAGCTTTAACAGCTTGGATGTCAAAAATAAGATTTGACTTCATTTTAATTTTAATTTATTCTGTTCAACAAGCAAACGACAGGAAGAAAACAGGAGGTGCAAAAAAAAGTGTAAAGACGTCTGTACTTGATTCAGGTATTTGCCTTCCTAAACAATTAGAAAATATGGGGTAAAAATGTGATAAATCATTTGAGTATATATCCTCAACTATGAAATACGATTTTGACTTATGTAGCTTGTGATTGTTAAAGTGTTTGTGTTGTAGCTTGTATTTTTTCGTGTGCTTTGTAGGTGTGTTTATTTCAATTGTTTATTCATTAAACAGCAAGCCAAAATAACACTACACTGCAGTGAATAAGTCGCGCACACACACACACACACACACACACACACACACATATATTGCGATGTAGGTAGTTTGTCTTGGGGTCCTATGTTCCTATATATAATTATCCAATTTCCAATTTATTTCTAAATCATTGAAGATACATCACTGAAGATCATTTAAGATACAGAATTGACACTTTTATATTCTTTTTCTTAATTAAAAAAAAAAAAACTTTTGAGATATCAGATTTAAACTTTCTGTACAAAGTTCACAGTTTGTGTGAAAATTGAAAGTCGTAGGAATGCATGTGTTGGTGGTTATGTGTAGTCATAATGCTGCTTTGTGTTATATCACAGTTTAAATTTTTCATATCGTATATGGCTTATTGCATATCGGCCTGAAAATGAGAAACACCCAAAAGAGTTTTGCTCAGATAGTACTATTTGGTTTTTTCTATAAACAATATGTGGTATAATGAGTGGTTAGTAGAAACTAATTCCAGGATAGATTTTTACTAGTTTGATGCACTTTTGAACAGCTTTGTGGGAGAGTGGTTTGTAATAACGAAACGTTCCATGGTGTAAATAAAAAAGAAGAATTGCTTTTGGCAGTGAGTAATTTTCCATCCCTGTGAAGTTATGTCAAAAAATGTTTACAGCAATTTGTGAGATCACAAGCCAATATTATAAAGCATTAAAGTCGCTATAGCCTGAAGTATTACCGCACACTGTAGAGCTATAGCGGTGGATGTTTTAGCAGTAAGCACAGTTTGCTGGTGCTATATAGTGTAACTGTGCCTGCTAACTGTAATACAATTATTTTATTTCATGTGCGGTTGATATTTCAAAGATATTAGACATATTCATTGCCACACCGTGCAACTGCAGTTACTTTATATTTAGTCCTGTGATTGCAGCTCAAGTGGTTTTTTTGTACACAAGGATAACATCAGAAACCACAAAGATTGCAAACTTTCTCTTTCTATTTACCCATATCCTATTTCCTCTTCCTGGCCTGCTTATCTTGTGCATGTTTTTGCAAAATGCAAAGTGAGCATACATGTAGTTATATGTAACTGGTTATTCATCTTAGCATGTTTGTGTGATGTTTATGGGTTTCTGGAAGGACAAATACTCTGATGTGCTTTTGAAATACAAGCGTGTTTGCTTTTTCTTCTCTGAATTAAAACATGTGAATCCACCAAAACTCGGTAGGCCTTATCAGTTAGTCGTAGCAAGTGTTTGTGTGATAGTTCTCTTGAAGCTGTGCTTGTTCTCTACATCTATCAGTCTACTTTCATGTCTTTGCTTCTCACACTCATAATGTTAATGAAGGAAAGGGAAAAAACCCAGCGATGTTGTGGCTGAGTCTAGGAAAGTGTATTTAAATTTCGGCCTCTTTTCTATTCTTTTGAGGATTTCTTAGTGTTTAATAGGTAGCTAACAGCACTATAATAATCACAGGTACCTGGATGTCTTCAAGATTATTTAGATTTAAGATAGAAATGAGGAATTAAGTGCTGTAAAACTTTCTGCAACTTTCTTCTGTTTCAGAGTTTTATAGTAGGAATGTCACAGTTTAACAATCAGAGTGGCAGGACTATGGATGTAAGGGATAGAGATGTGCCTCCAAGTCTGAAAGAAGAGCAGGAGGATGAGATTTACATACCTTTATTCACGCTACGGAGTGAGGTAAGACTTCAGTTCAGTGGGAGAGTCCATTAGAGATTAGAGAGTCCTCACTTTGTCAGTTCACAACAAAGAACAGATCAGCTTGAAAATATTTGGATTTGGCCTTTCCATAATGTCACTTTTCTTCATTATACTTTGCTCATATTTCCTAATGAGAAAAAAGATCATAGAGTTTATCCACATGAAGCAATTAATAGTCATTAATAGTCAGACACAATGCCCATGCTATCTATCAGTTAATTAAAAATTCACAACTCTGTGTGTGTGTGTTTCTCTGTGCCTCTCTCTGTCTCTGTCTCTCTGTGTGTGTGTGTGTGTGTGTGTGTGTGTGTGTGTGTGTGTGTGTGTGTGTGTGTGTGTGTGTGCAGAATGCTGGTAAAACAACACACACACACTTTCTTCTGCTAGAGCGTCAGAGTCCTCAGCCAACCCAGAATAGACCATCTGTGCTCTGTTCCACCTCTCTGCTACCTCTGGGTCTGTACTGCAGCATCCAGTATCACACAGTTATAACTAAACAATGCATCTCAGTGGGCTCTGTACATCAACGAATTCTTAATATTTTAAAAATCATTGACTGATAAGACCTCAAAAGTTCCTTCAAACTTTAATCTGTACCTAATGAGTAGTAGGTAGAGTACTAGGATAAGGAAGTGGTCTTGTGTGGTCAAAAAGAGTCGAGAGTGGATTTTTCACAGAGTCAGCAGTTAAAAGTGTCAGAAAGGAGATCGAATACAGTTCTAGTCAAGCACAAATTGATGAGCACAAAAGCCCCAGCACTCATATGAACAGGTAAGACTCAAACAGAAAACAGAATGTTAGACTCATTTGAAATCTCTAACCATGTATGAGTTGAGATTCATTCTAATTTTGACACCTCTGGTGCTTCTCTTGAAAAGTCTAAATATAGATGGGATTTTTTTTTTAATTCAGGTGTCTACTGAAATAGCCACTACATGATAAGAAAAGTTTCGATTATATAGGGCCATGCATTAATGTACACTTACCCATCGCAGCCTTATCCAGTCAAGTGTGATAAGCTCTCTGTTTGTCAATGGACGATGTCGCTGGCCTGATTGTGACGAAGCCTTCAAAGAGTATCCTGTTTTCCTGAAGTGAGTCTTCATCAGTATTTAAACCAAATATGTCAACTGTATGCCTGAGATTCTTCTCCTTTTCTGTAAATGAATTCATCTTTCTCAAATTGTCTAGACACCTGAACAACGGGCACAGCTGTGGCGAGAAAACAATCGCACAGTGGAGGGTGCAGGAGGAAAGGGTGCGCCAGATGGAGAGTCAGGTAGATGAATATGTAGCATTCAAACAAATATAATGTTCAGGTTCCTTTTCAGGCAATGTGTATTTCAACGAGAAGCATATTAACACTTTACCTAATAACAGTAAGCATAAGTCTACATGATCCCTGCATAGGCCCTACATGACAACTAACAAACCTACACAAGTGTTTATAAAGCCTTATTCTAACAGGCATCAACCATCTAAATTTTTTAACTCAATCTGATTTCTATCCTCTGTGCAAAATAATTCTGATTACAATAGCAGCTCATAAGCTTACTTTTTAACTATATATTCTGTTGGTGACTTACTTTGCTGAACAAGTTGCACTGTTATGTTCTGTTGACTATGAAATTAAAACTGGCCCAGCTAATACTGCCTTGTTCACTCAAAACTACTTCATATCTATCACTGGCACAGGAAAGAGATATATATTGAACAGATGTAGCTAAAACTGGGTCAACTCTAAACTGCTTATTCAGTAAATTATTATAATTATATTGTGCAAACTTAAAGGCTCATATAATCAGATACTTAAGAAATTGTAATGCTTAGATCAAACTCTCATTTTTAACAAAAAGGCAATGCTTTTTAGCAAAAAGTACATTTATTTCTTCATTTAAAATTCAGCAAACGTAGCAAAATAACAATTTCTTTACCCGAAAATAGTGATAATTTTACAATGTCGTTTATAAAGAGAAACAAGACCAGAGTGCATCTTTAACAATTCATTTAAAATATCATAACAAATTCTGTTTTGCATTTCTGTAAACCTTCAAAAACAATGAATGTATATATAACATATGTTATTATAAATCCAAAACACAATTACAAAGTTAAACAAGAAGATGCTGCATTGCATGAAGAACCTAAAATGGATGACAGAAATAATAACAAAACATTAACATGTTAAATAACTGACTCCAGAGACTACCGGTCGAATGTTAACCGGCTAGCATGCACAAGTTATATCTAAATGGCTTTAGAAAACATTTATTCAAACTCTGTTAAATTTGTATGTTTCTTGTCAAGAACAAATGATAAAATAATTTTAGACAGTTAACTATACAGTTAATTGACAGTTACTTGACAAGAATATTCAACTGAAATTCACTGGACTGGCAGATTCTGTAGGCTGCGCTTATGTCTCCTCTCATGCAATCCACAAGGCAAAAATCCATGCATATGATGTTCCATCTTCATAACAGACTAATCATTGTACACAGAATACAGGATGTCATGTTTAATCCAGAAAGTAATCAAGAATTTATACCATATATATATCCACCTAATAAAAGAAAACATGTCAGACCAAAAGTTTGGCACAAATGTAATTTAACAAACAGATTTTTTTTTCTTTTTCATTTTAAAAACTATTGCTTAGTTCTAATTTATAGTGTTAGAATAAACCTTTGCAAATATCGTTGTAAAGGGTTTATGTAGCCCTATGAACACTGCCCTGGTCTTTATATTTTTACACGTTAGAATTCTAAACGGTTATGCTTATGATTATGAAACTGGTCATGAAGGGATTACGTAGGTGGCATGTAGCCCTGTGAATACCACGTATATGTGAAATGGATATAGAGCTGTGTGCGGTTTACTTTGTTCCAAATTCATCTGATACACTTTGCACATTTAAAAAAAAAAAAAAAAAAAAAAAAAAAACTTAATTCATTGAATTATTCTTGTAATAACATTATGATGGCTATTACTTTTTTTTTGCAGACTGAACAGGATATTGATTCTGATCCAATACTGAATATGCATGCAATACTTTAACAGATTCACTTTAAACTGTGTTTTAGCTTGTTCAGGAACGACAGAAGCTCCATGCCATGCAGCTCCACCTAAGACTGACTGAACACCCAGTAAGATGAAAATCACTTCATCACTCACCCTCCTTTGCAAACTATTTATGATAAAACGCCATACAAATTTTCTAACTAGCCTAAAATATCAGAATGAATAATTTGTCATAAGTTATAATACGAAAACTTTACCATAATATTTTACTAGTATTATAGATCTATTTCATGGCTTTTTTTACCATTCAAACAGTTCCACAACAACGTGTCAACGTGATACAAAGACGAAATACTTCACACGCCCACACACAACACACGGCGAGACAGTCTCTGCAGCTCTAGGCTGGTGGAGTCCGCTGGCACTGCCTGCACCCCCGTCTGAGGAGCCAGATGGAAGTGTAGAGTGGGCCATCAATGCCACAGGGCGCCACGAATTCTGGCCCACAGCCACCCCCCACCTACTGACAGGTAAAGCCTATTCACACACTGACTTTCCCAGGGCTGTCAGATTCGATAATACACACATGTGCTTACATGCTAGTGCAGACCATTTTTGTGTTCTCTGCTTAAAAAATGTTATTACATTAATATAACTTCATTTCCAACCAAAATCTTGTGCTATGCAAAAACAATTCTTCTTCTACATTATAGATTTTGTCAACAGTATGGAATGCTACAAATATGTCAATATCAGACCACCGTATACTTATGCTTTTCTAATTAGATGTGTAAGTAATCAATTCATGCAAATGATACAGTTAATTATCATTAATTCTTTTTACTATATGTGTATATGCATATTTATTACAATGCTATATGCATATGTATATTTATTTCATCACTATATGCAAACGTGTATAGTTATTGCATCATTATATGCATGCATCTATATTTATTTATATTTATGGCCTATTTTTTCATAGTCAATACTGGAGGCACCAGATAAGCAAAGGGCTCTGAATGAGATCTACAGCTGGTTCATTCGAAGGTTCTTTTACTTCCGTCACAACACTCCCACATGGAAGGTATCGTCTCCTGATGCAATGCACGTCAGCTCAGCCAACACACCTCAGCGTAGCCAGTTACAATTCTGCACGACGTCACTTGTCATTAAACTGGGAAAAGGGTTCCTCATTAAAAACCCACGTATAAATATAGGATGTTGTTGAATTGTAGATTACATATTAGAGCATGGTAGAGCATTTAACTGTCTGAAGTTTACCCATGCTTTTGGGGTTTATTCATTCAGAAATTTGTGTCTTCCTGACATACCACATTGTGTGCAGGCTTTATTACCAGGCCACAGGCGTAGACAATCTTCCCTCAACCCAGTACAGTTGTAAGGAGTATTAGTAGTAGGTGTGGTAGATCAGGGTTAAAACCAGGAGTGAGCATATATTAAATACTTATGCGACGCTATAGCGTGATTTATAATATTCTCATTTGAAAAGCATTGCAGGTGCGCAATGTGCAAGTGACATGAATTTATTTGCAATTACATGCAACCTTTGCAGCCTACATAATACCATGGCTTGACCTTTAATCAGGTTTAGTTCCAGTAAGTAAGAGTTACTTCTGGCAGCCTACAAATACAAACGACTTATCAAAATAGTTAAAAAAAAAGTTGCCTGTGATGTAAACAGTTCGTTTGCACTTGTAAAGGGGTTATCCATGCGTTTAAAACTCATGGAGCTCACGTCTGGTCAATAAAACTATAGGATTGCCTGTGCCTTGTCATATGCTTCTTTATATTTATCCAAAATCTTAAAAATTACCTTTCTTACTGGCATCCATACAGATAGCCTTTGTCTCATGGGTGCGCAAATGCTGCCCAAACATGCTGTCTACCTAGTCAACTCTTTTAATTTAAGACAGGTATTTGCGATATTTTAAGGTATCCCTGTATGATATACACTCAACAGCCACTTTATTAGGAACACCATACTAATAAAGGGGGTAAGACTCGCCCTTTCCTCTCAGAACAGCCTCAATTCTTGTGGTATGGATTCCACAAGGTGTTTGAAATGTTCCTTTGAAGTTCTGGTCTGGTCAAAGGATGCTTGATTCACATGAATGTATGCCAAGAAACATCACCCACAACCTTACACCGCCACCAGACAGTGGCACAATGCAAAATTTCAGTTACTGTATTTTTTTTTTCTTCACTACACTGGGGCGCCCCCCCCACCACAGGGGCCCCCCCACAGTACGTCTCTGGCACGCACCTCCTCTTCACTCCGGCACCAAGCCTGAACTCGAGATGAAATCGAAATAGTAGTCTGGTCCGCTGCAAACAGTTTAGAAGTTGACAGGTGAAAGACACTCAGACACGGATGACAACGAAGTCTAACCTGTTCTTGGCTGACAGGAGTGGAGTGGAGTAGAGTGGTCTTCTGCAAGCCTATCCACCTCAAGGTTCAAAGTGCTGTACATTCTGAGATGTTTTTCTGCTCACCATATTTGTAAAGAGTGGTTATTCGAGTTATTGTAGATTTCATGTTAACTCAAACCAGATTGGCCATTCTCCTCTGACCTTTTTGAAATACTCAAAACCAGCCAGTCACCGTGGTTTCTCGTACGGTGCCAGTTTGTCTCAAACTACACTTGTCATTGACTTCGAAAACGGAACACATACGTCACGTGCTCCTACACGATAATTGCATGAATGGGCAGGTGTTCCTAATAAAGTGGCCGGCGAGTGTATATTGCAGTGTATCATAACTGAATATTAGCGCACTTAGATTTGTGTAGTAGCTTGTGAGTATGTCCAGTAGATGGCAGCACTGACATGATGAAATCATACCACCATCCTTTTCAGAAACGCTGTCTGTTACTTGTTTCTAGCTCTAATTCAATATTGCACACTTTCTTTTTTCATGAAACTTGTATGTGTAAGCAGAACGCAGTCCGTCACAACCTCAGCCTTCACAAGTGCTTCGTGCGGGTGGATGGAGGAAAAGGCGCCGTGTGGACTGTGGATGAGAAAGAGTTTCAGAAGAGGAAGGGCCAGAGGTTCAACAGGTAGGCAGCCTTTTGTGCACGTCATTACAATTCAAAACACAACACTTAATTCATGTGTTCTGATGTCGTAATGATATTTCAGTTTGTTAGTCAGTTGTTCATCTTAAAGCGTAAAATACTATGAATTATTTGGTAACTACGAGGAAATAATAGTTTAGTGTAATATAGTTAAATTCCTTTAACAATAATAATGTATTTTAAAAAATTCATTTCAAACTGACTTCAGTTCAGTTTGAGTTGCTTTACTTGCTCTTTAGTGGCTTGATTCTTGTGAATTCTCACAATCCCTCATCAACTTCCGTCCATGACGCTACCTTCGTCACACGAGCGAACACTCGGAATGAATCGCGAGTCGACTCTTCACTGAGTCGAATCTTTTAGGTGACCGTTGGGAGCCGATTCACATTTCTTAAGAACCAAATCAGTATTCACGAGTCAGTACCATTAATAACAGACAGCGCATACAGTATATCTGGTATATCTGAGTTGTTTGGTACAGTATAACGATGCACAGAATGTTAAGACCAGGGTTTGACTCACTGACTCATTGACTCATTGGCGCACGAGGATCCAACTCCACTACTGTGTATTCTGGTGCTCTTATTGTTCTACTGAGATGAGTGCACTGCCTCACTGAAGGAGAAACACATTGAAAGAATAATAATAATAAGCACTGGAGCAAGGTCTTGGTTTGGAAACTCAGGTGCTGACATTGGCTAAGATGATTATTATTGTTTATTTATATGAATTTTTTTTTTTTAGGGATTCTTTGAAATGGATGGCTCATTTCTCTCATCCCCCCAAAGTGCCTTAAGCTTTCCTGCTTTCCTGACTGCATACACTGAGAAGCTGTTTCACACAATGGTGTTGGAAAGTGACTTTTTTTTTTTAAATTCTTCAATCTGATCATCTAAAGTCACGTCTGTTTCTTTCAACTATAAATAGTGATATTTCACTGACAAAACTGTGACATAGTCAAATGTGTTTATTATAAAATTACAACAAACCAAATATATGATTATTAAATCAATTTCTGTACATTTTGTTACTAATTTCAAGCTTGAAATAGTCTTGTTCTACTGACATAAATTTTCTAATTTTATTTTATTTTTATTTCTAGAAATGCACAAACTTATGTGCCAATCGAATAAGAAAATTTAACGCTTAAAATTTGCATTTTAATATTAATATTAGCTAAATATTCTCATATGCAAGATATTTTCACTTGCGAAGATGTCATTTTTTGCAGTGTTTTTTTTTTTATACTTTGTGTTATAAGGTTATTTACTATAGTTTACAGTAATCATTTCAGGACGATGTTTCATGAAATTTCCTTACTCTTATGTGTTCAGTGTTCATTATGGTGAATCTAATTTTGTGACTTAATACTAAGATTTGTCAATATTTATTTGTCATCTTTGCATTATGTTTAAATACTGACATTAAAAAAGCAAGAATGTTCTAACAGTGGTCTGATGTTATGGCAGTGTTTGGCCAGAAGAGGGGACTAACAGTGGGCTCGGTGTGTTTGGGCGTGGTAACCTCTTCCCCTTGGAGCACGTTCATACACAGACACAGATATACATCAGATAGGTATAGAAATATGGGTCGGAAAAAAAGCTGAGAAATACAACATACAACATTATGTTGAGCACAACATAATTCATATAACCGGTTATTTTTATGGTCTGTAGTTATACACATACTCTTATATACTATCAACACATAAAACATATATATATGTGCATATACACAAATACATACATATATAAAATTTTGCTGTGTTGCTGTAAAATATTGGATATAGTAATAATGAAAAATACAAAAATGTGTCATCTGATAACAGAAAGGCTTTAATAAACATGTAATTTTTTTTGCTTGCATTCCCAATCATTACAACTAAACCTAAAATTCAAAAAAGGTTCAAAACTATATCACAGCACATACTCCTTCACACACTGTCTGTGTGTTTGTGTGTGTACGAAAACACGATATCAATTAGCCACCCCACATTTATTTAGGGAAATAGGGGTGGGCTGTTTTGTCTTCCAGCATAGATGAAACGAACAGATCCCTCATGATTCCTCTGCGTGTGCCTTTCTGCATATCCTCCCCAGCCTCCTCAGTCCCCTAAGCCTTTTATTCTAGTCAATTCCCACAATCACTGCTGAGCACAGGCTGAAAAATCATTTCTTTCTTTCACTGTAGGGTTTTGATTTGAAAGACAGGTCTAAATGATTGAACTCCTAGTGCTGTTGATGAAGCTCAAGGACATAAGAGACCTCAAACGTACTCGATAACATTTTTCTACTATTAAACTTAATCAAGGTCAAGAATACTTGTCATACGTGTATTTTATAGCTGGAATTCTCCATGTCAACAGATCATTTTAATCCTTGCCCAGTGTTGTAAATGTTGTTGCCCAGATCTGGCAATGTATCTTTCAAATTCACAAGGACAGGATTTTTTCCTCATGGCCTTGAGTTGAGCCTACAGATGCACCGTGTCGTAAAAGACAGCCGCAGGCACTGAATTTTCCTGCACCTCAATTATCCTCAGGGGCATTTCCTTTAGAGAAATCAGCCTATTATATGGGCTTCTGGACAGCCTTGCAAATTGTGACAGTCTTCTCACCTTGTCAGGTGCTTATTACATGCTCTTCCTGTAAGCAGCAGCACTGGCTTCCTAACAGGTGTCTCAGCCCCCAGATCCTCTGTGTTATATGGCTGTGGAATTTTCATTATCCATCCTGGGATAGAAAAGCAGTGGAAATACAGGATGGTATGTACTTTCTGAGCTTGTTTATAGGTAGGGAACGCATTCTGCAGTAAATGGACAGTTGTTCTTTATACTAATAACAGTTGTGCCTAATGTCAGTGCTCTTATACATGAACATACAGTATATGTGCTAGAACCTGTTATTTAGAGAACTGGTCAGGATGTTCTGCAGTTGGTGTCTGATGCATTTATAAAGAAGTGATGATTTATTAACCTTATTTTGTACTACCCCGTACAACCATATCCTTTTATTAGTTGATACTTCACTACACTACAAAATCAAAGGGTATGCAGCATGTCTTGAAGTGTTTTATTTGCCAACATTACAATTCTTATTTATTAAAGAACAACATGGCCTACTTTGTAGTCAGTTTATAGTTGTGGAACATCTGCAAGACTAATTATTTCCTGCTATCCCTTACATTACAGCAGCTATAAACGTTATAAACATCTCTCATTTTATTTTATTTTTTAATTAAAAAAAAATCACAACTTGACAAACTACAAAGAGCAAATTCCTCTGTCCTGAAGACTGCCCTATGGCAGAAAACCTAAAGGAACAGCTTTACTTTTGACTGTTACATACTGGGGACTTTTATTAATGTTAAATAAAGCCTCCTAAGAGAAAGCTTCACCTTATCAACAATTATAGATTTTTCTTTGTTAAATAACTACACATTTTAATCTGTTTCTTATTAGTCTTAGATTATGTGCAGCATGCACCATACAAGTCCCTGTGAATTAGCTGTTGCTATAGAAAAGATAACATAAGAGAACGAGTGCATCAGTATAAACACTGCTGAGTTTCTCCAGTGTGATTTATCAGAGCGTGTTGAGTAATTTTCCATAGCACTGGCAGTAGTGCTGCCTTTATATGAAATTATTAACATGCTCATTCTAATACTTTATCATTTATATGTTATTTCATGTTATTTAAGGTTAAGCTTGCTGTAAGTAATATGTTTATTTAGTATTTATGGAAATGGAGCCATCATGTAAAGCAGTTCCTTTTAAGTTTTCTGCTACAGGAGAAAGTCATCACAGCAGAGGACCTTGCATTTTTTGTCTTGGAGAAATAAAAAAAAAAAAGCCTTGGGCAAAATTGCTGTGGTATAAGAATAACAAGACACTTCAGGATGTGCTGTTCTATGAAAATAATCATAGAATCAATTCTCTTCACACCACCATGTTGTTGATTATAACCGCACCATGCCCACCATGTTTTATTCCTTACTTAATTTATTACTAACTTTTTCATGTGTAGTAAACTACATCCATAATTAACAGTGTATTGACGAGCTTTGTTAACTGAAGCAAAATGTGTTCTAATGAGAGCAGAGGTGAAGCTATTTAATCATAGCTTCATCACAAAGTTATCTGCTTTGTTGTCAGTGTCTTCCCCTTTTTGGAGATATTAGTGAGACTGCACTTAAACCAGTTTTGGTTTCATGTCTGGAAAAAGACAGCTTATCATCTCAATTGGCCATCACCGAGACAGGCGAGCTCTCTGACAGAGCTGAGAACCTGGTATTTCTGACAGGTCTAAACAGAGATAAAGAATAGTTGAAAAGGCAATCCTGAAACCTCAATTCCACACCACAGTGAAGCGCTAAATCTTACCTTAGCAAGACAGGTTATAGATTACACATCAAACACATCAATCTGATGCAATCAGTCCGTAAAACTGAACTCACATCATTAATAAAGCCTGAGACAGACTCTCTTATTGTGCAGTATAACACACTTCTAGAGGGGATATGCCACAGTGATGAAGTGTGCACTTTGAAAACCACAACAATTCACATTCTCAAGGTGATTTTCCACAGTGAAATTTTACCAGCTAAATTTGCATGTTTTTGATCTTAGTGCCCTGATCAAACCATACAGGCATTTTCATCTTGCACATGTGGGTGTATTTCAGTACTCAGTCTTTGAACTCACTTTTGTGCGAAATCATACATTTGTTAATAAAATTGTTAAACTTTTCTGGGACTATATAAACACTTAACCAGAGTTCCTAATACTAATCCTAGGACTATCATATTCCACATATGTCTGAGTGTGCAACACTGGAGGCATTCGGACAGTCAAGCAGCAGGTATTCATATGTATCTGCCTATTTCAATGAAAACTGGATAGACACGGTTTCATTGCTGACACGGTATGATTATTCATCCCTCTCTCACTGTTTTCACTGAGATTATGGGGGCTAAAGGCCAAGCTTAACTCACAGTCTGTCTGACAAAAGCTAAACTGCCCATCCGTTAGGAACCACCTGTATACACAAGCCCAGACAAGATAACTCAGCAAAGAACATCAGTCGCCCATGAGATTACACGCTTCAACTGCCACTGCCTTTAAAAGATGTAGACTTTTTATAGACATAATTACACCCTCAATATGAACATGCGGTATATTATAATTGCAAAGAAACTTTCAAAAGAAATTCCACCTCCAAATTGTTTTACTTTTCCTGAGAGTCTCTCATTACTATGACTAGGTCAGTCACAATTTTGACATTTTGACTGATGTTTATTCGTCCTACATGAAATTGTAATTAACCATTTAATTGTCTTTTGTTAACTTTATGCAACTTTTATAATACAGACATAACAGTAGTGTAAAAATGCATATACATAGTTATTTATCAACACTTAACATATAAGTAAATATGCACAACTAATAAATATACTATATAACCTCTAACAGAAATACACAAATAGATTATTGGACAATAAACAATGTTAACAAATACATGCACTAATTCTTGTCATCCACAGGTAAGTTTCAACTTTGCTGAATGTTAATGTGTTCCTTGAGAAAACATAATGATAGATAGTTCATGATTCAAGGCCTAAGGATTAAATTATGATGGCTCAGCAATTGTGTTATATCAAGAAATTAACTGAGGATGAAGGTCATGTTTACCGCCAACATACAGTATATTTAAATCATTGTATATTTACATTCTTCTTCTTCTTCTTTCGGCTTTTCCCTTCAGGGGTCGCCACAG
>CM074952.1:12219763-12256086 GCA_037577455.1 Pangasius macronema | reverse complement strand
CCTCTGATGTACTCGTTCCTAATCCTGTCCAACCTCCTCACTCCCAAAGAGAACCTCAACATCTTCAGCTCTGCTACGTCTAGCTCTGACTCCTGTCGCTTCCTCAGTGTCTTAATCACATTAACATGTGATTTTGGAATCTAACTGTTAATTGTTACTAAGTGGTTAAGTGATTAGGAATTAGTATTTTTCTAGGAGACCTGACCTTCCAAGCTGGGGGAGTATCAGTAACAAAAAGTCATGCTGGCCCCCAATTTTATTGTGATATCTGCAGCAGACGATAAGGTTTAAGTGGTAATTTTGTATATTAACTATTAATCTATTTTTTGAGTAAGGCAAAGTAAACTTCTTGTCATTGTGACGCAAAAAAAATAAAGAAAAAACAAGAAGAAGTTTTCTCATTCCAGCAGTTTTTTTCCCACGCCGTCCATTTTTTTCCTGACCAAAATCACTTGAACACACACCACATCGTTAGGACGACCTCTGAACTTGTACACACAAACTTCCAAGCAGGTTCTGAGGATGGCATAAGAACATCAATATGAAGTATTTCTAATTGGTTTTCTCTTTTCCTAATAATGACAACCGAGATAATAATGTGAGAGTAAAAAATATTTTTATTTAATTCTTTAATTTATTTAAACAGTAAATACATTATATCACTCAAACAAAACATGCAGCCAGAACTAGCAATTAGTACATTATATAATTTCAGAATGCTCTTTTTTTTCAGCTTTTGTCATTTTTCTGTAATGTGAACTGCTATTATATCCTAATTAGAATCATTTGGATACAATTAACTAGCTCTTGCCTGAAGCACAACTCTTCAGATCTCAAGCACAGCATAGTACATTGCATGTCACCATCTCCATGAGGAGAGAATGAGTACTCTTGTTTTCTCCTAATAGATGTGGATGATGATTAATATAACGCCAGCAGGGCCTAGAGCTGGTGGAAACACAAAGATTCTTCTCCTTGATTCTTAAGAGGCTTAATAAAATGATCACATAGTTCTGTAAATCCCTCTTCATTTGATGACCTTGTGGGGACAACCGTATTGAAGAGAGAGACAAATTTCTCCAGGCACAGCCAGACCTCATTAAATTCTTTTAGAAGTGGCCTTGTTCAAACATTCATTCAGTCTGTCAAGCAGAGGAGAGCATCCCAAATTCAGACATCAATATAGAGTGCTGGAATTAATCCGCAGTCTTATTTGTTCATAGGAATAGCTATAACACATCCTCTGTAGTTTCACGGTCATAATAAAGCCTGGGCAATGAACCATCTCAGTTGTAAAGCAGTGCTTTCCCCAAGTGCACCCATCCCATCACTCCTCTCTACCTTGATGTTTTCAGATATGTCAGCATTGAGAGAATGAAAGTGTATCTTCCAAGGAGAGGAGATAAAAGGGCTCTGGTTTCCATTTCAGCGTGGGGAGACTCGCACCGCGGGGCACGGCAGCTCTCTGATGCCTCCTGACAGCCTAGGACTTTCCACAACTTTCATGTCACATTGCAGGAGTTAAATAGCTTTAGGGGAGAGATGGGTGATAATGGAAAAGAGAGAGAGAGAGAGAGAGAGAGAGAGAGAGAGAGAGAGAAAGAGGCCCTCTAGGCTTTATCTTAACGAGTGTTGAGATTTAATTACCACAGGCTGTGATGTAGACATCTGGCAAGGTGAGATGCGTAACTCCGCAATCAAGAAAAGTCATTACATTATAAAACATTATCATGTCTTTGATACTTATATTTGTGATGCTAGACTGCCCAGATGAGTCACCACCAGAACCCCTGTTAGTTTGCTAGTTGAATTATAAGTTCAAACACACACACACACACACACACACACACACACAAAATAACACACACAGAGAGGCCCTAAGTGTGGATTTGAATTTGCATGGCCATTAGATTGACATCGCCATTACAGACACAAACATGTCATGCTTAATTCTGGTCCACGGGTTTCCAATGGACTCAAATGTTCCAGAATGTCTCTGGGACTTTAAATGAGACAGTTGAGTAAAAATGAGATCATGATACCGGCAGCCTTCGAATGACCAATCTTACATGCATGAAAACACACATTCATGCATAAGCACGTACTGTGAAATCCCATACACACACATGGTGAATGTGCCCAAAAAAAAAAAAGCCCATGTATGCATACACAGCGAGGTGGAGCAAGGGATGGGGAGATTAGGATAAAGAGGCAGAAGATGAATAGCTGGATAATTAGCCTCATCTCCCAGGACCTGACAGAAATATGCAGCCTAGATGGATGAGACTCATAGAAAAGAACAGCCTTGTCCGACCACCCCCCCCCCACACACACACACACCCCCACTCCTCTACTTCTCATATTCACCCATCCCCCTCATCCTCTCTTCCATCCCACCATTCAGAAAGGGGGAGCAGAGAGAAAGAGCATCCCCTTTGGGTTCAGTATCAGAATGCCTTCTCTCATTTTCTCATAGCCTCTATCCCTAAAAATCCCCTTTGCAAACTCAAGAGGATGATTCTTCGAGAGAATGAGCTCTAAAATGCTGAGAAACTGCTTCAAACTGTATGACAAAGGAATGTGAAGGGAAAGTGAAAATACGTAAGCAGTTCTGGTCTGCTGCCCTGACACACTCGGTAATTATGAAGTATGGGATTATTACTTACATTATAAGGACAAAGCAATGTCATTAATCTTTGGAGCTTTGGAGGAATTTTACCTAAATTGTTCTGGTGCCCCTAAAGGTGCCTTAAACAGTATTAAATCCAATGAAACCTAGTTTTTAATCCCGCTGCATAAAAATTCATTTTGACCTGCTACAAGCAGAGATGATGTGTGCAAATTCAAAACACAATGGAAAACTGAGCACCTGTCTTACACCATAATAGATTTTACCTGCACTGTCACTTTCTCTGTAATACATCTTTCCATGTAATCAGTCCTCTGTAGAAGTTGACAGCTCATTACAGCTTGTAATGCCAAAAGCACCTCTGGTGTAGTTATCTATAGAGAGAAAACCACTCCTGACACTTGGATTTTCCTTCAGTGTATTGTGTGTTAATGCACAAACAATTCGATGTTATTGGCATTGCCTCAAAGCAACTTTAAGAAATCCAGATATAGATTTAGATCCCTAAATCCCCGCCAGAGATGACAGTGGCGAGGAAAAAGTCCCTGACATGACATGAGGAAGTCATCCTCTCACATGCCCTCGCCTGGAGGATTGTTCTGGGAAATGAGAAGTTACAGGTGGGTCTTGCTGACTCTGTGTCATTGACATTTCCTGTTTCTCATCTAATATGGGAGGTTGTTCTTTTCTGTAACAGGAAGCTGATTCTGCAGCCATGAGCCAGAGGTGAAGGCTTCATAGCATTTATCCAAATGTTAATGAATTGCTTTGCTACACAAATTACACAAATTAAACCCACCAAATTCATGGATGTTGAGTATTTTAAGGTCCCTCTCACTCTCTGTTTCTCATTCACACATTGGAGGGCTTTGCCAAAAGCCTTCTCTTTGGGTACAAAGATAAAGAAATGAAGCATGAAGCTATCAGTTTAATCATGTTCTTTGGCATCTAATATACTAGTATTAGATAAAAGTCCAATCTCAACCAACTTCAAGACCTTGTACTGTATTTCTTATTATTTTATGTCCATAAAAGGTGTAATACAGCAACATTCTATTCAATATTATATGAATATTGCTGTTTGCATGTGCTGAATTCATGTGCTGTTTATAAAGCTTCAAGGACAAGGACTTTTAGATTTGGGACCATTTTTTTTTCCTTCTCTATCATTCAGTATCTTTCCTGCACATCTTGCTACAGCGAGGAATAATATAAACTTAACTGCTTGCACAGATTGCACACAGATTTCATTTCAGGTTTCATTCAGTCATCTCTGCTCAGTTTGCCCAAAAATGACTATGACTCACAGACTAGTTTAAGCAATAGATCCATCTGTAATTGTCCTGACAAATTGCAGAAAAATCCACTCATAGATGTGGTTGTATGCTGTTTGCCAAGCAAACAATATTTGTCAAGAGTCAAACGTAGAGTTGAAAACAAAAGCATAATAATCACAGAGTGTAACTGAAATTGGAATGAAAATTTGAATTGAAATTGGAATTGAAATGATAAATTTAAATGAAATTTAGGATGGAAAAGTAATTGCGAAAAGGAAAGTAATGCAACCACACACAGAGTAAATGGACAAAACAGTCTGATCAAACCTCATTACAGATCAACAACACCAAAACCCCATATATGTGCTGCATCATATCCTGTTAGGGTAGGTGGTATGTTCCCACCCACAGATATGTACGGGTGTGTCATATCACAATGTGCGTTACAAGGATATCCGACAACCACTGTTCCCAGGGTGGGTAAGCAGGCTGCATCCTGACACACACACATGGCTGAAACACACATTCACCAGTTTTCCTGCTCTTTAACAGTAAGTTTAAAAAAAAAAAACACTGACAATGGGGTTCCATATGAACTGTTGCAGTGAGACTGTATTTCTCAGTGACACTCACACTTTCTTTGGTAATGGAGATGAAGAACACATAAAAGATCTAGTTTGGTGGGCAGAAGTGTAATCTTATAAGGACATCAAGGACACAACATATCATATGCCTTCATGTGCCAGTTTATGATTCCATATGAAATGGCTGGAGAAAGAACTACTGATGTAAGGAAGTGGCATGCTCCCTACAGAAAATTCAAGAAAGAAATCATTTTCAATGATTCCACAGCTGAGGTGCAATTTGTGTCCCACTGCTATTACATTTACTAATATATATACAATGTAAAGGTTAAATGATATTTAAACATACTGTATGTAAAGTATTCTTCACAACAACCTATGTCCATATTTCAGAAGAAAACTTTAAAAATTATTTTAAAAAACATACAGTAACTATAGTCGCTAATAACAACACTTTACCTTAAAATATGGTAATTGAAATGCTTAAAAATATGTTTGCATTAAAGTGTGAATCTATTTTATATCTCATGCTTGAAATGTCCATTTAATCATTATAGGTTATTTAGTGGTGTTCTACAACATTCGCTCAACCCTGTAACCTGAACATATTCATCCCTGCAGAGATATTTGGAATATTCCATAAGTCACATGTTCAACAAGTTCCATCATCCAGATTTACTGACCATCTTGTTCTTTTTTCTGTATTTTCAGTGATATTGTGATATCAACACATGAATTCACTTTGAAAGTACAATCTTGTTTCCCAAATCATAGATTGAAAGTAAATGATTCATTTAAAAAAATAATAATATAAGTATATCATTCCCTTAATGTCCTCCACATTTACCACATTTTTACCACCAGATAACCACATTTTGTCTATTTGTTAAATCTATGCTTTAAAAAAAACTGTTAATTCAGCCATTGTCAGAAAATAAATCTTATAAAAAATGACATTGTTGCCTTAGATTTTTCTGAATGGTTAAATGTATATTTTTTCTAGATTCAGTGTTAAAAACTTATTTTAAAAAACTATTTCAATGTTTTAAGAGATACAAGGCCAAAAGGCACCCCAGTCATGAACTGACTCAAGAAATGTTAAAGCTTGTGTCAGCTTGTGTGTGAGGGGAAAAATGAAACCGTGGATGGAAATATGGAAATATGGAAAGAGGAAAATGAACATTAGTTAAGGGGATAAATCGAAAGATAAATCAATACATGTCTAAGCAGTGGAAAGTATGGTTCATAAAATCCAACGATGGACTAAGACTGACTATATGACCATTTTATGGTCTGAGATGCCGCATCGTCACTGAGATGGGCTGATGTCCAGAACCTGACTGTTATATCATACACTGCTAAGTAGTGTCATGTCTAGAGAGGCCTCTCAATAGACCACCATCGACAAATCACCATCGTCTTCTCCGACAGTAGTTTCTTTCACCTAGCAACAAATAAACTACAAAACGCTGTCTCTTTTGTGGGTACACTAGGTCAGCTACATGACTGTGATAGCAGGTAGAGGACCCCCACAGTGTGTGTCAGTGAAATGCAGAGTATCTCTAGCTATGCTAAGACTGAATAGAGAGTCTAAAGTGAACAGGCTTGTGATTGATTGAAGGGTGACGCCTCTCAGGCGGGGCTGGGGAACACAGTGACCTCTACACAAAGACCTGAGTAGAGACACCCGGTTTGTTTTGGGAACAGACAAGCCCTGCACACACACTCAAGCAGGAGGGGAATGTGAGTGTGCCCTGATGTGAATGCTGTTTTTAATCCCTCTCCTGGTCACCCCGCTTCACTTGTTGTGCGCCACCAGGACGGACTCCACGGAATCCCAGGAATTCTCATGACGCTTCTTCTCACATTCTCTCACTGAGGCACAGAACACAATAATGGCTCATTCACTCCTGTTGAGTAGTTAAAGGTCCTTCTCCCTCTCTGTTACCATCACTGTCATTCACACATTGGAGTGTTTTGCCAATAGCCTACGCTTTGTATATGTGATACAGACAAGTCTGATTGATGCATGTATTTTAAATGGTGCTTGAGCATGTCTAAATGATACAATATTATCTTTAACCCTTTTCTCCTTTGCAATAATATTATAATATAATAACACACCATGCTTGAAGTTAGCAACTGAATCATGTTATAATGTTTCATTGGTTTTACTAGAATAGCATAGTAGGTAGACCATGCACTAAAATAATTAAAAATGTCCTTAAAAAGGGTAATAAGTTAATATTCTGTTAAATGTTATGTGATTTTTATACGCATGCTGTTTATGTAGTTTCAAGGAACAAGAGATTTTGTTCTTTTACTCAAATGTGAAGGCTTTTGCATCTCCAGTGACAAGTTTCATGGAGTGAAGAAAAGAATCCTGCTTTTTAAAGTGTTTCATCACAAACATTAAAGGTCTTCAGAGCTGAAAAAGTTGCCAGAGCTGAACAATTCTCTAATGGCACAAAGATGAAAAAAAAATTCAAAGCGTTCTTTTTTTTAAAAAAAACAGTGACACCAAAGACTTCTCTGAAAATCACAAGCTTGAGAGCAGATAAGTGGAACAAAGCAAGATTTACACATAGATATACAGTAAGAATGCAACTGAATACAAATGCAATATTTGGAATGAACAGATAATATATTTTAAGATACAAATATAGCTATGAATATAGCTAGGAGGTGCCCTATTCCTTTTTTTCCCCTGAGATTGCTGACAGGTTTAGGTCACGCCCACTTCTGGTTTAAATCTGAATACAGATACAGATATTTGAAATACGAAAGAAACTGACACAGATAGGATCTTTGTGTTACACCCCTAATGTACAGTGTAAACTGTAAGTAATTTGAAAGTTTGTAGTGCAGCACGGGATTTGAAATGAAGTACAGCACGGGATTTGAAATGAAGTATATTTTAGATGTGCCATTGCATTGACTGAACTGCATGTGTGATGTTAACCACTGAACATGAAAAACTAATAACACAGTACACAGTAAAGCATCATGAGCCTGAACGCCACAACACTAAATAGCCAAAAATGAACTGCATGCTACAGTATTATGAAACAAAACTCCATCGGTGAGGTTTTCAACATAACACTACCCAAAATACCACAAAAGACTACCATATAGGAATAATTATACCAGCATGAACTGTTATAAAACACTGGAATGCCCCAAGGACCAAAAAGACAAGTTACAGTTTGCTTAAAGGTACAAAGAAAAGCATGTTTCTTGACAGGTGAGATGAAGATTAATCTGTACCAGAGTGGAATGAGGAAAGTCTAGAGGAAACGTTAGAGCTGTTAATGATCCAAAGCATACGACTTCAATTTACTGATTAAGTAAGAGCACACTGCCTGGTGCACATCTACATCCCATAGACGTTGTTAAGTCATTCTTTTCATGTCTGAGTACAAGTTGTATATGTTACTCATGTACTTTAGTTAATACTCATACTGTTAGCTGTAGGTCTTTTATTGCATGTAAGTAAAACATTGCTATATCATTTCTAGGGAGCACTGAAGTGGTAATTGTACAAGTTACAGTCTATTCTTTTCTATACCAGAAACATTATGTGTTATATGTGACAAAATAACACTTACAATAAAACAAATAGACTAGGTGGAGAACAAACTATCCAAACTAACCAATATATCTGGGTGTGAATTAATATGCCTTATAAAACCTGAAGGTACCTTGCCGTTAAATGTGATGCCCTAAAACCACAGATGAGCATTTTTCCTGGTATTGCATTTTTTTTATTAATTTATCATGTTGTTTTGCAGTCCTAATTTATTCATATTTTATTCAGGTTTTTATCCTGGCCAAAATGTCATGAGTCTTCAGTCTCGAGTCCGAGTCCACATATGACTCAAGTGCGACTCGTAAAGGGCAACAAGTAAAGTTTCCTTAACTGACACATTCAGCACATATCCATCTGAGCATGCTGAGCATGCATTTCACTTACTAAGAACAGAAGGCAAAAAGCCCTTGAAATAAGCAGAAACTGAAAAAGGCTGCATTGGCAGAGCATCACCATTACCAGTATGGTGATGTCTATGGGTCACAGGCTTCAGGGAGCTATCTGTGGCAAGGAATTATAATTTAATACTAATGTACTGACAAGTACTGACAATTTCATTTAAAATTGTGTTTCCGCTTATCCATTCATTTATCTTCAGCAACACAGTCCATTGCAAACCATTCACACTCTAATGTAAAACTAAGGGAATTTTAGCATCACCAATCCCATACTGGCATTTTTTGGGGGGAGGAGGTGGGATAAGACCATAGAACCCAAGGAAACATGCAGAGACATGCAGAAAATAGGCTAACACAATCTCAGTATCAAGCAGTGATCTTGGCGGCATCGCTACCCGCTGAGGCACCGTGCTGCCCCAATCACTTATGCCCCCCTGAAATAAGGGGTTATGTATAATAAGAGTTCCTATTCTCACAGTACCCCCACTGTGATGTTCTCAACTAGTGGGGCCCAAGTCTAGCCCTGGAGGCTGCAGTCCAGAACTCTGCTCTTTCAAACTTCGTAATGCAGCCATCCGACCGGAGGGATGAAATTACATTAAAACAACATTGCTTCTCAGCTTTTTGAATGAGGGAAACTAGAATCATGGGGCAAACTAGAGTGGCATTTTGTCAAAGTGCACCTCTGTCGTACAGTAACTCTGTGATGATTTAGGCTGTCTGAATCAATCTGCATTATGTATTGCAGTAAGTCAAGTAAGACTTGTGGTCTAAGCTTGAAAACATTTTACCATTCACAGCACTTTATTAGTTCTGATGAATTATAAAACAGTTAAACAATTTCAACAATTTCGTACAACTAAGTCCAGCCTCCTTGACAGGCATAACCGGTGCCATCACTGCCACCCAAATTTTTAGACATACACACACACACACACACACACACACACACACACACACACACACACACAGTGCCACAGAGAATGTTAGACCTGAGGTATATGTGAATATGGTTCACATATGGTTCTCTGGTTTTCTTTCACTAATTTAGTGGACCTGGCTACTCTAAATTGCTCCTGTGTGTGTGTGTGTGTGTGTGTGTGTGTGTGTGTGTGTGTGTGTATGGTGCCCTATAATGGACTGGCATCCTATCTAGGGTTTATTCCTGTCTCATGCCCAGTGTTCCTGGGAAAGACTCAGGACCCACCGTGACCTTGACCAGGATGAAGCGCTTACGGAAGATGAATGAATGAATAATCTGGAGTGCCGTAAATGGATTGGGGGAGATTCCAAGGGCCCTGAGTAGAAAATCCAGGAGGAGGAAAATAATTTAGGAGAATGACAACTGTTCAAGTGCGTGACCTATAGTGTATATTAAACTATCAGCATTCCCCAAATTAGTATTGGCACCCCTGGATTTAATGAATGATTTTCCGTTGAGAGACAAAATGTGAGAGCTCAGTCATGACTTCAGAGGGACTGCTCTCTCTCTCTCTCTCTCTCTCTCTCTCAAAACCTCTCTCTATCTCTCTCTCTCTCTGACTCTCTTTCTCTCCCTCTCAACCTCTCTCTGTCTCTCCCTCTCTCTCTCTCTCTCTCTGGCATGGATGTGGTTAACTGCTTAACACGGCTGGGTGGATTTTAACACTGAGGTAGCAGGACAACCCAACACACACACATCGAGCACCTGCCACCTCTTTTCCTCTTCATACACAGACTTTTTTCCACTCTGGACTTACCGGAAGGCTGTATTATGTGGACGGACTGGGGTCAGTTTTTGAGCGCGGTGTAACGGTGTAGTCTAATTCACGGGGCTGTGGTCTGATATGAGACGTTTTTTGACGGCAGGAAAACTTTGGTAACTCGTACTGAAGAAACACTGCCCAGCCTACGTCAGATGGACAGAACCACGCCGCGTTTGCTAGTTTTGTGTGTGTGTTATGAGTGTTTTGTGTGTGTGGTGGGATTTATGGCTAGCTTCGTCCGACGCCGCGGAATGTAACGGCCAGCACGAGCGCCTCAGCCGCCGGAGTTACCTGTAGTGAAGTGAGTCTCTTCCTATTGATGTTCAACAGCACAACACAGCTCTAATCAGCGAAATGATACTATTCTCTTGCTGCAGAAATGTTTTTTTCACCTAGTTTTAGCTGAAGAGAAAAAAAAACAAGCTGAATGCATGTTTAATACTTGTTCGAGCTGTATTTTATCCGTATTCAGATGAACCATATATTCATATTCACTGCTTTAGAGATATTCTCCTACTTTTTAGGCTTTGTCTTTCTCAAAGCTTATTGTCGTCGGTTTTCAGCATGTACAGACTGAAAGCTTCTTTTTTTCTGGCTTGTCATGAAGCCTCCTCAGCTTTTGTCTTTTACTCAAAGCTCTTTTTCCCTTTAACAATCCATTTCGACTACTGAGCCCTAATCAGTGCACACAGTGTGAACAGGTTTAGCAGCTCAGCTCAACTTCTCATGCACTGCTTTAATACAAGTTTGTTTTTATTATCTGTTTTTTGTGGTGATGATATGACCTCCAAATATAAAACAAAACTAGATACCCTCAGACTATATTATTAACATGCTGCTGTTAAATGTTACAGTCCTGTTCAAATTTCAAATAGAATTCAAATATATATATATATGTAGGCTATTATATTTTTACTTCCCCAAAACCATGATTATTTATTTATGTTTATTAACACTCAGAAAAAAAATGGTACTAAACTGTACTGTTCCTTGTCACTGAGGGGTTACGCTCAAGCATGCACCTTTTGTACCTCTCGTATATATATATATATATATATATATATATATATAGCCTGTTACCTAGAAAGGTGTACATACTGTAACTTTGCACCTTTACTCTAAATGGTAATTATGGTCCAGTAATGTTCATTAGATATTTTAAAGGTAGAATATAGCTAATATAGCTACATTTAAAGATGAAAGGAAAAGGTACACTTTTTTTTTTTTGGATGTATGGTTATTTATTTTATAAAGCCTTGACAATAGCACTATCTATCTACCTGTTCATGATATTGAATGTAGGATACAGTTCCAACTGTACGCATAGACTGTTAAACTACGAAGCAAGCACATAATGTCCTGTTGCATTACATATGAAAGTGGAAATATTTTTTGCTGTTTGGTCTGTATTCGCATGTAGAGTCATATGTTTTTTCTTTTCTTTTCTTTTCTTTTTTAGCTTCTTCCTAACTGGCACAGGTCCTGAATGTATTATATTTTTAGGTCATTGTAGAATTTGCACCACCATATTGACCATATTGATGTTAATCATAAAACCAAGCCACCAGAGCATAAATTTCGTGGAATCCAGAGAGCCAGGCTGGATGCTGCCTCATCAATTATTAATATGGCTAAACTCAAGGTTGAAGAAAAAAGTGGGTAAAAAAAAAATCAATACAGAGGCATCTTGTTCTCAGGACTTTTGCTCTCTGGGCAAGCTCACCAGTGCTTGTTGTGAGATCACTAACAAGCTTTGTGAAATATTTATTCTGTCAGTCATCGGCAGCCTCGGCTAGCTGTGTTTCATTGATTTTGGGGTGATGTTACCTTAGTTTTCTAAAGCAAATTTCCCCATTTCTGTTGGCATGCGATTAGGTACTGTAAGCAGAAACAACGAAACAAAAAAGATATTAACCATAAATGTAATTTTTACAATATTTGATTTTGAAGAACACATTACTGTAGCTGGAGCTCATTTTAACCCCAGTTAAATATATAGGCTTTCTGTGTGTAGCTTTATTCAGTTTATATTTTGCTTGGTTTTTCTTTTTGTACATCTGAGAATTGTATTTTTGAATGAGAATCAGAATCTGAAATATTTTCAGAAGCAAAATTCACTGACCTGAGACCATTATAAAATATGCATATACAGTATTATAAGAATTAAATTGAGCAATTATTGTGGTAGCTTTGACAAGGTTTATAGACATTCTTTGAGTTATGTTTCAATAACATTTTTAAAAGACACAACCAACAATATTTATACCTCAAGGTTTAACCTCAAGCAATTTGCTCTATTCTGCCTCTTATGTCTGCATGTTCACGCAGATTTTATGACAGCAGTCTTTCTGATATTAAATTTGTAGGCTGTCATTATTTCAAAATGCCTCCTCCTAATGTTTTTAGGCCAATTATGGAAACTGCAGGCTTTAAAAAAAATAATAAAAAAATTCACCTGAATATCAACACCATCCGTTCTCATAGTCATGACAGTTGCAGTAATGTAAAGTGTGTGAAGTGATGTGGTGAAAATGGAAAATTCAAATGAAAATGTCTTCAGCAAACATTCTAATCTGTTCTTTTTATATAGGACCATTAGAGCTTGAGCTAAGTAAATACACTTTCTAATTCTTTCATTTGAAAGTCAGATGGATTTCCTTTTTATGATACTTATTTAGCTGCTCTCCAGGGTTTTATTCATCACTTCAACCACACTCTCAGCCTCACATTTGTCACCAGTGGCTCTGCTTTCAGGCAGTTGCCAGGATTCTCCTTGTCCCAACACATATGCAAACACATGCACATGCATAAATATATACAGAGTTAGTCATACTCAGCCTTGTTGTTCTCTACAAATACAGCAAGCCCCTGGAGACGGTTGTCATGAGAGCTTCTGGGGGTCAGCCGTGGGCCAGACGGGACTTTCGGGGCGCGGGTGGGGTGGTCGAGAGGAGGGGAAAGCGAGGGTACAAGTGATAATTTAGTGATACCTCAGCGGAGGTGGCAGGGTGCTACTTTTCTAATAAGTACAGTCTCACATCAAATCCTGCCTCATCTATCACCTTTTAAGAAAATGAATTTTGCTCTGCGTGTGTTGTCACATTGTCACTTTTTCACCTTGAATTGGGCTGATTATTCACTGACACTCTTTTTGGTTTGTCTTCAAAGTTCAATCTGCCTGTATAGCTTTTCATGTCGACTGCTTCATATTAACTATTAATGTCATACTGACTTTTAAATATGTATTATGTATTTTCCCTTATGTACCCTTTCACATAACCCTTATGTATTTTCACATAACCCTTATGTATTTTCATATATTTGCACAGAGGAGTGAATTAAAGAGTAGCTTTGAGGGAGTCATTAAGAAAAGGAGGTCCACGCAGGTGGCAGAGTGAGAGGTTAAAGGCAATGTCACATCCCTNCTTGGTAGAAAATAGCTCATTTGCTAATAATGTCAATTTCCATGGAATATGCTACCATAGCTAGTTACATTCTTTTCTTAATGATTACTAGATTTTTTAAATGCCGAAATCAGAAAGCTTTAGTGGTTGCATGTATCATTGTACACTTGAAAAGCAGAGGCACCTGACAAGACTTTAGAATGTTCACCTCGATCTGCTTTACCCTCCCCTCCTAATTCTGGTGCCACTTTTACGGGGAATGGCACAACACAGGGGCGTCAATGACAGTGAGCAAGGGTGGTTTATCCCTGCAGCTGTCAGCCCAGGGGGGTATTAAGCCTCCATTCTGAGGATTCTTGAGCCTTTGCCAACCAAAGTCCTACTATAATCCATTTCAAAGCACATGGACAGCTAGAGAAAAATGAATCTGTGAAGTCATATGAAAGAGACTAATACAAGCACTCTATAAGACCATAAACCATGGTGAGTTCAGGGAAGTGTTGCACTTAGTAAGTGACAATCTGCTGATGAGGTATCAGATCAATTATCCCACATTTGTGTGGGATTTACATTTATCATACATTTAACATAAAGTTTTCAGGTTTCTTAAAGTTGAGCTGAGTAAAAGTTTCCTGCAGCCTATAGAGCATGGGCTGCTTAGCAACAAACAAATGTCCGGTCGTGGCTCACTTCATAACTCATAACTCACTGCACTTAATCCTCTAAAATACCAAAGCAAACATGGCAAAAATTGGACTCCCTCATAAAGCAACCTGATGTTGGAAAACAGCTGTGAGCTATGAATAGGTGAGCCTGTTACAAGGGCTGGATAATGACTAAGGAATCCACTGTTTATCATGTAAATGAAAAGAGTGAGGCCCATCAAAAGAGGTGTTGGAATGTGATGCGCACAGACCCCTCCCCTGAATAAAGTCCTCCTAATTCTCTCTCTCTTGATTCGGAGTATTACAACATAAGAGGTTTGAGAGATCAGGCTCTTCTGAGAGAGAGATGGGGATTATAAACAGAGACTGGCAGAGTTAGTGTGTATGTGTGGCTAGGGGGTGTATGATGGAGTACATAAGTGCTACATGATGCAAGAGCCCCAGTTTTACTGTGCTGCCAGGCATGCCGTGTTTTTATCCCCTTTGGAAGCAGAGGCACCTGCATTATAATTCCTGAAACAACTGTTCACTCGAGATCTTCTTTTGATCAGGTCTCATCTTGCAGCAGGAAGACGTGGCGCAGTTATTCTGGGACTTGGAAAAATTATTAGATTCAAGCTCTTCTTTGATAGTAAACTTAAATGTGTTATGTACTCTCATACCACTGTTGAGCTTCATGCCATGCTCTTTGCTTTCGCCTGTGTTTTGATGGCTGTTGCGTATTGCTTAGTGTCGTATCAGCAGCAGCAGTACTGTTGAGGTGAAAACGATATGACTGAGAGTAGTGCTCACATCGATATGTGCTACACGAGACCTCTGGTGTATAGTAGCCTTTGAAGAGAGCTGGTGAATCTGATATTTAAGGTGGAGAAGCTTAGCAAGGGGCTGCAAATTTCAGCACATTGCCATGCTTTAGTACAGTACCACAGAGTCCAGCGTAGCGGCCAAACACAGTCTTGGAAAGGGGCCATGATTCTGTCATCCGTGGCATAAACTCAACTATCTGAATATAGGAAGTAAGTATACGTGGTAAAAACATAACTTTTCCAAGCTGCCTTAATTTTAGCACACAGGCAGAACTTTTTCCTTTTTAAAATATTTATTATCAGAGAAATAATGTTAGGCAACCCCTTTAAGTGTTCTTGATCTCTTGGCTTCCTATTGGCAGACATAGCACCAGTCTATCATTCTGTTTATTCACTGTTCTTACCTGAAGCTGTGTGCATTTGAACACTGTCTCTGAAGCACAAGACATCAGTCAGCATCTCACCTTCGTGCTTCTTATCTATATTATGTATTATACTGTATATTTAATATTTTCTGTTATATATTACATATAACAGATAGAAATATCTGTCTTAAAGACATGTAAAGAAAATCTGTGAAGAAAAGGTAAAAAGAAGTAGATTCCAAAAAAAACTTTAATCAAATCAATATTCAGTCTGACCATCCTTTAAAAAACTTTTTAAAACTGTATATAAAAATGTCAGTTCACTTCTAGTTCCTTGCATAAGTATTCCACATTTTGCAGTGTTACAATCTGGAACTGAAATGGACTTAACTGGAATTTTATGTCATGAATCTACACAAAATGGCCCATAGTACTGAAGTGAGTGGGGGAACTCAATATAGTTTTCAAAATTATTTAAAAATAAACAAAACATTAAAAGTTATGATCAAATAAGTTTTCATGTCATTGCTATGAATCTTGTTCTAGCCACATGATTATTCACATAATTGAATGGAGTCCACCTGTGTGTCACATGATCTCAACTTTAATACACCTTCTCCTGAAAAGTTCAAACTTTGAACATCATGTGGAGAACCTTAATTCCATTATTAAAAATGGAAAGAATATGGCACAGCCAAGACGCTGACTAGAGGAGGCTGTCCACCAAATGCCACGAAAGATGGGATTAGTCAGAGAAGCAACCAAGAGGCCATGGGAGAAGTTGTTGAGAGGGCAATCGTAGCACTCCACAAAGCTGGGCCTTATGAAAGAGTGACAAGAAGAGGACCATTATCAGGGAAAAAACATGGAGTTTGCATGTGTTTGCATATTGGAGACTTAGCAAATATGTAGCAAATATGTGGCTTCTCTGGTCTAATGAGAACAAAACTAAACCATTTGACTTTGGCACAAAGTGATACGATTCGAGGAAACCCAAAAAAAAAAAAAACATTCAGACACAGAAGCATGATGCTGGTAGCATGTTGGAGACATGCTTTACATAAGCAGGGACTGGGAAACTGGTCAGGGTTAAGGACAAGATGGAAGGAGCCAAACACTGAGCAAGCTTAGAAGAAAACCTTTTCCAATCTGCAAGAAACTTGAGACTAGGGCAACGGTTCACCTTCTGACCAGGCAATAGCCCTAAGCATACTGCTAAAGTACACTGGAGTGGTTTAAAACCAAGAACCTGAATGTGTTAGAATGGTCCAGTAAAAGCCCAGACCTCAATCCAATTGAGAATCTGTGGCAAAATTGTTGTTTATTAGCAATAGCTTGTGCAAAAATATGAAGCTCCAGATGTTCTGAGCTGATGGAGACATATCATCGAGATTTGTTCATTTGCACCTTGCACCTTCAAATGTTAATCCCAATTACGTACATGTCAGTTCCAGGTTGTTACCTTACAAAATGTGGAAAAGTTTGGGGGGTGGTCAGGGGTGGTGTTAAAACTTGGTACTGCAGTACACAATTTTCCAGGAAATGCGCTGGTAGGTGGGTTCAGTCACTTGCCAGTTGACTGTCTTGACTGTCTGAGTGTTTGAGTATGAAAATTATGTAAATGATATGCAATGGCCTTCATGGTCAATAGATATCAACCCAGCTGAACACCTGTGGGAGATTTTGGACAAGTGTTGTAGCCTCTTTCCACTGCCACAGTTAAAACACCAGACATCACTCTTGTTGCTGTCTTTATTGTTCTTCTTGGTCCCTGGGGTTTTATTCTAGCATTGTCTAGTGGAGTTTGTTTTGTGCTAAGGAATCCTAACATTAACATAGACATTGGTTGTTTAAATCTGCAGCTAATTACATTGATCTATTAAAGAAGCATTATTTAAAGGGATATCCTGTCAGTATTCTGTCACTGTACTGTACATCAAATATGCTGTAATGCTAAAATGTTCTCATTTTCCCAAAATGGCTTTTCTTTAAACCGTTATTTAAGTAGTGCTTTTATTCAGTGAAGTAAAGAAGGTGAGATTCTCTCATGCTGAGTACATAAAATTTAGAAGAAAGGATTTATGAGAAGTATTTGACTCTCACCATAAAGCATAAAGCATTGTAGAGTTGTCAGTGCCAATACTCTGAGCTATAATTATTTCCTGTGGTCTTTATTATCTGTGTATGAAGATATATTTCTGAGACTTGCTTTTCTTTTGTAATTCTTTGGCAATCCATCCTGCCACAGTTTTGAGTCGTCTTATTAGAATAGATCGTAGAACATATACCAGCAGTATCCCGTCAACCTCAGATTTGTCCTCATATACCACTATTTCCAGGCCCACTGAGAGCAGGTGGCCTAGAAAAGCACATTCTGTCACTAGCAACAGCACTTACTGTCCACTTAATACCAGCCATGAGGGAGCAAACAGCTTCAGGACTTGTTTGTTATAACTTTTTTCCCATGCCTCTATTTCTCTTGCCAGGAAAAAGGCTTTGGTTTTAAACTACAGGATGTTTTACAGCTGTGAGTAACAAAAATGGTCAACTTTGGATAGTGGACATGGAAATCTAACCAAGTCTTAAAAAGTACCGAACAAATAAATACAGTTAAGAGACACATTTTAATTCGTTTTTGCTCAGAAAAATCTTTTATTTGTCTTCTGTTTTGTTGGCATGCATGCATTAGTCTGGTCATTAATTGCTGATGGAGTCCTTTGGCCTTTGTGAAGAAGAACTGCAAGGCTACTTTTGCAGAATAAACCATAACTCTGTTTTTTGTTTTATTTTATTATTTTGGTCATCTCTTACTTGTGGTGGCTATAAATATTATGAGAACCTTTTTTAGTGAACAAGGCATTAGTTCCAATAAAACCAATATTTTCACTTCTAGAGTGGAAGAATGAATGTTGTTTTTTGCTGCGATTTAATTCTGTACTTTCTGGATCTTGTTTCAGAAACAAGTTTGAAAAGAGTGGGAGACTTTTTTTTCTATTTTGGTGACAAGTGACTCTTTGCCCTTTCAGATTCATTATTGTATAACTTACAAAAATAAAGAGACTTTTCTGGGAAAAGACAGAACTGTAAGTTAAAGCAACCTGTAAGAACTGTGTAACACATGCAACTTGATAAACACCCACAAAAATGTGGAAGCTGATTCATAACTAGATCTATGGAGGATTTAGTGTTTCATAGGAGAAAAATAATGTCATGTGTTATGACTGTCTGTCTTAATGAATATGCACTCTGGGCATTTCCTACTAAAAGTGCAAAAGAAAACATGGTGTCTATACAAACAGATACACATCTGCATGTGATTTACTAAACTGGAAAGCCATAATTAGTATGGCCATATCCACCAAAACTGGACAGGTGAAGATTGGAAAAAGACCAGGCAATGTTTTTCCAATTTTCAACTGTACAGTGTTGGTGAGCATGTGCCCATTGTAGCCTCAGATTCCTGTCCTTCGTGGACAGATGTGGCACCCAGTTTGGTCTTTTGCCTCAAGGTTCAACATGCTGTGAATTCTGTAATGTTTTTCTGTTTACCACAGTTGTAAAAAGTTGTTATTTGAGTTACCATAGACGTCGTGTCATTTCGACCCAGTCTGGCCATTCTCCTCTGACCTCTCTCACCAACAAGGCATTTCTGCACACATAACTGCCATTCACTGGACGGTTTTTGTTTTTTCCACACCATTCTGTGTAAACTCTATAGACTGTTGTTTGTGATAATCCCAGGAGTCAGCAGTTTCTGGAATACTCAAATGTCTGGCACTAACAGCCATGTCTTGGTCAAAATCACTGCAATCACATTTTCCCCATTCTGATGTTTGATACCTTATCTCCCTGTAAAAAGTGCTGTTTTGTTGTTTCTCATGATGATTGTATATAAGGATTGTTTGCTGTCTGAGTTCTGCTATATAAATGAAACATTATTATTATTATTATTATTATTATTATTATTATTATTATTACCACAAGACCTCTGCATGGGTGGGGGATAGATACAGAAACACTGTGTACACTGTGCGCACCTTGTTTGTACACCTTAAGCAACGAGTATAGAGCCTGTAGGTCATCATTTTCTATGCACAATTTGCATCATAGCATATGATGGGCTACAGTCAGTCTGCTACTGTTCCTCCATCACTAAAAATGGCTTCTATCACTCCAATCCTTAAAAAGACTGGTGTGGATCCTAATGATTTAAATAATTACAGGCCTATTTCTAATCTCCCTTTTATTTCAAAAATACTTGAAAGAACAGTAGCAGCTCAACTTGAATTACATCTGCAAAGTAATGACATTTACGAGCATTTTCAGTCAGGTTTTCGACCCAAACATAGTACAGAAACAGCACTTGTTAAGGTTACAAATGATCTTCTCCTGGCTGCTGATTCTGGTCTTTTGTCTATTCTTATTCTTTTAGATATCAGTGCTGCCTTTGATACTATTAGTCATTCAGTACTATTGGAACGACTGGCTTGTATTGGAGTAGCTGATAATGTGCTTCTTTGGTTTTCATCTTATTTAAGTGACAGAAAACAGTTTGTGCAGATTAAGAATACACATTCAGATCTTGTCTCAGTTACTCATGGCGTTCCACAGGGGTCGGTGCTGGGCTTGCTTTTATTTATCATTTATATTCTACCTCTTGGTCGTATTTTTCGTTCCTATGGTATCAATGTCCATTTTTACGCTGACGACACACAAGTGTATATTTCTACACGACCTAACTAAATGTTTGCAGGACGTTAATATATGGATGACTAATTAATTTTTAAAAGTTAAATACCAATAAAACTGAAGCCCTCCTTGTGGGTTCTAGATCTGTTTTTATCTAAAACTCAATCCTTTACCTTGGTAATTGATAATTGCCCAGTCAATTTTTCCACCTAGGTGAAAAGTCTTGGGGTCATACTGGATGGTTTGCTTTCATTTGGTTCTCATATTAGTAATATTTCACATTTAGCATTTTTTTATTTACGTAATATTGCTAGACTTCGTTCTTCACCTTCTCAACATAGTACTGAAGTGCTTATTCATGCATTGGTTACATCTCAGATTGATTACTGTAATTCTCTTTTATTTGGTATTCCTGAAAAACAACTTTATCAATTACAGTTAATCCAGAATTCGGCAGCTAGGATAGCCACCCGTTCACGTACTTTTGATCATATATCACCAATTCTTTTCCAGTTGGACTGGCTTCCTGTTCGTTACCGTATACATTATAAAATTTTACTTCTTACATATAAAGCTCTTCATAATTTGGCACCTCATTATCTTTCAGATCTTCTTCATTTGTATACTCCTTTGCGCTCTTTGAGATCATCCTCTGCAGACTTATTGTCTGTTCCAAACTTCAGGATGAGTTCCTTTGGTGGTAGGGCTTTTAGTTATGCAGCGCCAAAGTTATGGAATTCTTTACCCTTGCACATTCGCCAAGTGGATTCAATTTCCCATTTTAAAGCTCAGATAAAAACGTATCTGTTTAGAATAGCTTTTAATGATTTGCTTGTCTGATGTGTTGTTATAATGTTGGTTTTTTCTATGTCTTATATTTTATTATTTGTTTTATATTGTACGGTGTCCTTGAGTGTTTTGAAAGGCCCCTATAAATAAAAGGTATTATTATTATTATTATTATTATTATTATTATTATTATTATTATTATTATTTACACATACAAAGTGCAACACTATGGTAGGTTTAACTCATAAAATGGCCACTCAATGTAGATACACTGGGCCTTATTTATCAGTCTTAATTTGTGGGTAAATGTTTTTGTAGGCCAAACCAAACTAAAAATTCCCACTGGTTTTACAAACATTTCTGTAATGATGATTTCCTTCATATTCATGTGTGTATGTTAATAAATGCCAAACATGCACAAATTACCGAGTGCATTCATGGCAAAGCTGATTTGCATTTAGTAACACTCACTAAACTCCATAAAAGGCCAATCTCAAAGAGAGATGAAAATGACAAAATGACAACAAACAGCGAAAGAACACTTCATAAGTGCAGCGTGTCCTAAATCCTGTAGTAATGCAGCTCAGCCATTGCAGCGTGTCAGATAACATAGATACACTAAGTCCTTTTATAGGGCATAATTGATTAGCTATTCTTATTTATCTTAGTTGTTGGACTTTTGATTGGTTTCTTTGACGTCACTAATACGAAATTACGGAGTTTCACAAAATGTTGTGCAATTTCAATTTAACATCTGTGTATAAACTTGAAGGGACTCATGCCAGTTCTACATTTTTGTGCCTACCATTTGAAGTTCACATTAGTGAGCCTTTCATGTAAATTTACAGGATACAAACTGACGGAATTGACTGAAGTGACTGAAGTTTCATGAATACCAAATTTCTTGGGTAAAAGCTCCTGTGAACGATGTATAAACAAATTTGTTTGTATCCTGACTGATAACTGAGGCCCAAAGTACACACCAGCAACACAATGTGTACTACACTTCATTAATATTCACCATTCCTCAGATGATGATAGTAAAATACCTAAGAGTTGGAAGTGGGAGGATACACTAGTTTTACTGTCCTGTTTACAGTGAACAAAATTGATTATGCAAACCTGTAAACCTAGATTAGATGACCTTTAATAGCCAGGCCAGTTTACCTGATGATTTACCTGTGTAGGATTGTAGGCTTTTCAGGTGTAAGGTTTCCTTTATAGCTCAGAGCTAGCTAAGGCTGTCTTGGGGCCTTTTTCCTCACTTAATGCACGGGAAGGCTTTCTAAGCTGCAGCTTTGAGTAATCTATCTGTGTGCATTACTGAGACAGATGGCTCTCATCTTACTGATCTTTTTGTGTGATAAGAGAGCACTATTAACATTAAACACACATTCTTTTGAAAAACGAGCTCATGAAAAATGCTGTCATTGCTGTTGTCTCCTTTCTCAGACTTCTACTCGGAAGATCCTTTAAACCATTCGTTAGTCGGTGGATCTTTTGTCTGAGGACTCTGCATTCCTTATCACAAGACTGACTTGCATTAAAGGGACTACCTTCAACCTTTGTCCAGTTTTTTTTGTCAGCAAGCAGGACTTCATTTCGAGCTGAAATACAGCCATCACATCAACAAACACCCTCATGTTTGCTCACCACGCATGGGTGAATTGGCGGCACTTTGCAGGGGCCAAGCATCGCCTGAGCAGATAAGGATCTGCGGCTGTTAGATCACTTGAAGACTCAGGAATTTTGAATTATTATGTTTCTGATATGAGATGAATAGATGGGCATTTCTTTTTTATCAGTCTATCTTTCCATAACTTGGTGCTGAGTTTTAAAACTACACAGTCTTCTATTCTGAAGTTAATATAACAAGATGAACTCAGAACATGGTGTTTTAGGGTTCTTCTTGTTTCGTCGTTGTTTTTTGTTTTCTTCAAATGACTACCTTGTTTTCTTAGAACTCAGTCTATTCTGAGAGGTCTGTCTGTTCTACGTATTGCACGCCTCTTCATTCTTAGTGTGTGTTCAGGTGTGGTCTCATTACATGCAAACACACTCACACGACACACACAGATAATGACACATTCACTGCCACTTGTGGATCATAATTAGTGAGTAGACATGTGCAGACTTTTAAAGATAGGTATTCTCTAGGCCACACAGAACACACCTTGCTTTTTGAAAGGATATAGAACAGACACATTTATGTTTAGCTCAAAGTTTCCTGTTCTGCAGTGACCATAACCGCTGGAGATTTGCTGAGGAAACAGGAGGAGTACCTATAATACTACTGCGGGGAGAAGTCTAGTCTATAGTGTCATATAAGTGTCATCCATGTAGCGTCTGATGGATAAAAGGAAACCTTTTTGCACACAACTTTCTCCTTCCAGTCAATCCAGATCTGCAGCTTTTTTTATTATTATTTATTTTCATAAAGGAATCTTAAAAGCTCTCCAACTGTCTTTTTGTTTCAGACTTTATCTTGACAGCAAACAGTGAAGAATGTAGTTCTGCAACTGCATTATCTCATGTTGTAAATGTTTTAGAAATAAGTTCCCTTATTTATACATGTACTGCATATCAGTTTAATTGCTTATTATTCCAGTCATCACAAATAAAATAAGACATTGTGTGAGTGTCAGGGGCTCTTTTGAATTATTTATGCAACAGAAATATGCTTTTGGCTTAGGCCTGTTCCAGCACTTTACATTCCACACTTCTTGTTGCTTTTTATAGGTTGTAATGGCCTACTTGCAAATTTCCTTAACCCATTAAAATCCTAGCTTATTCAGTTATTCATATTAAGCCATATTATTCAGTAACCTCTAAGTGATTCAGTACAGTGAAACTGATAGGAAAGGTATGTAGTTATGAGAGGAATGTAAGTGTGGACCCACAGACAACTCCAGGGGTTAACTTCATTATTAGCTGACATCTAAGCTAGATATGTGCTGCATTGTCTTCGCTCTCTCTTGCAATATGACCGTGGAGACAGAAGCTACAGAGGCCCCCCGTGTTTGTAACCACCTGCTGGCTGAGACTAAGAGTTTAAGATTTAAAGCTGCTGAATCTAAGAGCCCTTTCAATTTGAAGTGCATCCTTCTATAATCTCATGGGAGCGTGTCCCTTTCACAGAAAGGTCTGCTACCCTTTCCCACTAAATCAAGAGCTTTGTTACTGCTCATGCTGTGGCAGGGTGGGTTCAAGAGTCATGATTAACAGGTAGATCACCCAAAAAGCATGGTTCTGGGATTAATTTTGAGAAACTTTTGCCTCACTGAAGTCTCTTAAATTTTCTGCTATGAAGTTTCTAAATCAAGGTATGAAGTTTTGTGTTAAGGCAAAACCTGGAAAGACATCAGGCAATATCTAACACACTCCCTTTAAGGCTTTGGTTCATTTTTGTGTTACATTTAGAACCTTCATATGGCAGGAGGGAGAGGCTGTGCGTCACGTGCGCACTGACCTGTGCGTGGCCTGTAATTTGGTTCACTGCCTTTCATAGGGTGTGTTCAACTTTCTAGTTAATCTCTAAGACTGGAAGCTTTTTACAAAACTGCTCCTGCTTAATGGTGCTTGTTGATTTATGGAAACTTACTGGAACGAACTCAAAAGCTACACACGACAGTTGTTTAGTGTGTTTGCCAGGAACTTTTCCTGAACTTCTCTTGTGCCACCTTGCAGGTCTCGGAAGGTTAACTCTGCTGTCATTTCCATGGAGACGACCCGGGCCCTCCTCCCATTCCTCCTCCTCTTACTGAGTGTGTGTGTGCACAGTTGTCATGGCAACCTCCGCCCGACCCCCAGAGTGTATCTGCCTTACAAAGGTGAGCATGGTTTCTGTTTACTATTGCACACATGACAGAAGAGAAATCTTTGTTTCCTCTTAATACATCAAATTAGCATTTGAACACCCCCCTACTCATCATATTTCATTTTTCAGTTATCTGGAACGAGCTTTGTAATTTAACGAAGCAGCTGTAATATGTGCTTGAGCGCATGTTCTGAGAATAATTGCTCTGTTTGTTTCTGCTACTAACTGTCAAAGACACTGCATGTAGGAAAAGCAATTTTTTTCATTAAACATACTTGAATGAGCCATATATATATATATATACGATTTTCTGTTAAGGAAATGTTTTCTCCTTGGTGAGTCTGCGACAACCATCATCTATTGCCGAGTTTTGCAGCATGACAGTTTTTCGCCTCTATATTCACTACACGGTGCCTTCTCTCACACACACTCCCTGCCTATCACTTTCTGTCCTTCTCTGGCAGAATGTATCACCAGCATGCCTCATCGCCCAATTAATGCTCTAGAGAAGTGACTACCCATCATCCCCCCTGCATGTTGACGTGTCACTGTGGGGCACAAAGAGAGTCATGCAGAGAGAGGAGCGTTTGATGTTAAAAAGTCTCTCACAATGCCATTAGAATTTATCACTATAGGGGCTGCTAATACACAAAAGGTTGGAGAATAATGCCACACTTTAGTTGCTGAAAAGGTGTTTGTTCTGCACGATTAAGTGACATTTGTCACTCAGCTAAATACAGACATATTTATGCAACCGTCTGTAGCCCTAAGCATCTAACACTGCCTTGGCAGTCAGTAGGTCAGATACTGGAATTAATATGCTCTTAGTTCTTCGAAGCAATAACACACATATACACACCCACACACTCACAGTCATGCACTATGCACTCAGCTCATTGTCTGTCTCTGGACGGCATGACTTTTCGATCAGATGTTTCTTTGACAAAGGCGCACCACACATTTACACAGACGCACATACACACTTGCAGTCTTCACAGGGGATTTGAATGCAGGACCTGTTGGCACTGTGCCAGGCTGCAGGCAGAGCCCTGGATTAATGTGGCATCCTGATCCCAAGACACTGGCCTTCACATGTAACCTTAGACCAAGGAAGAGATGAAGAGGAATATGATGAATAAAGAGAATTCAAAAATGAAGGCAGAGAGGTTAACAAAGGAGGTAGTGACAAACGAGATAATGTGCCAAAACAGAAAGGCAGAGATGAACTGTAGAATAAATTGGATGGATGAAGAAGAAAGGTCTAGAGGTAGGGGACAATGTGCACTGAGAGAGAGAGAGAGAGAGAGAGAGAGAGAGAGAGAGACAGAGAAAGGGGAGAGAGGACGGGGAAACAGAGAAGATAAATATGGAAGAGGGAATCGTGGGAGGGAACTGAAAGGAGAGGACTGATGAGCAGCCCAGAGGCATGAGAGATGGAGGTTGAGGTAGAGAGAAGGACAGAGAAGGGGTGTGTGTGTCTGTGTGTGTGTGTGTGTGTGTGTGTGTGTGTGTGTGTGTGTGTGTGTGTGTGTACGCGCACAAGTGGGGAATGTTTGTGCGCCGATATGTGTGTAAAAGTTACAGAGGATCTGTGGTTGTGTGCACACAATGGCCCAAGTTTTGAGCAGATTTCAGCACACAGAATGGATATAAACGAGTCTGCGTTTGATTAATGAAACTGTCGTGCAGCATCAAAACAAACTGTGGTTTGAGCACAAATGATGAATCAACTGTGTGGACACAAGCTCTCACTAGTCTCTTATTATGCATGCAGATGAGACACCCTAATTTACCTTCAAGTAAGAGACATCCAAGGTCTGTGGAAAAAGTACACAGAAGTGTATGTGTTAGACGAGCTTTTATCTGAGTCTGCTGCAAATAAAAGAACAATTATGCAAAAGTCCACCCTTTAAAAAAGCTGCATACAGCCATAATCTGATAGAAAAACAAACCTTACCTGCATGTCATATGAACTATATATATATAAAGGTTTTTATTTAAAATTTTTTAGACCTCAAATAGCTCACATTTAACTGAAGTCTGATTTAATTAAAGATTTCATTCAACAGATTTAATTAAAGAATGAATTCAAACTCGGTGGACAAGTGTCCAGTCTGAGCAAATAAACAAATCCTTAGTTCATCTACACAAAGCAATTAATAAAACACAGAAATGATTCAACTTACAAATTATGTTTGTAATTACTTATGAGGTTCATTATGAGTTTGATTGATAAGAAAACTGATGGTGAGTGTGTGTGTGTGTGTGTGTGTGTGTGTGTGTGTGTGTGTGTGTGTGTGTGTGTGAGGTTAATTATGAACATGGTCTGAGTGGAGGTATTGTGTGCGAAGGTGACAGTGGAACAGATCCCTGTTCTGAGAAATGGGATAGGCTTGTGTAGTTGCCAGAGTATTATTAGCCTGTGCGGTTGCTGTGTTTAGCCGAGCACAGGGAAGCCCCCCAGAGCACGCAGGCACCTGACGCCAGCAACCTGCTCTGGTATGGCGCACACACACACACACACGCGAGCATACACACAAGCACGCACACATACACATACACACACACATACACACACACAGACATACACGCACATGCTGAGCTTCAGCTGGTGTCATCCAGCTCCAGTCTGAATCAACGTAGGTTTATTTGTAACCAAGTAACTAAGCAATGTCAGAAACTTGTACTGGGTTTACATATCCCTCCAGCCCCCGTAGTCTTCTAATGGACAGATTGAGATATAGCAGGCCTGGTGTCTCTTTCTGGAATGAAGCCCTTTTCCCAGATTGCCTGACGCCACAGGACTGATAGTGACGCTCCCTTGGAAATGTGGGAAACAGCTTTGGAAAGTAGAAAGACATGCATATGCTCAATAACTGGAAAAACGAGCAGGATTAATAGCTGAGAGTTCAGAAATAGCCTTATGGGAAAGGTTTTTTTTTTTTTTGATGAATCTTCTAATGTCAGAACTCAAGTCTTTCAGCTCTAATACAGTGGTTTGGATGAGAAGAGAGGGATAGTTTTACAGCTGAGTTGCTGAAAGTACAGCAGCTTTAGATCTCTATCTTAGACCAAGAAGAAGAGTGACAAGACAGTGATAAAAACTGAGGTCTAACACAGATTTAATATCTTGTATAAAACTTATAGATGTCTCTCAATGTGATGATGGATTTTTCTGTGTAATATGTTCGTTGTGCTACATTTGCAATGAGCTAATGCTAAGATTACAGATTATCCAGTGAAGGGTTTCCTGAGCATATTGTAACCAGATATTTGGACAGACAGTTTATTTCCATAATTGGAAACTTTAATACGAAGAGACGTCTGAAACAGCAACAGTCTCAATAGGTCAGTGCATCTGACCTGTTTTATATTGTTTCCCAAGAGAAACTCTGAGGAATGTTACACATATCTAACCTTGTGCTGTGTCCTTCTTGTAAAATCTGCTTTGGAAGACATTGGCCTTTTAAAGTTAAGTGTTTAGATTTAGTCATTAGTTTTAGTCATTACAAAATCATCCAAGATCTAAAATTATTACTCAAACAACAAAAATTGTCAGAGCTGTAGAAAATATAGACTTGTGTGGACTTTCATGGCATTTTATGGCATGTTTCCATGCGTTCTGGCCTCCAGCCAGCTCTACTGGCCAGCAGCCACTAATTCAACTCAGAGTGCTAATAGTGTTTAAAAAAATTTACAGATTAGTGATAATCTGTGCTAATCATCACACCACAAGGTGCTGCTCATTTCTTATCAAAGCCTATCAAATCTGAGTAAAAAATGCAGAGTAATAATACATATTTCTAATATATTGTTTGTATCCCTAAGAGGGAAATTGTAGTGATGATATGAGACCTAAGAGACTGCTTTAATGGCTTCCTCTGCCGATAAACTGATGAATTGGTTGGTACTGCCTACAATGAAACAGCTATAAAGATGGGTCTGCAGCTGGAGTTTAGACTAGGCTCAGCTTAGCATTTACCAAAAGAAACATACAGAGACGTGGACTGTTTTCTGCACTTTTTAAACAGTCAGAATCTGCTTTCTGACCCGATTGAACTGTAGACATAGCAGTGAACGTATGTTTCCTTTCCTGCTGAAAACCAGATTATAATGTCAGATTTAAGGACTATTAAAGATAGCGTTCTCTTCATAATAATGTAAATACTTTGTTGTGGGTTTGCTAAGGTTAGGACAATAAACACATTATTTAATAAATATAATATCATATCTCCACCATGAATAATTCAGTTTATTTAGGCTTTTCAGACTCGCTGTTACATTGCAGGCGTCAGTGGGGTTTTTAATTGTGTGGAAACGGCCCTGCCCTATAATTCACATAGTCTTTGAACTGTGTACAGACTGTCACTTTGTATTAAGGTTTTTGTACATTGAATTGCCAGTTCATTGGCCATTTTTCCTAATAAATTTATTATAGATAGATTTTGACTGTAGCCCATCTGTAGCTTTTCACAGAGCCCCCCTCTGTCCGGTCCATCAGGACTACTGCTGACCAGGTTTTATTTAGGTGGTGGACCATTCTTAGCACATAAGAGGTAGTCCTAAGGTGGTCCCTTCCCATTGGTGGATGGAGTAAATGGCTGAAAATGTGAAAGATAATAGGTGGTTATTACTGTTACCAATTGTATGCACCTATAGGTGTTCTTAATAAATACAGTGTAGTGCCCTAGTGGACGTGCCATTAAAACCGTGTGCTGCTGAATCAAGTGCCAGCTTGCACTTGAATTCTGGGAGCATAATAAGCTTTAATGACCTACTTAGCAAAAGCTCTACATAGTTTGTCATGTGTTGCACATTCTTATTAATCATTATTGTGTGTGTGTGAGGGTGTGAGGGAGAGAATGTGCTAAGTGAGTACACCATGTGCCTGTGTGAACTGGGATATTAGCAGGGCATATTTGTGTAAGAATTTTAAAGTTGCGAGTTAAAACACACATGTTGGTTTCTCTCCAATTATGATTGCAAATGATAGATTTAAGGTATGGGACATAAATCCAGATAATGAAAGAGCATGTGTGCTACATGGAATTCGACATAAATGGAAAGCAACACCAAATGCTGTGTGAGAAGTTCTGCTTTATTCCTTAGAGCGTATCCTTCCACCCTGCCCCAGAAATGAGTCACCTCCAGCTGGTTATTTCAGTTCCAGGTGAAAAACATTTTGTATAATTATAACCCCAAATACACTCTTGGCTGTCAGGGGTAATATATATAGTCACTAAACATACCTTGTCAGTGTTATCATCTCAGTTTTAATATTTAATATTACTCCTTATTCTCATCAATTTTCTGTATTTAAACTATTCCTCTCTTTGTGCTAAAGTTGAGTTCTTCAGCTCCAAGAGGGTCTGGCTCCTCAAGAGGAGTGTGTGTGTGTGTGTGTGTGTGTGTGTGTGTGTGTGTGTGTGGAAAATGTGACCACTTTTGTTCTCCATAAATGAATCACATTACACCAGCTTTTGGCTGTTGGATTTAACTCTGGCACCAGTTAGTACTCACACACGCACATGCACACAGACACTAATAGACACCTTAGACAAGGCCAGTTGGCAGATATTTTGATAATCAGATTCATAAACATGGCTCCCTCCCAAACCCTCACTTTGCTGTTACTTAATAAATATGTACTACTAGGTATTTAATATATAATGCACATTCTTCCACTGCCCATAGACAGGTACATACAGTCTGCTCCATATGGTTTTGTTCAGTGGAGTTTATTTGAGGGCAGATCTGCTTACATTTAGGCCAATTATGCTTCCATGTATTCATCGCCTGTCAGGCTTTCACTCTTAGCCTACTTTCTTTCATCACACGTCACACACTGGCACTCTGAACTGAGCCAAAGTTTCTCAATGGCTGATGAATTGCGCCAAATCAGCAGAAAAACAGTGCACCCATGATGTCAGCTCTTTCGCTGTGCTCATATGACTTTAAGGTTTTGCGCACACGCACAATGCATCTAATTAATGTTATGTCTTCACCTAAATCTAACTCTAACCTTAACCACAGTAACCAAAAGAAATCTTTTGGCTCTTTTAGTTTTAAAATAAAATCTGCAGGTTTTGTTGGGGGGATGGGGCGGCTTGGGAGCAGTTTTCCTGGCAGATGTTCCCCCCACAAGGTCAAAACTGTTAGATATTGGTTATGGGCACACCTGGTATCCAGGAAAATATAAAAACATTACTGTAGCTACTTAATACTATGTCTACACTTCTCCGTCTAATCCTAACCTTAATCTCAGCAATGAATTGATTAAATACTTAAATGACTAAACTGTGTGTAAATATAGATCAGAGGTGTCATAAGAGGGGTCATGCACTGTGACTTATCTGAGTTCAGAGGCCATAGAACATCAGCCAGCCCAAAAACATTCTGTGAAGCTACATGAGCAGTCAGATGTCAAAGTATGGATTAAAGTTTAGATTGGTTTAGACTGGTGTCACTGACTCAGATAAACGAGAAAAGGAAGATGAATATGCATTTAAGAAAAATGTGTACAAGTATAGATGAACATTCAACACAGATTGCATGTTTAGTGAACAAAACATGGCTTGGCTTTCATATAATGGTAGCAAAGAAATTACACATTACCAGAGTATGAAATGAACAACTTTCATTCACCCCTGGTTAAGAGATTCTGCATCATGCCCATCTCATCCTCTCCTAGTTACAGGTCTTAGTAAATATATATACAGATCTGGGCGGTTTGGCTTGTTCTTTGCAGGCGGGAGCTTGACCTTCTGCCCTTCCCTTATCCAAAGATAGTGGATTTTGTGGGTTAGGCCTGTTGGACAGGGATGAGAAGAGGGCTCTGAGAATAGCTCGATGGCGTCAGGAATGCCGGGAGTGCCAGTAAGATTGTGAACATGGCTGGAGGATCACCCATATAGCTGCCAGAGGGAGACACACACACACACACACACACACACACACACACTATCGGCACACTTCGCCACCTAGTTAGAGCACCAAGAAGAACATCAAACACAGGCAGAAGCTTGCACTCATACACACTCATAATTCTTCATGGATGTGAGATTTTAAATGGCACTGGCATTGTAAACAAAATTAGTGTATCTGGTGTACATATATGTTGATGATAAAATATATAATGTTTAGAATTTCAATGCCTTTTTAGTAAAGTAAAAACCTTGAGTATGGATGTCACATTGTTTACAGTCACAACAATTCAGAACATGACAGCTATAATAAATGGTCGATGCTCAGTTTTCCACCTGAGCTGTAACAAATCCCCTCCTGCACTATGATTAGCTAGTAGCTCTTACTCACAATCAATGCTAATCGATGTCCCACACTGAAGGAGTGGAACCTGAGGATTTTTACGTTATGTTTTTTTTAAATTATTATTATTATTTTTTTATCCTACCCACACACACAACATTTGCTGCATGTTTTTATAACCAGCCGTTTCATGGTATTACAGTCAATGTGACAGTCCTGACCTACAGCTATGTTATATTAAACAACGTTCACGTGGAGCAGTTTTATGATTTCGGTGTGTCATACGCATTATCTGAAATCTAATCAACAACAGAACCAAGTGTATGGATGTGACCTTCTCACCACTACCACTAATTCTATTTCTATTTATTCACTGAACCCTGGTTGAGTCAGGTTATTATTTGGGAGGAAGCTCAGCGATCCTCTAAGCTCAAAGTGCGGCATGGTATGAGGTTAACATGAAGTAATTTATAGGTTTGGTCCATGTCACCCTTTCTCTGTGCTAAACATGCGCTTCCACTTGTACTCGTAGAGGGCAACGATGTCAGCACCTCTTCATAACGCCAGATTTATATCTAAAGCCAACCAGCTTGTCCCCACCCCACCCTCCAGCCATTTCTCTCTTTGTCTTTCTTGTTTCCGCTGTAAATTGACCTCGAGCCACATGATACCTCTGTGACATTGTTACTTGTCTGGGCTTTGTAATTGAAAACTATGTGTACATTTGTGGTAAAAAAAAAACATCTGCTTAAAAAAAATCACATTAGTGTATATGCCAGAGGAAGAAACAGCTCTGAGAGCACAGAAAGGGACAGTTTAGGGTGCAGCCATCCAGCATACTCAGACAGCTGAACTCATCTTTCATCTCTGCACCTGCTCCGGTCCCTTGTTCCCACTCAGCATTAGAGACAGAGGGACTCAGCAAGAGGAGCACAGGCACGGAGAGAGGGTAGCACTGAAATGACTGCCACCTGCTGTATGACAGAGAGAAATGAAGCTGTATCTGTATGCGTAAGATTAAAGCGTTTGATCCTCAAACCAAGCGTGCTGATATAGGAACAGATTCTTGTTGTGTTGGTACTAATCCCAGTCTCACTAATCCCAGAAGCAGAGCAGCTTTGTGAAGGTTTACCTGTTTTACTCTTCGTGGTTTCTACACTAATGTTCTGTAATGTTCTGTTCAGTTCGAAATGGCCCATTATGCCAAAAATGCCTTATTTTTACTCTTAACTTTACAAGCACCTGCTGTTTATATTGTTGGTAAGTGAGATTAAAAAGGTATTAGCAGTGACAGGTGGACATGATGTTAGAGGTGAGGGCTAAAACCTAATGTCTGTCAATAGCTTGACAGTGAAACTGTTAGGGTTCAGCAATGCATTATATCACAACGTCTCAGATAGGCAGCAGCGTTCTTTTTTTTTTTTTTTTTTTTTAATATTTCAAGTCCATAATGACCACCAGGTTTCATGCCGTGTTTTCTCCAAATACCTAACATGGCAAACAGAAAAGCTGTATCCCTTTTGTTCAAACCAAAAAATACAAAATTTTAGCAATTTTTTCTTTGATCAGTCCTTTTGTGTCATTTATACATTGATTGTACAATGTGTGTTTAGTCTGTCTACTTTTAGTTTCTCTTCTAAAGGCATTTTGTGAGAAAAAGGATGACGGAGTAAATAATCCACCTTGTTCGTGCTCATTATACCCGCAGCTGTATTTCACAGGCACTTTTCAACATGAGTAGAAAAAGTATCAGCCCAAATGAAGATCTAGGGGCATTTCACCCTGTGTAATCACTTGACAGGATTGTCACTGATAGGACGTCTAAATATACAGTCTGTGATAGAAATAAATCAGCCCCAGTATCATTTCTTCATGCATTCTTTGTACTTTTCTCCATTGCTGGTGCTGTTATGTTTGGTTGTACAAAAGTCCAAAATAATCCAATTCAAGACATTTGTTAACAGAATATAGTCTAACATTAATGTCTTTTTATCTTTGTAAGACAGGGAGGGCTTAGTCCTGCTTGCCCATTTATGCTACACTTGTATGAATACAAAAAGCACATTCATTGTTAAAGAGTTAACAGAAGCCAAAGGCAGTCACTTACAAGTACCCTGACTTCCTTATTATCTTATGAAACCACTCTGATTGAAACACTCAAAGCCGAATTTTCCTCCACAGAGCTGCTGGAAACGAGAACCATCCGGCCATTCAGCTTCTCCTTCAACACCAGCGACTACCGAATCCTCCACATGGACCCGGACCAGGGCCGCCTTTACCTGGGCAGCTGCGAATATATAGTGTCCCTGGACATGCAGAACATCAACAAGGAGCCACTCATTGTAATTCACGTTTGCAAGAGTCAATATTTTAGCCACTGAATTGAACTGAATAAGCAGTGTTTATCAGATAATACACATATCAAATTAACATCGCAAGATAAACAGCTGGGTGCAGTTTGTATCTATACCCTTAAGGCATATTATAAAAGCCAAACATGTTTTAACCAACAAGACATTCAGTGTGTTAGCTTTTACTAATGTTCCTTCAATATCAGACGTAACAACAGCATTGAAAATGTGTATGTTAAGATATTAGTTATAGAAAAGATGTATCTTTCTTAATGGGATATGAATATTTTCTCATAATTTACATGCCCAGCCTTTGCCTGTATGACTGCCTCCAAACCTTTTCATATACTCCGAGGAAGTTTTGAATCCTGTCAGTTGTAATATTGACCCCAACCACCTGCATTCTCCCCTGCATAAAATTTCATAAGTGGCCTTCCTCAAAAATTCACATTCTTTCTGTTGTTGATTTGCAACTATTTTTTTCTGTTCATTTTCCCCTTACATTTGGGTTGTTAAAACAGAGATAGATTTTCCTTTTTATCTTTTTTTTTCATACAGAAACCATGTGGAATGCAAACTTTAGCATTGAACTGTATATCACTTGCATGTGATTTAATTACATAATTGTTATACACTGTTTGCTGTGAAATTTGAAATCTGATCTCGTGAGATATTCATATATATTGTAATGATGTAAAGTATTGTTATAAGAGAAAGTAGGAACAGAATCGTAACCCTACTCCTTAACCTTAACCTTTGTAGCTTTTCATACAGATTGAGTTGTAAAAAAAATTATTATTACAATTACAGTGTATGCACACAAATTATGGTATGTAGTGTAGTGAGTAACTCAGTGTTTGATCCTAGATCCACTGGCCTGCTACTGCCCAAAGAAAAGCGGAGTGCAAGATGGCAGGAAAAGGAGGACAAGTAAGCCTACATTAATCCTAGGCCTTTCTGTGAATGAATGCTTTGCTGTAGGCACAAGTGAATGACTAATTATAGCTCACTGTCTGGTTTTGGGGTTTTGATGACCTTTCCATGTGTGGGTGAAAGATGAAATGAGTTCTCCTAAGGCATGAAATGATACTCATCATTTCTTCCTCTTGTTACAGGGAGAGTGTGCAAACTTTGTGCGCCTGATCGAACCATGGAACAGGACTCATTTGTACACATGTGGCACTGGAGCTTACAAGCCCATCTGCACCTTTGTCAACAGAGGCTGGAGGGCTGAGGTGTGCACATACACACACATGCCCACATATGAGGCCTATATACAACACCACTGAGGTTTTTAAAACTCATTGTTCTCTCACAGTAAAAGCCTGGTGATCATGCTGTCTATGTGCTTGTGTTCAGGAATACCTCTTCCGACTGGTGCCTGGCTACGTGGACTCTGGAAAGGGAAAATGCCCCTATGATCCACGCCAAGAAAATGCTGCCGCTCTAATCAGTGAGTCTCCTCTCACTCCCTTTCTCCCCTCTTCCTCTGAAATTAGCTGCTATGGCAGAGTCATGCTTCATTAACATTGATTGATTTTTGTCTCCACACCATTCTCTGCCTTTGCCAGATGGGAACCTGTATGCTGGAGTGCACGTAGACTTCATGGGCACAGACCCAGCCATATTCAGGACTCTAGGAGACAGACCTGCAGTCAGGACAGAACAGTATGACTCACGGTGGCTTAATGGTAGGATGTGAACAGAAAGAGGATGTATTTCCAGAGCAAAAACACACATGGGTATTAAGTATAAATGTATAGGAGTGATGCTGAGTTTATATCTGTTCAGGTTTTAACACTAACCTTTATCATACTCTCTTTCTCTTAGAACCCGTGTTTGTAAAAATTCAGAAAATTCCAGACAGTACAGAGAAGAATGATGACAAGCTGTATTTTTTCTTTCGGGAAAAGAGTTTGGATGCAGCAGGAGGCAGCACCCCCAGTGTG
>CM074952.1:12152498-12192327 GCA_037577455.1 Pangasius macronema | reverse complement strand
AGAAATGGGGTGGTATGGGAGGACTTGGGGAGGTTGAAATAACTCGTGCATCTGCATTCTCGATTAGTTGCAGGGGTTAGATGGTGTGCAGAGGCAGGCCTGCCAGGTCCGTGTGGCAGTAGTCCAATTTTGAAATGACAATGGACTGAACAAGTGGCCTCTGCGGATAGAAATAGCCAAATCCTCCTGATTATATAACGGAGAAACCTGCATGAGCAAGTCTGTTAAGCGAGGTGAGGTGAGAAGGACAGTTGGTTGTCCAGGACTACCCTAAGGTTTTGTAACATTTTAGAGAGCTTATAATCCATTTCTGTGTGTGTGTGTGTGTGTGTGTGTGTGTGTGTGTGTGTGTGTTTGTTAAAAAGGGGTGGGGGTGGTTATGGGCAGAAAGAAGAATATGCTAAAATTCTAAAAATACAAGTGTATGAGATAATAAATTTATTTAAGTTAGTAATAGACTTACCAAGCTGTCTCATCATAGCCAGCGGAAGAATAATACAGATAGACACAATGATGATCAGATAGTTGCCATTCAGGTACCACTGTCTGGATAAAAATCAAACAGGTTATTTAGAACTAGTGTTATACACAGTAATACTACAATACAATACTCTAATGTTTAATACTTTCAAAACCTTATTTAATCCCTTAAACTCCCAGAAGCTGATGCATTTTCTACTTTCATAGCTACATACTTATGCTATTATCTTCAATGTAGTTACTGAATAATAAACTTTAACATGAATAACTCAATAAAAACTTGGGAATTGAGGGGTTAATAGACTACCACTGCTTACTGATGAGTCCAATTGTTCATGCTAATGTGACTTGGGCTAATTAGCAGAAGTACTAGTAAATTGAGTGTTTTTTATGTAGACTACCATTAAATGAATTTGAATGAATTTAAAACTTGAAGCATACACTGTAACCTAAAGTTTGTTTATATCTTGCTGCTTTTTAAGGTGAAACAGTGTGAAAATTTAACTACCAACCCATTTTGTTTTCAGGGCCATTAACATAGTTTTATTCAGTAACATATGTGAGCTTGTGCTACCATAAATCACCTGTTTTTAGTCTACATACACAGAAATGCAGGATGCAATAATCCATTGTGTAATTATTTTAGACACAGTATGATGAATGTCAGACCATGACACTTGGAGTCCAATGATGTAGTGACAACAACCCTACATAGAACTCTATCCATATCAATAAATATCAAGATCATAGTTACCAGCAGCACTTCCTCAGCTACATTAATTAATCTTGCGAACATTTTCATTACGAGCAATAATAAGTTGGTTTTGCATCTTACCCGTTGCCATGCTGAAGACCCAAAAAGGCTTGAATAACCAAAGGTAGCTCATATTTCACAATGAAGAGATAGCTAGACATTGCTGAAATAAACACAAGCAGATAGAGAGATATGTAACAAAATGAAATCATAAGAAATTGCACTGTGCTATAAACCACCTACTTATAAGAGTAAGTAGATTTGATTCATTTTTTATCATATATGTATGGATCACTGGGAATTTTTATAGAACCATGGTTTGCAAAGTGGGCTCTCTGAACCACAGCTGGGTGTCCTGATTGTTACATTTTGTTATCATTATCAAAGTTAGTATATTTAGTATTGAGTTCTTATATTATTAGGCTCACTTGAATTGAATGGATTTATTCCAAAACTCTCAAAAATAATAACTCGAAAACAAACAAGTAGGCCTATAAATAATAGAAAAAATAAATGCTTTCACTTAAATCTAATGACAATTTTAATTTAAAAAAAAATTTATTCTGTGAGTGTAAAGTTCAAGAATAAAAAGTTATATGGCCCAGTAAACAACCAAAATAGAATTGTACACATTTATCTAATATTTATCTTATCAACATCCTCACCTATGCACTGTAAGCCATTGTCCTGCCCAGTCTGGCAACATTTTTGACATAGACCATGACAATGTACCACAACACCTGATAGTGTAAATCTCTGCAGATTTATTCAGATTGCTACAAAAGCGTGTCATTACCTTATCTAGACTGTCAGTGACATTTTAATTTTAAGGGGTGAATGACCGAAATCTTGGCACTCCTCTGCCAGGACAGGACTAGGAACAATTGGGGATGATATGCAACATAACTATGCACACTGCCATTCCATATGAGACGTGGCGTGTGTCCTTTCAGCATGCCTCATAGATCAAACATACTGAAGGCCACTCTTTTGATATGATGATTTTTTTAACTCCAGTTGATTCCACTAGAGTTTTTGACTCTAGTGCCTGCAACAGCAGGATAGAAAAGTAATAATAACAAGATCTAGCAAAGTAGCCATAAAGTAGATTTATCTTGCAGGAGCTGTCAAGTTTATGTTCATATCACGTGGTTGAAAAAATATTTCCTGTGTCAGTATTTTGGCTGTACTTTTTTTTAATGAACTAGGAATCTATGAAGCATTTTATGACTTAATCCATGGATTTCACAGAGCTGGCTCTCCGAAGGGTCTAAGTTCCCATAAATTACCAATGCTTTAAAAACAGAACGCTTTGCCATCAGTCTATAATGAAAAGTAATATAAATTACTTAGCATTTGAATTCATAAGCACTCTTGTTCTCTAACTTACCTCCAATGTTGTGCATTGTTATGACAACAGCTGCCAGTATTTTTCCCAGGTGACCAAATGCTCTCTTGCCAAGCTGCTCATAGGCACGAATACCTGTACACAGACAGAAATAGTCAACTAACTCTGTGCAAAGCTTGAGGCATGGGAAAATTTCTTTGAGTGCAGCTTTATATTATTATTGCCTTGTCTTACCCACAACTCCAGCACTTTTCAGAAGAAGATGGATAGAATAAGATGAAAGGATAGCAATACATATCAACAGGAACCTGTAAAAAAAAATTGGGACAGAATACAAATTACTGTACTGTACTGCAGTGTGTGTATTTGGATGTGCTACCAGTAGGCCAAAATGTTGCACATGACTGAGTGTGTGTGTGTGTGTGTGTGTGTGAGAGAGAGAGAGAGAGAGAGAGAGAGAGAGAGAGAGAGAGAGAGATGTGTGCAATCTTTCCAACAGGCAGACCTACAGCAGAGACCTTGCCAACTGTGCAGCTATATTTAATGCTGCAATTTGATTTGGGAACCTTGTGTTTCTTCATTATCGCTGCTCACCAGTTCAGCACACAAACCCTCCTATTTCACAGTGACCTGTTTATTTAACAGCAAATACCTGAAGTGAAGATTTTACATTCTTACTGGTAGGAGTAAATTTGTGTCTGGTAAACTTCATTTTGGATTAAGAGTGCACTACACACTACAAGGTGCTACTGAATACCTGAATACCTGAATACCTGTACCTAAGATTAAAGGCTTTGAACACTTTGAACAAGTCCTGTCTTATGCATGCAGGAACATAGGAAATATACAACTGTGGCCTCCATTAGCTGGTACACGAGCACACATAGTTGTGTACTGTATGTGTTCTGAGTCTGACTTCAGTAAGCCATGTGAAATTCAAAGCAATGTGACAGTATTTTGCAGCATGTTGTGATACTGTGCTGAAACGATAGTGCACTGGTGATGCAGTGTGACACAGTACTCACAGGAACAGAATTATGCCAGTGTTGGACATGGCATATGAAAGTCCCAGGATTCCACTGCCCATGATGGCATTGCTGAGGTTAAACACAGACATTCCAAATGAGGTCTTCCCTTCAAACTGCCAGAGACACAAAGATAATATGCTCACAGTGTCAACAACATGCAGGGAATTGCAGCATACAGACAAGTGACAGGATGGTGAATATATGTGTTACACTGTCATATTGTATAAATCCATATTATTATACTGAGTACAGCTTTATAAATTATTTTTTGCACTTACATCTGTAAACTGAGGGGGTTTTTTCCCGTTGTTCTTATGTGGTAAAAATTGTTCTTGCTCCGGTGAGAAACTGCATATTTCCAAAAATGAAAGAGAAGAAAAACCATTGGCATCAATTCATCACTGATCATTAAGCTGGAATACATGATGTTTTGCTGCTTTTCTACTAAAACCTTCTTTTTGGATTAACAATGTATTTACAGTGATGCATTTAAAGTTCATTCATTCATCCTTAGTAATTGCCTTGTCAGGGTTTCAGAGGGCCTGGTAAGGGTAAGGCCACCGGATTGTTTATATTTTGGGAAATAGAACTAAGTTCATCAGATAATGCTGTGGGCTGGTAGAAACAAAAGTAATAACTGTGTATAATTTAAAAAACAGTCTCACACATCTTTTTAAGAAAGAAAGAAAGAAAGAAAGAAAGAAAGAAAGAAAGAAAGAAAGAAAGAAAGAAAACACCTTCTGGTTTAGCCCACATCTACTTCGGGTTTAAATCTAAATACAGATACAGATGCAAATGTTTGGAGCACTAAACAGATACAGATACAGACAGATACAGTGGCATTGAGTTACTTTGCTAGTGTTGTTCATAATGTGACCATTTCTACACTGCCCTACTTCTGGATATCGATGCTTAAATTTTGTATTCAAGTTTTCCAACAAGTCAGTAAGTTTTGTTTTTTGTTTTGTTTTGTTTTTTCGTTAGGTGTTAGCAGGTTATGGACAAACAAAAAGGACACATACCCATCTTCCAGAGGCTGAAATTCCTGATGGTGTCCATTTGATAGTTTCTGAAGTTCCATCTTTGTATATCTTTTAGTGTATTATTACAGAGAAGTGAAATAAGTCTTAGTAAAGCTGGTTTGAAAAAAAAATGCCTAGTGTTGATCTGAAAGACAAAGCAACAATACAAGAAACATTTAGTTTTTCTTTCTTTCTTTTACCAAGTCATTTTTAACACCAACAAAAACACATTAAACATAATTAAAAGTACCATTCGGAAAATGTTACACAGTTGATTAATGACGTTAATTTTCTTTTTATTGTGTCTCTACCAAGTTAAGTGCAAAGAACTGGACAAGTTCTCAAGCTGGAGAAGAAAAAACATGAGCTCCATGTGGCTTTTTTCCCACTCTCCAAAATCTGATTGGTTCATCAGAGCTCATGTTTCAGGAGAGGACCTTAGCATGGGTTACAGCCTATTTCCATACACTGCTGAGCTTAATGTCCAAACTCTTTTTTTGTTCTATTTGCTGAGATATATGCGTCATTCCCAGGCTGAACATGCAGTGGCATGTGAGGCCTATTACGATTAGTTTTATTTTGAATGAAGGTGCTAAAAAAAAAAACTGTCCCCATGCAGAATAAAGTAATACTTGTTCTCTCTGTGTGGTGTTTAGGTGTTGTGAGAAGCTGTGTGAAAACTCAATACAGCACATTGCTGTTTAATATGACATTCATACTCAGACACAGTCTACTGTTTTTCCCTGTACTAGAATTGGCGACGTGGCTCAGAAGCCAAAAGTTTGGAGGCTGTCCAGACAAGCCTGCCAGCTGTAACTCCCACACACTTTCCTGATTTCTGCCTTGTAGACTGATGTCTAGTACATTTGATAAGTTTTGCTTTAGTGCCTTTTTTTCCACACATGACCCTTCACATGCTTGTCTTTCCATATACACACATGTGAATGTACATATGGGTGACAAATTAAAGGGAAAAAAAATAACAAAGGATGTTAATAAGGTGTTGGGTCGCCACAAGATACCAGAACAGCTCAGAACTAACCAAAATGCCTTGCAATATATTCTACAAGTCTCTGGAACTATACTGGAGGGATTAACATTATTCTTTCAAAAGATTCCCTCAGCTGTTGTTTTGATGATGGTGATGAAGAGCGCTGTGTAACATTGAGCATTTACCGTATAGCATGGTCCAAAATCTCCCATAGGTGTTCAGCTAGGTTGAGATCTGGTGAATGTAAAGCTCATAGCATATGATCTACATCATTTTTATACTAATCAAACCAGTCAGTGAGCCCTTGTGCCCTGTGGATGGGAAATTCTTATCCTAGAAGTGACCATTCTCATCAACCTAGAAATGTTTAGGATGAAGTGATTAGTCAGAATAACTTAGTACTGATTTACAATGACACTTTCCTCTATGGGGATTTTCCCCCCCATAGAAAAAATGCCTCCACAACAAAACCGAGTTATTGTTTTTTTCCACCTGTCTGTATGAGCTTCATGTTAGAATTCTCAACATCTTGAGTAGGGAAAAAATCTCTTCATATATTCCTATATGGTCAAGAATATTATGCCTAGAGTACAGCAAAGAGTCAAACTGCAAATAAAGTGTACACCAGATGGGTTATAAATCTAGTAGCATGTGTTCAATTAATTTAAATATATCTTGTGAATTCCTACAGCAAGGTCAGTAACAGGTTCAGCTATAAAAATATTATGCTTCATGACTCATAGATATTAGAATGCTTGCTAAGGCAGGAGCAGATAAAGCAGTGAAAAAAAAGCAACTTAATTCAGGAATTAAAAAATGTTAAGTAAATCTTTACTAATAAATTAACTTTCTACAAATATTAGATATTTTTATATAAAATTAATACAATTTTGGATGCATATTTGGTTATGATTTATTTATTTATTTATTTATTTATTTATTTGCACTATAGTGCCACATAATAGAAATATTTTAAAGGAATATCATAGATTTCAAGCAATTTCCCCCTGGAATTAATAAAGTTCTTTGAATCTTGAATCTTGAATATTAAAGCAACAGTGAATGTGTACTGTAGTCTATTTTACATGTACTACAAAAAAAAATTGCATAACAATATTTCCTATGTGATTTTATTTAATCATTATCTCTGTTAATATAATATGCTCAGTTCAAACATATTACACGTTGCCCGCTATCTCCTTAGCCAACTACCTTTAGCAACCTTTAGCAAGCTAAATTTGTGTGTGTGTTTTTCTGATGCCATAATTTTTTTTTTTTTTTTTTGGATTTACCCATTAGGATTTACCCATGTGGTGTTTTTCTCTCTGTTTTTTCCATTCTCATGTCAGCAAGTTAACTCTGCACTGGAATTCACTGGGATTGGCACTAGACTTGATTCTACCTGCCTTACCTTATTACAAAAGACTTCGCTGAAAACATAAATCTGGAAAAAGTTACTATGCTCCAGGTGGAGCATAGTAAGAGAAAGTCACAACACGTAATCATTTACATTAAAAGCCTAACCTAACACCTAAAAAACAGTGAACTTTTACTAAAGCAAAGCTCAGAACCTTTTGCAAACTTTGTTATGTAATTCTTGACAGGAAAAAAAGAAACCTTATGACTACTCTGCAGACACAAATCAGTTACGCTTTAATATAATAAAGCCAATTCCTTAGTCAGTTTATCTGGCTGCACATGTGTGTGAAATTTGTTAGGGATCTACCCAAATATACCCCCAATTTCTATCCCCAACTGGGTTTAGAACAATTGTTGTGGTTAGTGTATAAAGTGAACCTGCCCTTAACCCTCGTTTGTCAAGGATAAGCCCTCTCCCTCAAACAGTATATCCTACTGTCCATTTACTGTCTCAGGTAATTTAATAACTGGGTACAGATGAATATATTAAACAAAGGTAAATATCTGGAAAACCATGTATCTCAGACAGATCAACATACATGACTGAGCATGTCTTTCTTTGGCCCTTAATGTACCTCATGTCCTCAGCTCCCAAGCAAGAATGGATGGATTTTGTTCATCACCGGAAAATAGATCACTCTAGTATTTTGCTGATTACTTGACTAATGGAAGATTGCAGAGCTGCAGAGTTACACGCAACTCCATCACTTAGAGACTCACTGACAGGCTGCAAATGTCCACCATAATATTCACAAGCTGAAAATCTACTACACAAAAAAACTCTTTTTGCTTGTGATACCCATGAGTGTATCAGACTATTTTAGGATATCCCTACTTAGTGACATATGATACAGTCAGCTCTTGGAAGAGTAAGGAAATTACTCTCTATATCAAGCAATGTATCCTGTTACCCTGTCACACACAAAGGCATAAAATCAGTACAGATGCACTCATTGCCCCTAAATATCAGGACCTCTACAAGGTATTTAATAAGCATAAACAACAACTTAGCTACTCCTTCACTGGAGTTGAACTTTGAACTCACTGGGGGAAGAGGATTTCCTTTACCAGAGCGTGAAAATTCTGCAGTGAAAACAAAGTACAGACAGACTTCACTATGCATTGACTATCAGGGTCGAAATGCAATAACTAAAAATTGTTATCTATTACCTTAGTAGTAGCAGTCATAGAACAGGTGAGCAGGAGCAACAGTTTTTAACAAATTACACTTGTGTACCATATTTAATTAGAATGTATGCCCCATCAATGTCCCATCCAATTTTTTCAGACGTTCAGTATGTTATGGTGAAGAAGTGGGAATTCCCCAAACCTGCTATGGAATCCGTGGGGTGTTTGCTTTTAGCAGAAGCTGTCAAGTCAAGTGGGTTTTTATTGTCATTCCTCTATATAGCTTGTATACATTGGAACAAAATGTTGTTTTTCCAGGACCATGGTGCAACACAGAACAGCACGCAGGACTACACAACGTGCAATACACAACAGTGTGAGGCGAGTGCAGGACAATAAATACACAGCTTTGCTTGTACAGATGGTTTACTTTTGGGTTTATTTGTAGGCACATCTAACACAGCAAAACAAAACAAAAAAATACAGTCTTCTGAGACCATTTCCAAGGCCTTCAATTGACTTGAGTCATTTCACCAGAGTACTTATACTTCAGCAATGTGAGGAGATGTGTCTGGAACAGGAATACATCACTGCTATATTCCAATGCCAGGGAATCCCTTTCTCCCAATTTTCTCAAAGGTTATCACCCACTTAAATTACGGGATTAGACCGTGTTTTAACCCTTTGTTCAGAGGGAAAAATGAGGTAAGTTCCTGTTTTTTTTTTTCAAAAATTCAATTTAAGTCTTACTGTTCCAAAATTTAAGCACTGCACACCCATGACTACTCACTTAAATGAAAGGATGTGTACCAAAATATGGTTTAAACATATTTCATTTTACTAAATAAAGTAAATATACTAAATAAACTATAACTGTTTTTTTCTACCCATTACCTGTATTTTATTGTTGTCTTGTTGTAACATGATTTTTTTGATGGTAAAAGTATTTGGTTTGGGACGTCCCAAATACTTAGCTACATTATGCTGGGAATTCCGACTGTAAACATGTCCTGAGGCTCCATGCCTGTTCGGTTACTGAGTGCTCCAGAACAACAAGACAGAGAAAGCTCAAATTTCATATGCGGATAGATAACTTCTTATTTTAACTTATAACTTAAAACGTATAAAAGATGACAAGCAGTTTTTGTTGATATAATCACTATTTTCTTTATACGAAAGCTATTTCTGCACAGTAGTCATACCGTAGGTGCCGGCATCTACACGTCTAGGGGCTTGAACAAACAGGTTAAAGAGTTGTGGTACTAATTACAAGAGCACATCATCCTTTTTAGTCCTCCTCCTAATTGTTACTCTTGAGTATATCAATTTAGGTAAACATTTAAACCCATGGCAAGCTCATTCAGCATTGTACTTCATCCATTTCATACCTACAGACCTGAAACTGAAAACTCCAAAGCCAAATCTCTCTCTCTCTCTCTCTCACACACACACACACACACACACACACACACACACACACACACACATAAAGCCAACCACAAGCACTAGATCCAATTCCAAATGTTCATTGTGTCAGTGTTCAAAAGCTGAAAACTGGCACACGGAAAGGTATATACACGAAGTGCAGAAAATCAATCAGATTTCAACCTTCAGTATTATGAAGGCTGTGGCTAGCTTTAATTTAAGGGTAATGATAATCCCAGTTCTTATGGACTCCTCTGGACTACACATAGTCCATTCATTTCAGGTTAATATAATTAATTAAATAAACAAATATAATCATTACAAATGCCATGTTGAGTACTTATTTGTGAATGACTACCTCCCTGCAACCCACAGGTATCACTAGATGATGGTTATCTTCCCTGGTGATGCTGTACCAGGTCTATAATGCAGAATCTTCCAGTTCCTGTTGATTTCCTTTGACTTTAGCCTTCGTCTTGTCTATGTGAGTACTCAGCAATGCTCACATGGGTTACTAACTTGGCTAATAAAGGACATTGCACTTTTTGTCCTTGAAATACACTATAGTTATGTTAATACTATGTTTCAGGCCACTGGTCTGCTGAAGGATAATGTGAAGTGTTTTGAAGATAGTGGCAGCCATATATGCACATGACACATGGGTGCAATGGGTTCATTTTAGCACATTTTCCTCATTTCATCACACTGATCCAGGTTAATCTTAATCCCAACTCTTAGATGAATATGACCTGCTTTACTGTTACAGGCATGTAATTGAGCTTTATGTTTAGAGACAATAGCAACAGATTCTTGATGCAAATAACATACATAGCCAATAAAATGTCATACACTCTTAAAATAACAAAGCAGAAATGCACAAAGGGGCAACAACAACAAAAAAAGGAACAACTAAGCAGCCATTTGGCCCCCTATCTTGGCCCCTTGGGGTGTCTTGGGAAAAGGCTGTTTCCTGTATGGGCCACCCATATTTTGAGTTAAACCTCATTTCAAATGTAATGCGCTGAGGTAAAAAGCCAAAATAACATAAATCGTGTTACTGTAAAGTTACCTACAGACTGTGCTGTGTAGTTTTCCAAAATATCTGGAATATATATTAGTTCTGCAAGTTGGATTGTATTTACAGAACAAAGAACCATTGAAACTCAAACTGTATCTGAACCAAAAAACACTCAAAATCTCATGGAAATATCTGTCATTAATCTCATCGTATGCCAACCACAAAATGTCTCTTCCGTTCACCAAGAGGAGGAGCAAAGGGAAAGGAGGAGTAAAGGGAAAGGAAAACTTTTCTGATGCAAGACTACTCTTGTTTTCTCACCCCTCCTCCCAGTGCCTCACTGATCATGAGCAAAAAGAACCCAGTCCAGACCCATGGTTTCTTGAGGCAAGTTATTGCTTTTTCTTTTCACAGCCTGCATGTCACTGGACATCATAGGACCTTGCAGCCCCAAAAATCAGTCAGCGATGAGGAGGGACAAATGTCTGCCTGAAATCAATGTTATATACTTAACCTTCTTAACAGTCAGTTTAAATGTTTAGGGGTTTGGAAGACGTACTGGGCGTTAGACTCAATGGAAGAGTGGGGCGCGATAACCCAGTTAACCCCCTGCTTGCATCCACTGATAAGAGATAATGACATAATCACTACAAACCATCTTGCACAGAAAACTGGCTACTTCATTCGCACACTGCTGTATTCATATGTAACTGTTGCTAAGAGCCCCAATGTTTGTGTTCAGCTCTGTTGACATGAGCAGACATTAGTTTAACCCGTATTTTAAAGTCACAAGGGGAGGTGCTTACTTTGTGTATGATATGCTCCACACTCCACACTCACTGCTCAAGTTAAACAACTCTGAGCTCTCCACCCATTTCACTAACATTCCTTCGTCTTTTTTTTTTTTCCTCATCTCACTATTTCTCTACAGAATATTTCTCATGCTCCTCGTGTTATGCAAACACAAGCTTCACCGTAAAAGACTAATGAATGGCAAACTATAAGTATTTAATTCTACACAATTTTTTTATGTCACACTCAGGACATATTAGGCTTGCCTGTACTTGAATTTCTGTACCCAAGCAATACTGTAATTTTTCTCTTGACTGAATCACAAGCCTTTTTCGTTTTGATCGAACATGTGACTGAACAGAACGAGTTGTGTTAACCGCATTCAAGACATCATTGTTGATTACATGATGACTTATCTATCAGTACCTCATATTCCTTTTCCATCCCTTGAACTTCCTCAGTCACAACAGAGGAGGTTTGGCTATGACCAGGACATCCGATCTGTGTAACTGAGGAAGCTACTTGTTGCAAATCAATTGTGCTGGCTACAGCTTCAGCGTGAGCATTATACCCTGAGAGCCAACATGTCATTTCCCCTGATAATAGTGGTGTGCTCTGACAGTTTTAGGATGTATACTGTGTTCTTTACAAATTTCTCAATACATAGTGCTTGGTAACTTACAATGTGTAATAAATCCATGTAACACAAATGACACAATCACCACACACAATTCAACCATGTTTTGGTTTGCTAAAACAACACGAGGCTCTGTTTATGCTCTTTTCCACATGGGCTGTACTAACGTGGGTGCCTCCAGCATGTATAGTGTTTTGCTTGCGGCTTGTGGTTAAACAATATAAATTACGCCTCACTGTTTCATTCTATCAAATTATTCAGATTGTCACATTTAAATGTTTGCTACTGATACCAAAGCCTTGAGGCAACTTTTTTCACAGTGATATATAAACTTGTTAATTCGAGGTCGTTTAGTTTATCCATATACTCCCTGAGTAAATAGATACTGTGTATTAGAATCTGTTGGATGTTAGCCACTTTTCACTAGTAGTACTACGTGCGTTTGCTATTCTTCAAGTTATTCAAAATGGTTCCAAGACAACAGTGAATATGTGTGAAGTAACAACAGCAGGAAGGAAATTATTGCTTTTGACACAAATATTTGAGGAATTAGACCACGTAAACCTATGAAGGACTGTCTAAAGGTTTAAAAAAAACTGTGTCTTTTACTGAGTGGTAGGTCTCTTAAGCTTTCTGCTCCCTTGCCTGTAAAAGACATTAGTAGACAAGGTGGAATAAGTGCGAGCGGGTCAGAATGTAGGTCGTCAGACAATTTCTTAGATTTTTTCAGAAGTGCCAGAGTGAACAGGACTGTATTTAAATTAGACAGCCATTTATATATGAATCCACTTCTTTTTTTTTTTTTTTAAGAAACATGACTTAAAAACGATTTAATCTTGTGCTCTGATCCAGTGTTTTTTAATACATGATATCAAAATATCACAGTGCTCTGTGTGAATTAAAATATATTATAAAAATGTCCATCACTTTCACAAAATTTCCATATATTCTGTATTTTTTTATTATTATTATTATTATATCCCCTGCTCTTTTTAACAAACAGAAAAAGAATGGTGTTGTGGCTGTGTATTATCTTCTACTAGTACAACCCGATCAGACAGACAGTTAACAGAGCAACAGACAACAGCTTGCTAATAGATGATAACACTTTTAAAAGGTGTATATGTGCTTGTAAAGTCCAAGCCCTTCCTTTCAACAACAGCAGTTTGTTTTATGGCGCATGCACCATGCCAAATTAGTTGTAAAAACAAAGCCTCTTACCTTTTTTTACCTTTTGAAGTTGCAGTTGAGGTTTGCTCAAATGTAGAAATGGAAAAGCATAACCTATATCGGTTGCAATGTTTATTATCACTCTAAGTGAGAAGAAACCAAAAGAAGAGCCAAAAGAAAAGAGGACACTACAGATCCAGTGAAGGGAGCAAGTGAGCAGGGAGAGAAAGCACATGTGTGGAGGAGGAAAAGAGCTGAAAGGCAGGGCTGTTCACAACCCCAGTCTCAAATTTCATGTGATGTCACACATACTACTGAAGTCACTTCTAGAGCAAGTTTAAACAGGACAGAATGCTTTTTTTCCCTCTTCAGTATGTCTGTGCTTACCATGCTAAACATGAGTTGCATTTCAGTAAAGATCAATTATATATAAAAAACTATATATATAACTATATATAAACGTTATGCTCAGTTTTATCCATATTAGGTCGTTTTTTTAGATGGTGACTGGGTGACTGTGATTCAGCCTATAATATAATATGTGAACTCCTACAAATACTGTATGTTCATGTGGATTCCTCCCATAACTGAAGCATCTTAATTTAATTTTGTTTATTTTATGTAACAATGACTTTAGGTGAGGAATTACAGTTTCTTTCCTGTTCCTAACCAATATCTTATAGTCCTGTTAAAACAAAACAAAGGCATTATTTCCAGACTTATTCATTTGTGCCACAGATTATTTAACACATAAAAATACAAATACATTATTTAAACACAAATTCTGTTTGCATTTGATTGTTTGTCCTACTTCTAAAATTGAAGCAGTCTGGCAATGCAAAATAGTTCCCATGACGGTTCAAAACATAGCGCTAGAATGAAGATAATCTCTGAATGGAATCTGGGTTGCAGTTTGTTTTTCCTCAACCATGCAACTAAATGACTGTGCCACATGTTAGAAATCTGAATCCACCATTAAGTACACATGGGCTTTAAACATGAACAAATATTTTTTGGTGTGAGTTGAGTAACTGAGAAGTAAATAGGTACTTTGTACTCATTTACATCTTGATGAATATTTCCCATATTCATGTTAGATTCAAACCTGGTGTTACTCATTATGTCAGCATTACATGGCAGTCAGCCACGACTATTTCAGTGTGGTTTAGTTTCATTTAAACCAGAAGATTGATAGTTTCAACTGGTTTCATGTGTGTGACCTGTAGAGACCTGAACATACTGTAATATGGAATGTGGAATAAAATGTAGCCTAATATAAATTAATGTGAAACGTCAAAGAAACAAAAAAGAAACAAAACAACAAACAAACAAACAAAAAACAATCGTGTCATGTTGTACATTTGTTTTAGACTTGTTCTTTACAAAATTTGTAAATTACAGACTTTTACTAGATTTTTAGTTTGTTAAAACATGAAGCAAAGACAACACATAAACAAGATTATATTATTTTATATTATATTAATTTTCACTAAGTGTACTATCTAATACAATTTCCTTTATAGGCCTACGTGATCAATGAAGAGGCACATCTATCTGATTTCAGCAACATTTAGACAGAAGGAAATGCCTTTCCCCCTCCAGAAATGTTTGTATATTTTAGAAGGATAAAATTCTCTATGAAAATTCAGGGTTTCATAGTATGAAGTAATAAATGTAAAAAGATCTAACAGTACACTTTATTCAGGTAACAAATGTGTTGATAAGCCGTTAATAGGAGAATTAGATCATGTGTAGCGCCCTATAAAGGACAACGCCACAAATTAATAAGCACTAATATGAAAAGCATGTTTATGAATGTACAGTATAATCTAACATATGAACTTTACATGAGCTTTACTTTTTATTATTTCATTGATGAAATTGTATTTTAGTCAGCAGTGTGCACTTACCTAATTTACTATTACTATTTTATTTCCTTTCCCCTAAATGTCCATATGTTACTTATTTAGAATTACACATGATTTTGGCTATTTAAAGAAAAAAAAATCAGCGCGCACGTGCTTAAGCGTCATTTGAGTCATGAGATTCAAACACCCAGGCCTTGTGGGAAAGCGTGTTTTAATGCTGTATATGTATAACTAAAGACCACATTATTACTGGTGCGACAAAACTTCATATCCCATAGTGCACTTCGGCGGGCACTCCTTGCATATGACTTCCTCTTCACTTTTAGCAAAAAAAAAAAGAGAAAAATTACACTGAACGCAAAAAAGCTTGTATTTTTCCCGTGTCATTTTCTTCGGGAATATTGAGCAGAGTATTAAACGTCGCAGGAATTAATATTTTTAAAATATAAATTATGAGAATGCGGTGGTTGTGGGTTGCTAGTGCGAATTCTTTCCCTTAGTTAGCAGCCTTGCTACTACCGTACAGTGAAGTGATGCTAATGTCTGTTAGCTCTGAGCGAGTACACACAGCCTTATGATAGTCGTTTGGTTGAATGTGGTGGGGGCTCTGGCACTGTTAGAAGATTTTGCAGCTTTATTCTAATATCTTTCAGTAATGGAAGAAGTTGACAAGATTTTAATCCATTCTCTGAGACAGGCTGGCACGTAAGTTCTGAAGATGTGAACTGTGGTTTCTTTTCCAACCTGCTCTTTGATCACTGATCTGCACCTACAGAGACTTAAGTTCAGTCTCTCTTAATCCGTGAAATCTTTTACTCATTTGGGAAATTAGTTATATCTGCATGTTCAATGTGCAGTTAGGAAGTTTGTAACTTCCTTACGTTTATATTTCAGTAGGAACTCATTGTATCACTTGTCTCATGAGTCAGATCTTATTGCTTCGGATTTCTTAACACTTGTTTTTTCCCTTCTTTGGTGAAATTGCTTGAAAAGATTGGCTAATCTAAGTAACTGTCAGTCTGGTTTCATGTCTGTGTGTGCATGTGTGTCCAGTAATTTCCTCCTTGCATCCTTCTACTTTACATTCAGTATCTCTATCTTTCTAAAATGCCTTAATGTTTCCTGTTAAATCCCGTACCTCTGTCCTCTGTCCTGCAGCGATATAGATGAAGATGTGCAGAGTGTTAAGCAGTTCTCCAGCGAGCTCATAGTGCAGGCGGTGGTGCGATGCCTGCGTGTGATCGACCCGGCTGTGGGCAGTGGACTCTCTCCATCGCTGCCGCCTGGCATGTCTGCCCGCTTCAGGGTGGGCATGAGCCTGGCCCAAGCCTGCCAGGTAAGAGAGAGGAACTTTTGTGTCCTAATTAAACTAGATTAAAGGTAGGGCAACATGACATGGCCAAAATATTATTTTGCTGTTCTTTTGCTATGATTTATCAGAACTCTAACTAGTGCATTTGAGATTGAACAGGACATGTCTGTCATGCATAATGATTGGCCTGGGAAAAAAGCATTATTTTCGAATTAACATACACAATATGGCCAAAGGTTTGTGGACACCTGATCATTACAACCATATATGGATCTTTCCCAAACCTTGGAAGCACACAATTGTACAGGATGTCTCTGTGTGCTGTAACATTACAGTTGCTGAGTAATGTTACAGCACACAACTAAGAGGCCCAAACATTGCACAAAGTGAGGTCCATGAAGACATGGTTTGCCAAAGTTGGCGTGGAAGAGCTTGAGTGGCCTTCACAGAGCCCTGACCTCAACCCCACTGAACACCTTTGGGATGAACTGTAACGCTGACTGTGCACCAGACCTCCTCCCCCTCCCCTGACATCAGTGCCTGACCTCACTAATGCTCTTGTAGCTGAATGAGTACAAATCCCTACAGCTACGCTCCAAAATCTAGTGGAAAGCCTTCCCAGAAGAGTGGAGGTTATTCTAAGAGCAAAGTGGGGATTAAATCTGGAATGGGATGCTCAGAAAGCACGTATGGGTGTCAGGGTCAGGTGTCCACATACTTTTGGCCATATAGTGTAGTTTTATCAAATATGCCTATTCCACGTATCAGTGGATCACTAGACCCTTTTAGGCTATGACTTCTCCAGGTGACTGCCATGATGTGTGGGCTAGGACAGGAGAGCTTAGAACCATGGTTCTCCATGTGGGGTTCTTGAAGCACAGACAGGAGGTCCATACAGTAATTCTGTTACACTGAAGGAAGTCGCAATTTACCTTTATCAAAGTTATATTATATTTGCTTTCCTCTTCTTTTAGTTATTAGCTTTTTGACCGGTCAAAAAATACAGGCCTGTACGTAATATCAACTTGAACCTAATGTGTTCTGTGCGTGAAAGTTAAAAAATAAAAAGCTCCATAATGCCAATAAATAACTAAATATTGTTATTTATTACACGCATTTAAATATTAGGCCGAATGTTTGAGTAGATGAACTATGTCCATAAAATAAATCTTTGGTGAAGGGGGGCAGTGAACTTTATACTACAGTTAAAGGGGGCCTTGTCTGCAAATAATTTAATAACTTACATTAGGCTGTACCATCTAGCTTTCCTCTGAGAGAGAGAGAGAGAGAGAGAGAGAGAGATAATAATAATACTTTGTACAAAGAATTTCCACTACAAATGCATAGGGTTCCTAGATGAAAGTAGGAGAATAGGTTGTAGTATCCTGGTATCTGGAGTCACAAATACACAGTGTCTATAGTTTAAAAATGTCGGAATGCATGCTTCTGATGCAGCTTTTGAAGTTGTCTGGCTCACAGTAAGCGGTAATTGAAGAATAGCTTGTGGAGGATGTTCCATGCACAGATTTAGCCACAAAATAAAAAAAAAATTATTTATAAATCTTGAAAGAGATGATTCACCCTAAATTCAGTCAAGACATTTAATGAGGGATTTATCAACGCCAATTATTCCAGTCATTTTGTTAATATAGTTTTGTTACTTAAACCTTATTGAAAAGCACCAGATGAATAGATGATCTGTCTGTCTGTCTGTCTGTCTGTCTGTCTGTAGGACTTGGGCTATAAGGGAGAGATTGGCTACCAGACGTTTCTGTACAGTAATGAGCCAGAGATCCGCTCTTTACTCATGTTCCTGGTGGAGAAGCTACCCAGAGAGAGTGCAGAGGTTTCTGACCAACCCGCAGGTATAAAACTAAAAGATCGCAGTATATGCTTCCATAAGTATTGACACCCCACAATTAGTATTTCGTGAGACCGCTATAGAGAATAACAAGGGTCTTGCTCCTAAAATGTTTTAAGCTACTTTATATTCTTAAATTTCTATATGAAACATGGTGTCAAAAGGACTCAAATCTGGAGACTGAGATGGTCAATGAAACACATTGCTTTTGTGCAAACCAGCCCCAAAGCATCAGTGGGGATCAGACGCTTTTCCTTCTATGCAGTCCCAATTTGTAACAAATAAGCACGTCTTATCAGAATGATTTTTTTTTTATAATTATTTTTTTTATTTGAGAACTCCATTTGAATCACTGGGCCTCAGTTATCAAGCTGGATAAGAATGAATTTATTCGTAAGTCTTTTGTAGGAGTGTTAAATAAATTTGGTATTCATGAAAATGTTCAGAAAAATTCATATTCTACAAGAGCACCTGAGTTTGTGTTAATTTACACACAAGAAGACTATCTAATGTGAACCTTCAGTGATGAGCTTCAAATCATATAATTGGCATGGATTAATGCAGTTTTATATAAGGACCACCCCATTAGGTTATATATGGGGAAAAAACAAAACAAAACAATGCAACACATCTATAAATTAAAACTGAGGTTCTTAACTCCAGTCCTCAGGACCCCCTGCGTTCTCCTTACGCCCTACTCTTAAAACACCTAGTCCAGTTCATTAAGGGCGTAATACTTAGCCGGCCAAATGGTTCAGATGTGGTAGTAGCAGGGAAAACTGCAGGGCAGGACACTGAGCTGGCATTAGCTTACGGGGATGATTTCGCACGGGACGTTTGGGATGGAATGGATATTAGGAACAGGTATGAAACTTGACATTCTGTTTGGTTACACACTGGCGTACAAGAGGCCAAAAAGTAATCTGGCCTTCAGCCGCGTACACACCTACAAACAATTCAATGTAGCAGTTTCTCGCTGTGAGGGACTTCGTGTCTGTAATCATCTGGGTATTCATCAAACCGCTTTCTTTTCACCTCACTTAATTAACACCTTCTTCACCTTTTTGTAATATGTCTCCAGATATTTACCTTTCAGCTGTATTTATGCTGAAAAAAATTTTTTATTAGCATAAATGTGAGTTGTCTTTCATTTCAGATTCCTTTTCCTTTCACCATTTAGTGCATTCAGCTCTCTGTGAGCTTTTCCTTTTATAGAGTTTTGTGACTGTCACTAAATGCGAATGAGCTGTGGCATGCACACCCTGTGCCCTTTACGGGTGATCGGCATTCAGCAACATACACACATTAGTAGAATGAAAATCAGCGTTACCAAAACTTTTGAAAACTTGTTAGTTCAATTTGGCTTATGCCAACATTTACATGCAGCTTTACTAAAATATTATAAATGAGGTCCATTGTGTGTGAAATGTATTTTATACAGTCTTTTTATTGCCAGTTCTCTTGAAGGCTACCAATTATGCTGGAGTTTATTTTGTATTATACAGAAAGAGTTCAGTTTTTTTTTCAGCTGTTGTTCAGTTCTTTTTCTGATAGAATGAATCAGTAGTAATGATGGTACAGTTAAGTACAAAAGGTTGCCCACATAGTTTCTGGGTGTAAGAAGGAAAATAGATCTTTACATAATATAATATAAAAAATAATACATAATGAAATACAAAAATTAAATCTGTACCCTGGAACAAGACAACAATTCAGACATTAAGCAGAACCGACAGATTTCGGTCTCCTGATCCTGATTTGAAGACGGCAGTGTAAGACGTCTGGCAGCATTCAAACCAAGCCATCAGGAAGGATAAGACATCGTGTTTGAGGACTAAATTTAACACTTTTTTGACCATTTACCACTAAGTAAATGTCTTATTTCTATATGCTGAATTTTTTTTTTTTTGGTCTTAATTTTGTCCTAAGGCTGTCCAAACGTTTGCACTTAAATGTGTGTGTCTTTTGGAAAATGTCCAAAATCAACTCCTTTCATCAAACTAATAAGCTTTGTGTAATTGTGGTTTTGATGCTGTTTTTAGTTTAATAATACTCTATTGTTTGAGGTATGTCAACAATTCAAAGGGAATTCGGTTTGGTTTATTTTTTTACACTAACCCCAAATAGAACAGTTTTGTAAAGCCGTACAATTTATAGCTATAGTTTCAAAGCCACACATCCCAGGCACAGTGGTGGGAGTTCCCGGATTTTTCCTGATCATTTCATGCATGCTGCGTCTTGATTTTAGCAATACTTGCATTCCTGGAACAAATAAAAACATCCAGCTTGTTTTATGCTTCCCTTTGTTTCTTGACACATTGCTCCTCTCTTAGGGAAGTCTGCTCTCCTGCAGAAAGCCATTGCAGCCCAGATTAAAGCTCAGCTGGCAATGCCTTGGCTCCCTCCATCCTGCAGACTGCCCCTGCACCGCAAAACCCAGGTACAGCATGACCACTGAGGGTGGGCTGCAGTGCCCTACATTTAACTATAGCAGCTTAAATGGTTTATATACATATATACAGCAATATTTATAAACATATATCTATCTAAGTTGCTTTAGTAACAATAGTAATAATAGGAATTGGTCTTCAGAGCCCTGGTCCATGTCACAGTTTCTGTGCCCAGCCACTGAGTCTCCCATACTCACTGAAAGTTCCTGCCAAGAAACAGTCTAAAGGTACATTCATCTGCTTTCTTTTTTTTTTTTTTTAATTGTGCTCAAATTGTTGTAGACAAATTTCTCTGAGAAAGCAATCCTCTAATTCAGGGGTCATCAACTGGCGGACTGCAGTCTGGATGAGAAATGAGCTAAATATTTCCGCGCACAGAACAGAATACTGAAAAATATACTGTAGCTGAACGTATGAAAAAACTGGCTGTAGTTTTGTATCTAACTGACTCTAGTTTTGTAAATGTGAGCGTGGCTACTATAGCAGATCTAGCTGAAAAGCCTTCACAGAAGAGCAAAGCGAACTCAATCTGGAATGGGATGTTCAAAAAGTGTGTATGAGTGTGACGGTCAAGTGTCCACAAACTTTTAGCCATATTAGGGTATGTGCTATCTGTTCAGAGTGCAAGTCAAAAGCGATAACATGAAGCCCCATGATGAAACAAAACACAGCCATTTGATATTTATAGCCATAAACTAATCAAAAATGGTTCAGGATAAAAGACAACAGTTGTTGCTATTCAGTATTGTTAGTTGCTTATCCAGACCTTTTGTAAGCAAAGAATTTTATATAACTGAGCCTTTTTAGATGAATATCTCTATAAGCTCTAATGCTTGTATACATTTCTCTCAGAGGTGAAAGAGTATTGGAGGGAGTATTTGCTGCCTGTGACATCTCAGCCTTCTCAAGCTGCCTCAGTGCCTGCTTCTCTGCTGGAGAACCATGTATCAGAACTCAGCGCAGCACAGGAGTGGGAGAACGAGTGGAACAGCCAAGGCCTTCTCTCCAGACTCACTCCTGAGGTACACTCCTAAATCACTATAAACACAAGCACATAACAGAGCTGCACGCCAAGTCACTGATGTCATGTTGACCAAGCAACGTTTCACAGTATCGTATGAACAGAAATGGATTTTATGAAAATACAAGTTTTCACGTATTCATTTTAAAGATTTGTACTTTACTGAAATATAATTTTAAATGGATATAAAAAATCCTTTTTTTTTTTTTTTTTTACTTGAGACCAAATAAGGACTTGTAAAATTATGACTTGGCTTGGCTACCAATGCAATAAATTTCATTTATGTTTATTCAAACTTTTTTTTTTCCATGTGGATAGGCTGAGAAAAGTGTTAGGAAAAATGAAATTAGTTAAAATAATTTATTTCTGAATACTTGTGTGGATAAATTTGAACTTTCAGTCAAGAGTAATTTTGATTAGCTACTTCATATAGATACTTTCACATAATTATAACTCTTATGAACTTGTTCTGTGCTTAATGGCTTTTATCCAGAGCAGCTCAAAATAACCCTGAACCCTTTTCATTTCTGAGGATAGTGTTAAGTTGTTTCTGTTCTGCCTCCCCGTTATAGCTCAGTGGTAAAAAAAAACACAGAGATGAACACGTTTAGGAGGTGCACAGTGCTGTTTCTGTCACATCAATGTGACATTCAGCGTTCTCGGGCCTGTCTGCTAACCCATCTCTCTGCTGACATTTCACACTCGATGTCGATATTCACCCTGTTTTCAGACTACAAACAGACCACTTGTCTGTGCTGCGGCAGCTATTCCTGTACCTGAGAAAGTCAACAAGTGCTAATCCTAGCTGATATTTATGAGAACTTTGTGCTCCTTCTGAATGCCATTAGTGTAAATTAGACAGAGTGAGGTAGGAAGGAATAAAAATAGTGTGTCGTTTGACAGTGGGTCTCAGATAGGTTCATCTCATGTGAAGTTGGCAATTACCTGAGCTCATACTCATTATATATGGAATTCACATGAAGGACAGATAAAGTGCATTTCTCTCCCTCTCATTTCTACAGGACTATCGCTCGAGGAAAAGATCGCGGCTGCAGAAGCGAATAGAGGAGCAGCTGAGGGCGGCTGCTCAGCCTCGGCCTGACACACACAACGCCACACGTTCGACCTCTGACCTTTCTGAGCTGTTAAACTCCTTCGCAGGGCGATGTTGTCCTCCGCTACAGAACTGGTTTCCGTGTGCGAAGTGGGTGAGACTCTTTAAGTGGAAGTGTGTCCATGTGGTCAACTTGTGCTGTTCTGCTTCAACAAGAAGCTTTCCTAGACAGCTAATTCCCTTAGTCTTCTTTAGAGCTTGCGTCTAGCAGGAAAAAAGTGTTCCCAGGTTACAGAATGCTGAATTAGGATCTGATATTGGGGCTTACACAGTATGATTTTTATTTTTTTTTGTATAGCTGTGTATAAACTTCTCTCCTCAACCTTGTTATAGAAATAAGTCAGTAAATACATACAGTGGATATAAAAAGCCATGTCGTGTAAATCATGTCAGATCTTTTCCCACAAAGTACACAAATAAAGTGGAAAAACAATCAGAAACGTTTTAGGGAAAATAAATAACTTTTTAAATAACCTAGTTGCATAAGCTTGCACACGGCTAAACTAATACTTTGTTTTAACACCACTCAGTCTTTTTGGGTTAGAGTCTATTAGCATGGCACATTTTGACTTATAATATTTATAATATATATAAATGACTTAACATATTGTAAGGGCATGTCCTGTGCACAGCCTGCTTCAGGTCAGAGTTTTAGCTGGATTCAGGTCTGGGCTCTTTCTGGGTCATTCAAAACCATTGATCTTCCTATGAGCCGTTCCTTTGTTGATTTGGTTGACGTGGTTTGGGGTGATTTTATTTGGGCTTGGATGTTTTTTCTGAGAAAGAGCTTCTGTCTCTAGCCACCCTAACCCGTAGCCCAGATTCTGCTTCTTATGTTGTCTAACAACAGGGTACGTCTCACATTAGTCAGTCTATAAGGACGTCGAGGAACTTACAATGCATCGGTATCTTGGCAGCCTCCCTGGTGGGTTTTTGTCTTGTCCTTTTTTTGTAAATTTTAGAGGGATGTCCTGTTTTTTGTACTTTGTGTGTTAATCACACAAACGTGAATTTTTTTTTTCTTTATTTGTGTGCTAATCAGGATAATTAAGCTGTATGATGATTATTTTTGAACATGAGATTGAATGTGATTGGTTCATTCTGAACACAGCCACGTCCCCAGTTGTAAAAGGGTGTGCATACTTATGCAACCAGGTTATTGTAACTTTTTTATTTATTTTTATTATTTTCCCTAAAATATTTCTTTATATCACTTCATTTTTAAACATACGTTAAAGTGTAATTCCCAACCTTTTCAAGACCAAATAGAGCCAAATAAATTAAAGTAGTGTTTTTGAACGGTAAATAACAGTGGTGTGTAGATTTCTATATCCACTGTAAACTTAGTTGTAAGTCAAACTAGACAGTTAAGGAGATTTTAGCTATCTAGCTTGCTTTGACCATATTTTGTTACTTTTAATTTTCTATAATGTTAGCTAGCTACACGTGTTTGGGGATAAACTTTTACAGCTAGCTGTCTGTGTTGTGTGATTTTGTAACCCAAAAAAATTAATGTCTGTTTTTCAAAAGAAATCTGATCATCACTTTGTCTGATATGAAAGCTTACCAATTTCCTGTTCAACTTCATTGTTAAGAGTTGCAAACACTAGCCAAAGGATTAGCTGCAGTAACTCTAAGCTAGACCTGAAGTGTTTAAAAAGTATTCATTTCTTATGCATGGTAGGAAAGCATTTGAATTAAACCCCTGTCTTTAGGCATTTAGGACTAGCAAAGGTGCAACCCCAGACCCTGTGCTTCTTTCTAGCTGAATTTCTAGCTAATGGTGGTTAGTGGTTAGCATGTAGGCTTTTCAGTGAGAACAGCTGTGCTTTTTTAAACACTAAATAAATTTGGGTCAACTTTGTGAGAGGCTGTAGTTTACTCTCCACAGAATCAATTATGGCCAGCTGTACACTGTTTGATTACGACGATTGACGAACCGTTATAAATCTTTTCACCCTTAGGTTTAACCCGTTTAATAAATCAGCACAATCACACAATGCAAGGGTTGACTTTAAACACTGCTAGTCTTTTATTATTATTATTATTATTATTTTTTATATAACAGAATTACTCTTAATGTATCAAAACATTATAAATATGATAAATATGATATGTAGGAATACATTTTTCCCGGGGCAAAAAGAGGTCACCATATTTTAAAAATCATAGTATTCATTAAGAGAGATGTGCATTACAAGTGACATCATGAATGTCAGTATAGCATAAAATAAGGTGTACCATCTCTTTATCATGCTATGATGCCTTTCTCCCCCTAGCGGCTATACGAAAACAGAACGTTCCACAGAAAGAAAACGTCCTTGGACTTTTCCGGCGAGTCGTCTACCGTCGTCGTCGTTCACGTGAAGGGTCGACCCACCAATCAGAGGAGGACCTAAAGGCCCAGCAGGAGGCAGAATTCACTGCACTCCAGCAGCAACTACAGCAGCTTTCTGTCCAAATGGAGGAGGTGGGCGGGGACATAAGGCAGCTCACAGTGTCTATTCACCAGGTAATGACTGCTGCTTGCTCTGAATAACTTCCCTGAGCAGTAATCCGATCCTGCAATCCTGTGCTGCGTACTCCATCTAAAGTTGTTTCAGCTGAGCTATGCACTATGTACTCGTGCACTTTCCGTTTCAGAGTCCATGCGTGAATGCTCTGTTTTGTTTTTGTTTGTTTTTTTCATTTGATTCTTGGAAATATTAGCAAGCACTCATAGTGGAAATTTGTGGAATGTGTATTAACCGAATTATTTTATATAGTCACAAAACAACTACTTTCTTTATTTAAGTAACAACAAGGTGAACGTGGTATGTAATATTAAGTAAATGTTACAGACTGTCAGTGAGGGTCTTTTGAATATCTTTTTATAAGAAGAGAGTAAAACCTGAAAACTGTGCATTTGGTTTTCAGCCGTGCCGGTTAGATTTCCAAACGTGACGTTTAGACGTAATACCTGAAAATCATATGTTTATATGAATTCGTTTTTGCTAGGTGTCAGATGAGCTGAAACAGAGAGAGGTACATAATTTGGAGAAGGAGAACACCATCAGGGTGAAAAAACAGACCATTGACCTCCTACCAGATGCCGAGAACAACCTGATCAAATTGCAGGTATGAGAGCCGTCCTCATAAAGCATGGTGTGTACCATTACTTAACATTACTGAACATGGCCTGCTTTCTCACTGTGTGTGTTTCAGAGCCTGGTGGAGGCAAGCTCTAAGCGAGTGGTTCATTTGGCCTCACAGTGGGAGAAACACAGAGCACCACTTATTGAAGAACACCGCCGACTCAAAGAGCTCTGCAGTAACCGAGAGGTGCAGCCACTTTATACATACTACTGTCCTTTAGTGTAAAGACCATGTTACTGAGATTCTTATGTTATTGATTAAGACCGGTAATTTTTGTACATGTATGCTAGGGATTTTCCTTCTGTCTAATTTAAATCTTTTGAATATTGATAACATTAATAAGTGGATATTTAATTGACGGCTAGAAGTGGGAAGAATTTAAAAAAAGCATAATATGTAATCGATCATTTTTTTCTCCTGTCGGTGGTGACATGGGTTGTTTGTTTTACAGACTTTAGAGAAATAATGAACAGAAATATTAAATGCACAGGAAAAGCTTTACTGAATGACAGCTTTACTTTTAATATTTTAGCACGTAGCCTTACTACATCAGCGCATACTCTGGCACAGCAAAAGTTATCCGCCACAGATTTTGGGATGAACATTATTGGAAATTGCGACACTTCCCTGGGATGGGTCAGAAATGAGGAAGCGGGAGGCAGGCTGCGGTCTTTTGCTTTCAGTACACACACGTGCGCGCAGTGCGTACGAAGACACGACGAGCCGAGCGAGAGACCGAACAATGCTTTCTGGGACTTCTGTGTGTAAATCCTCCACGAAAAAAGAGACATGTATGCAAACTCGGGCCAATAACACAAAGATGAGAATCATTAGGCATTACCTGCCGGTTCGACCCGCCTTCTCTCTGTCCACAGCCGACGCTTGACCACACCCCCTCTGCTACAGAAATGCATTATCCCATCCCACAACCGCAAGCTTCATATATATATATACTCCCACCTCCCTGAGAGTAAAAACCACCAGAGATTTTTCAGTTCCACTGCACCTCTAACTTTCACACCTCAACACCTCTGCTCTCTCCATAATGCTAGGCACAGCTTCTCTTTTTCATATTTCCTCACTGCTTTTCTCTAGAATACTAGAACAAATCCTTTTATAGCAATTTCAGTGTTCTTGCACCTCATATAATTTGTGCAAATGTAATCTGTGCAAACACCTAATACGTGCACACATGGATGAGATGTGTGTGGAACAATTACCATTATTCAAATCTGTTATTAGATGGAGTCCTCCAGAAAGTTATCTGAAATCAAAGACCTTCATGATAAAATCCGGCAGTCTGCTGAAGAGGCCAAAAAGAAGGAGAGCCTGTATAAGCAGCTGGTAGGAGAGAAAAACAATGATAGAATTGTAAAACTATTAAAGAAAAACATATTTTTTGGTACATATTCAGTAATTTTTCGCCCTGTTTTATAATGTGTTGTACGTTCCTTTCCCTGTGCTACTCGTGCAGATCACGGAGTACGAGACTTTGCCTAAAGATGTCTCCCGCTCAGCCTACACTATGAGGATCCTGGAAATTGTCGGCAACATTAAGAAACAGAAGGAGGAAATCACAAAGGTCTTTGTTTATTAATTATTCAGTCCCTGTGCGAGGATCTTTTAATTATTTCTGATAGCTTTAATTTCTTACTGTGGTTTATAAATACATTTGAATTGCTGGAGTTTGAACTGTGGTTACACATTTTGCTTGTGCATGGCAGATTTTGTCCGACACTAAAGAGCTGCAGAAAGAGATTAACGGACTTACAGGAAAGCTCGACAGAACGTTTGCCGTAACAGATGAGCTAGTTTTTAAGGTAAGTCCTCAGTAAATGAGTAACTGAAACAGTACACATGGGGGGAATGCTTATCTAATCTGTGTTTCTGTTTTGATATTGCAGGATGCCAAGAAAGATGAATCTGTCCGTAAATCATATAAATACCTGGCTGCCTTACATGAGGTAAAGGCACATTGAAAATCTCTGTTCGTCAACACAAGAATGAAACATAGTTAAAAAAAAAAATCAGTAGTTATATTAGTTATATATACACTCACTGGGCACTTTAATAGGCTTCGAACATACGGACCAATAAGTACGTCAAGACATTACTCGGTCATGAGTTTGATCGGAGTCGGTACGGTGCCAGTAAGTCACTGAGATCCCATTTTGCCCCATTCTCATGTTTGATGTGAATATTAACTGAAGTCCCTGACCTAGTATCTGCATGTTTTAATGCACCAACTGGCTGATTGGATAATTACATGAATGACCAGGTTTACAGGTGTTCCTAATAAAGTGGATGGTGAGTGTATATAAATACTGTAAGCATACTCCTGCATGTCAGTGTGTGTGTTGAACAGTTTAGGTACCAGAACAGGAAATAAGAGAGAGTTGCTCAACTACGATTGCTGTTGTCTAGTAATTACAGCATATGAAGTATCTTAGTGAATTTCTTACTTTTTCTTTCATTAACTTTTTCCCCTCTCAGAACTGCACGCAGCTTATTCAGACCATTGAGGACACAGGCAGCATCATGAGAGAGATCAGAGATCTGGAGGAGCAGGTGTGTGAACTTTATGTTCTGCCAGTGTGTTGCATTCATTGTCCAATCACATCTTTAATTCTTCTACATTAGGAACGTTAGGAATTCTTGATCTGACCATTTTTTTGTGTAGCACAAATATGCTTTATAGTACACTATCCTCTATCCTCGAAGTAGTACACTATCCTCTACACCAGGAATACTCATCTTAAATTTGTTAAGGTCCAGATAAATGGAATTTCTTGCCTGGATAAGTCTGGATAAGCAGCTAACACGACTGAATGGTGTCAACAGTTTCCTTTTGATGCCATTAGTTATTAGTTCATGGCTATAAAAACGGCTATATATACTGTTATATATATATACTGTTATAATAGCTGTTAGAAAAGACAATAATATGTGTTGTGTTTGTCATACTGTTACACATTTCCACTTTTGAATAAGGAAACAGACTCTGAGCAGATGAGACGTCTGTCTTGTAGCACAGAATAAATGCATACTTCTCTGTCCAGTCACCTTAAAAAGTTTTTGTTGTCGAATTTGTTTCTTTTGAGCAAGCAATGTCGTCATTTTGGTAATCGGACCAGAGAGAGTAAATACTTTTTTTTTTTTATAAATCTATGAAATTCTGTGAAAAGTATTCTTTTTACCAATAAACTGCTAGCACTTAATTTACATACATGCACGATTAGCCACAACAGAAGATCACCACCAAAGAGTCACTGACCTGCAGCCAGTTTTCGTCCAGACACTGATCGATTCTTCTGCAGCATTATTCCAGCGCTCATTTTGATTTGCGGAAATACTTTGCTGGGTCTGCAACTGGACTGTAGTTATTTGCTTCACTAGAAACAAAAGATTAGATATACTTAGCTTTGCACTCATTAGTATCTTTCATCTCAATATGCAAATTTTTTTTTATAACATTCTTACCACATATATATGCTTAACATAATGGTCACGAGTCAGAGAACAGGGAGGAAAGACTAGATCGAGACTGAAAATGGTAAAAAGACTGTTAGCAATCTGGAGAAGATTCTGGAAGACTACAAGGCTATTCGACAAGAAAACTCTGCCCTAGCTGCTAAGATAAGAGAAGGCTAACTCAACCGGGGACGTGTTTACTGGGACTATACAGACACTATGATCGGCTCTAATGGTAAAGCTAGTGTCACTCCATCTCCAAGCTCATGAGCCATCCATGATCTCTATTAATTCCAACCCAAACACCTGCAAAGCCGCTTTTGGCTGGAGATGTGGACACAATACTCTTTTGTATCAAAATGACAGAAATTTAGTTTGTTGTGAAAGTGTTGGCACCATTTGAATGTATTCTGATCTTCTGCTTTTCCCTTCATTTGGCCTTGACAACAGTGGTTCAAGGAGGATCGGTACATGCTTTGCCTGTAAATACACAATGACAACTTTATTGTGTAGCCAAAAATGTCCATTAACTGTGACCCCAGTTTTGATTTTGTTAGTCAAAATTGCTAATGAGCGCACTGGAATATCACAGAGGTATGGTTAAATTTGGGCAGTGATGAATTAGTTCAAAAATATTTTCAGTGGGAAGCATCTTACGTAGCATCTATGCTACGTAAGATCTTGTATAACATCTACGTAGTGTCTCGCACATGGTTTTGAGCTGCAGTATGAATCTGCAAGCAGTGACTTCAAGTCATATAGTTGAGTATAGTATCATTGTCTTTAACTGTCAAGCCAAGAACAACACTGATTTTTTTTTTCCTACATCTCATATGCTGAGAGAATTAGGACTAACTATAATTCCAATCAAGTATTATCTCAAAATGACCCCTGTAGATAGAGCCAATCTCTAATGTGTTTGATTTTAGAGATACCACACGAACAACAATGGATGCCAATTTCTTTTTAATCAATGTGTCTTATGTGGATAATTAGTCGCGTCAAATAAATAAATTGTCCATGTTTCTTGTACTGCAAATTTTCTGCATTATCAGTGGCAGAATGGTTGACTGCAAAATAGCTGGAGAATAAAAAAACTGGCCCTGTTGAATGTTCCAATTAATGTGCAGAAATTGAGTAAATGTGTTTTTCCACAAACGAATGGTTTAGAAAATACAGCTTCTTTTATACCATTGTGAGATTCTTGTCACTCGTTTGATTAAAAAGAATGCCAAAAAAAAGTATTAGTGAAATGTATTTCAAATTTTGTGTACTTTTGCATACTGATATAATAATACATCCATTAATGCATCAGAAGTGTTTTGTATTTCCTCTCAAATGTTTATCGTATAACGTTTTTGTGTCTACATGAGAAATGTCCTTGCAAACACAAATGTGAGGTGGAAACATAAGGGTTACTGACCCTCTATGTCTAGGAGTTGTGTAGAGGTCAGTGTGCATGAGGGCACATTCATCAGCTGGCTCCTAATCAGTAAGACAGGACAGACCATGGATAAGGACACACTCTGTCCTTCGAAAACGAATTAAGAATAGTCAAAGAACTTTACAGCTCTAACTGTAAAATCCTGCTTTTAGATCGTTAGTTTGTTGAAGCAAGATTGACGTATCCCTTGCAACACTGCAACAATTTCGATGCTGCTTTTTTTGTTACTTCTAATTATCGAGAGACTTTATTTTTCTTTTTCTTTTGTCCAGATTACATGCAGAGGTGGCTAGAGAGAGGTGGGTAAAGAGAATTGTATTTTAGCAGAACCACACAGATATTTGCACACAATGTTGCAGGTTAACTACAACACTTTTCTATGTCAAGCCTTATTCTAAATCAGCACAATGGAGAACTTTCTTATGGAAGCGATAGTATAGACCCAGAGTCCATCTTTAGGGACAACTACCCGAAAAAAAGAGAACAGTGAATTCTTTTGAATATTATTCATAATTAACAGAAGACATGGCATCACTTTTGAAAGTAAGTTACAAACTAAGTTAGGCTTTTACTTCATCTACATCCATCTAGGAAGGATGGTTTTAATGTCTAAATGTATATTTATTTAGTGATATGAGGTCACAAATGGCAAAGCTTGTTTCCATCCATGTGGCCTAAATGTACCATAGCTTTGATAATGACGTTTTTGAATAGCTCACACCGTACCTTCCGAGGTCCTGCGTCCTGCACATACAGGTGAAAAAGTGGACAAAAATGAAGTGCAAATAGGAGAACATTGTAAAGACAAGTAGCACAGAAATAGAATACAAAGCTTATGCATTTCAATTTTCAGCTCTGAATGCTTTATTCCTGAGTGCTATGAAGCAATCGGAGCTGAAAATTGAAATGCATAAGCTTTGTATTCTATCCTAAATGGCTCCCTACTCCCTTTATAAGTAAAGTCATAGTTCCTTCAACCTTTATAGTGGTTAGAGGTTGGAAATAGAATAAATGTTGTTTTTTTTCTAGCTAATCTACATGCAACACTTAACAAGGTCAAAGTGAAAAGCTAAAAATAAAACATTTCTTTAAACATTATTTAAAATGAACTACAATATCTTGGTTTGAGAAGCATACACCCCTTTGCTACAACATGACTTAAACAATCTCTGGAATAACCAATTGCCTTCATGGTCATAAAGTCACTTAATTGTTTTTTAACACCTGTTTGACTTGATAGCTTGAATAAAAACAGCTTTTTACTATGGCCCTTCATTCAAGATCTACACAGAGTCAGCAGCATGGGAAAGGTACACATCAGGTGAGAGATATAAAAAGATTTCCAAGGCTTTGAAGATATCCCGACGCACTGTTGTGCATGGCACCACCCACAGCCTGCCATAATCTGTCCATTCATCAAAACTAGATGACCGGGAAATAATTCACTTGGTCAGAAAGGCCACCAGGAACAAATGGCAACTTTGAAAGACCTACAGGATTTTATGGCCAACAGAGGAAAACATGTGCATCACACAACAATATCAAATATATGGCACAAATGTGGCCTGTATAGAAGGGTGGCAAGAAAAAAAACATTTCCCTAGAATGTCCATCTGCAGTCCCATTTGAAGTTTGCACAAAGACAATTGAAAGATCCTGCAACCAACAGGCAGAAGGTTTAGTACTTAGATGAAACCGAAGTAGAGCTTTTTTTGCCCATCACCAACGCAACACAATTCTCCTGTGAAGCATGGTGGTGGATGCATAACGTAGTAGGGATGTTTCTTATCTCCAGGGACTGGGAAATTTGTTAAGGTTGAGGGGAGGATGAATGCAGTCAAGTACAGGAAGCTTCTGGGGAAGAATCTGATGAAATCTGCAAAACGTCTGAAAATAGTTTGGAAATTCATATTCCAACGGGACAATGATCCCAAGCATAAGGCTAAAGAGTGTAATACACGATGGAGTGTTGCTAGGAACAAGGTGGATATTCTGGAGTGGCCTAGTCAAAGCCCTGACCTAAATCCAACTGAGAATCTATGGAATAACTTTAAGGTTGCTGTCCATCAGTAAAAACCAACTAAGCTGTCCCATCTTGAACAGTACTGCAAACAGGAGTGGGGAAAGCTCTCCAAATCTAGGTGTGCCAAACTTGTGAAGAACTACCCGAAAAAAGGCAGTTAGCTGTAATTGCTGAAACGTGTCTCTACCAAGTATTGACTCAGAGGGGTGTATACATAAGACATTAGCAATTTCAGTTGTTTTTTCTTTTCAAATTAAAATGAATTCACTGCGTTCATGTGGTATGCTGTGTTGTTTGGATCAGGGGGAATCATTTAAATCCATAACATTTACTGAACCTGACGCAAAAATAAAGAAAGAAAGAAATTTTGAATGGGTGTGTATTTATTATTATTGTTGTTGTTGTTGTTGTTGTTTATCCACTCTATGTTCAGTACACATGACTACTACATTTGGGATTCAGACATCTGAAAATTAAAGAATAAATCTCCCTTTACACAATGAGTATTTTGGAATATATAGATTAAAAACCTGAGAAAATATTTAAAATAAACATAATAGCAAATTACATTCTGAAAAGTAAATTACATTCATTTCTGACATGCATTCAGCTTTTGATTCTTAAAAAGCAATACCCTGCTGACTGCTTTTCCCTAGAGAGCAGTGCAACTAATGATCTGCTTTTCATTGAGGAACCTTTTCACTGACTTAAAGCAATACCATTAGTGTATTGCATTTCATGTATTTCCCCCTGCTATGATTGCTTCCAGTCTGAAACAACAACAAAAAAACAGGGAAATGTGATGCAGCAGCATGGATTTCTTTTCAAGGTGGATAATAGTCACTATTGACATGCATTCAGCATTTAATGCTTTCCATGCATGCTGATTGATTTTCACTGCAGTTGTAAAAGCAATTGTAAAAATGCAGGTTTTGCTTTTCAGTGTGACACACTGTCCTCATGTCACTAATGTATTGCATTTCATTTCCCTGATCATAAAGGATGTTATTGGACAGGTTAGAAAGATTGTAAGTGTGTCTTTGCAGTTATCAGCAAACTTTACAATTGCACCAATTGCTTATAAAATCACAATGTCTTTTTGAGTAAAACATTTGCAGATCTGAAAAACAGAGGGCAATAAATCATTGTGGTGTCAGTGTTCTGTACTTTGTCAGACATGATCAGTTCCATCAGCTAAGTGAATGGTATAGTTTGACTTTTTGTTAGGCTGGTCGTCTGTGCTGGGGCGCTGGCTCTCACATCTTTGTTCTCTTCTTGAAAATTAGTGTACATGTTCATTCAAGTTTTGTCGACTTTCAACCGCATATCAAGTGGCTCTTGACCGAATTTCCCCTTAGGTTATGTCGTTATTATTGTCATCCTGCCCCACCAAAATCTATTGACACGAGCCGCTCCTTTTCTTAGTTTGACTGCTTTTCTGTCTCGCACTGCATCTCCTACACGAACCAGACAAGAACATCAAGAACCCCCTCAATAACAGGACACACAAAGCGTCCGTCCTCGTCACGTAGCACATGTAAACAGGAGCGCCTTAAAAGTCAATCATGCCGAGGTTTGACCAATCATCTAGCTTGAAATGTGACTCAAGTTACCACGTCTGCCACGTATTGGCTGAACTGGCACACAAACCCGTTTTCCTGCGGCAAATCAAACCCCTTACTCATCGAAAAAGCATTCTCCACCTCCAATGGCTCAGTTTAACGTCAATCATCCTCTCGCGTTCACGGGATTGGCTCACAACACCAGGTTCACGCCTCCTTTATCTGTTCGGGCGCAGCTGCTCACTGAACGTACACAGTGTACAACAACAGAGCAGCGCGGCGTGGTAAACAAGCTCAGCAGGCGAGGGAAGCGACAGTTTGCTGCGAGAATGTCACGAAGAAGACTGTTAAACGTAGGCTGTTCTTTGTGGCAGAAAAGCAGCAGTGCTGGAATTAAAAACCCCATCGCTTTCTGTGCAAGCTTTGCGACGTGTTCGACACAAAACGAGCAGAAATGCTGCAAAGAAGGACAAAAGTGTGCAACGACTACAACAGCAGCAGGAGCAGCAGGAGCCCCCCTCAGAGTCCAGCATGGCAGTGGAAAAGCCAAGGGCGAAGAGTCTTTTACTAAATCCGGGAGGTCTTTTTCTTCTACTGCTCCACAAGTCGACCACAAAACGTACTTATGGGCAAGATACAACGAAATGAAACGTCTGGTGCACGGTAAGTCTGAGGAGAGTCCTTCATGCACGTTTAGGGGAAAGCGGAATTAAAGAGTCAATGCACAGATTACTGTTATTAAACGTGCTGAATCTTGCGGTATGTTGTATTTAATACAGTTTAACCATAGCCATTGTTATTGTCGGTCACTGTTATAATACCTGCCAGTCCTTAAACTTTATAGGCTTAATGTTTCTCAACCCTAAAAGGTGATTCCTGTGTAAGAAGTAGGTATAAGTTTATGTGCCATAAACAAACAAGCTTCCAGAAAATGCCTTACTGTGTTTATTACTGAAAATAATAACGACTACACGACTAGAGCAATTCTATCTCTTATCCAGTGTAGTTTATTTACTTTGGCGAAACATATCCTAGTTCCCTGCAGCAGGGTTTAGTTATGATAAGAAAAGAAGAAAGGAAAAAAAAACAGGTGGATGTTGACCGCAGGAGGACAGAATGCGGTCTCACCCAGGAGAACTGGGGCAGTGTTGGCATGTGTGACTGCCATAAGCTTCTGCTGTGTTTCCAGCTAACCTGCTCATTCTGGTTTTCTTCAGATTTGATTCCTCCTGGAGTGTGCAACCTTCTCAATCCCTCCACCATCTATGCCAACAATGAGGTGAACCTTGAGGAGGTGGACATCTACGGTTTCGATTATGATTACACACTGGCCCTCTATTCAAACGCTCTTGATGAGATGATCTACAACAAAGCCCAAGAGTTTCTTATAGAGCACTTCAAGGTCTGTGGTCTGTTTTTTTGAAACACAGGCTGTGGGCATGAAAAAAAAAAAAAAGTCTCCATGTGAATGCAGTTGAGACCTTTACAATTGAAAATTACATGGTTCTGTCTGATGTTATTTTGGCAAAAATGTCATTTACCTGGCACCGAATATATGTGACATGTTTAACACCAAAGTATTGCATTGCAGTATAAAAAAAATTAAAAAGTTGTATATGGATTGACCTTATTCGTAGTTACAACTTTATGGCTTATTGTCTTAAAATCACAGGTGTCAAGATAGAAACGTATAATTCCAATGTCCTTCGATAAGTACCGGCGTTTCTGAACTCCCTACAGTGCCATGTATAACTTCTTTACAGTTGCTGTGCTAGTAATTTTGTCATGGTTAACTTTGTAATGATTTGTAGATACTTTAGCGAATCAAGGTGTAATGAGATGCTGATTGTGGGACATGACTTGACATGTTGAACTTTTTTCCTTGTATAGTATCCTCAAGGTATCCGCAAGTACAGATACATCCCCAACTTCGCATCTCGAGGCCTTCATTACGATATCCAGAAGGTATAATTCTGAGACATTATGAAATACAAAAGCTAAATTAAACATGCCTATACGTATGTACCAGTGACTGATAAGTGGGTTTTTGTGCCATAGGGCCTGCTGATGAAAATAGATGCTTTCCATTACATACAGCTAGGCACTGTGTATAGGTAAGTTGTCTTGGCTACATTACTGCAGTGTCTCATTAGCGTAATAAAACGGGGGATGTGTTAGTGTTAATTTTGTTGGATTCCCTGCCAACTGACTGACCTCCAGTAACAATACTGCAACAAATTCGTTTTGTGATTGGCGCCAATATACTATGTACATATTGTTTGCTAAATCTGACCACCACTAAAGAGTGTGCCAAGAGGAAAATTTTGAAATGTTGCATAATATGAAGCCAAAACATGCCCATGTTACACTGCACTTAGCTGTTTTTTTTTTTGTTTGTTTGTTTGTTTTTTGCTACTTCTGACTCGACTTGAACCATTTAACCGTAATTTGAAATAAAATTCAGATCCCTAATTGAGATGTTTTCCTCAAAGGGGTCTGAAGCCTGTTCCAGATGATGAGGTCATGCAGTTGTATGGAGGTTCTAATCACATCCCTCTCCACCAAGTCAGCGGCTTTTATGGAAAGGTTAATGTTCCTTCTTGTTTGTTACCCGTTTTGAAAAGTTTAGGTTTGACATTATTGTGGTTCATAAGGTATTTATTGAAGATATTTACACATGCCTCTCAGTGAATAAGTGACACAAATGGAAGGTAATTTTTTTTAGAACATTTATTGTTTACTTTTTTATTAATTAATATAATACAAAGCAGTGTTTTTTTCCTATTCAATTCCATAGGAAGGTTTTGGTTGAACAAATAAAATAAATGATTATAAGTTATTCTGAATAAATACCGTGTTTTTTGTTGTTCACTCTGTGTGATCTCAGCCCAGTTGTCTTTGTAATTGAATTGTTTTGTGTGTGTGTTTCAGGGACCCAAGATGAAGCAGTTCATGGATGTGTTTTCCATCCCAGAGATGACGCTTTTGGCTGCTGTTAATGACTACTTTATCTCCAATGACATAGACTATGATCCTGAGCACCTCTACAAAGATGTGTCTGTAAGTGTGCACTGGCTCAAGTCAAGTTAATATTATTATTATTAATATATGTATAATATGAAGATTAATATCAAGTCCTTCATATAAAGTTTTATATGACAGATGTGGGATTTTAAGTTATTGAGGCGGTTTCTTCATATGCAATATTTTGTTGTAAATATTTTCAGACGTATGCAGCTGCATATAAATAACATTTTATTATTATGGTCAGAAGCTTATAAGTCAAAGTCCTTTAAAACATTTTCTTTACAGCTAGGCTGAGGATTACACTTTTTTTAATACATGTATTATTTATTATGGGAGATTCTTTTGTTAAATATATTTAAAATGCTGATTTAAGCTCGCCAGAAAAGGCTTTTGGATCGTCTCAGACGTTTCAGGAGGACTTTTCTTGACGAAACCCCCATTCTTTTAGTCATGTCAAACCAGTCCTTGTAGAATCTGGTTACAGGCTGATTTGTTTTGTTGCTGCTCATTTCTCTAGAGCTCGATGAAGTCTTTTCTTTGTAGTTTTCCCATCCCCCCCCTCCATTCTGTTGGGCTTGCTCTTGCTCCCACTGGGCAGAAGAAAGCAGAAACAAGTTGTCCTGAATAATCACTGTTTTACTTTGCTGCTGCTAGACTCAGTCATCAAACACCAATTAAAATCTGTTTGTTTGTTTTTTTTTAGTAGTTCCACAGAAAGAATTTGTTGCAATCTCTTGATCAGTACATGTTGGAAAGAAAATATTGTCATGTTTGTACCATACACACAAGTCTAGAACACACTGTACTGTCCATGCCTAACTGGCAGTGTGTCAAAAGTTGATCTTTTAAGTGGTCCTTGCTGGGGGGTTTTAGCGAAGACATTTTGGGAAGTTCAGAGAAGGAGAAAATGCTTGGCCTGTTTTCTAATCAGGAACTGGGGCTGTGGCAGTTTGTCAGGCTGTGACCATCTAAAGCATTTTGTCATGCTGTTATTGTGGGCACTGACGCATGGACTTTGTTTTCACAGGACGCTGTTGGTATGGTGCATATTAAGGGGTACATGTACAAGTGGATAATGCAAGACTTGGGTAAGAGTTCAGTGTCTTCCAACAGTAATTACAGATTTATATTTTGTTAAACATGACCTTATGCATGCTTACTTCTTCTTACGTCATACTGAGCAGTGTTTGACCCTTTGTGTATGTGAAATATAAACAAATCGAGGCTTAAGCAAACCCACAATTTCCTGTGTTGCGTGCAGTGTTTGCCCCATGGAAAACAAACTCTACCATTTTGTCTTAGATTCTATAAGAAAGTGAATAAGAAACTATGGCTGTGTTGCAGAATTTGAAAATTAATGACTGTTGCTGTTTTTAAGGTTATAGCAACAAATAACAATAACAGGTATATTCTGTATTTTTAAAGCAAATTTACTATCATGTAAAAGAGAGAGAGAGAGAGAGAGAGAGAACATCTAGACATCATCAGCTCTCTTCCTGAAGGAATATATATTTAAACCTCACTAACAAGCAGTTGGGCTGAATTTCATACCAACCGCAGAATGGCATTGTACACTCGTGTAGTGCACTAAATGTAGTGCAGCCATTTGAGATTCAGTCCCATGAGAATGGAAGTCACTGCTGAATGTAACTCAGAATGCTGAAAATGCAATATTTATACATTGATGTATTTTACTTGAGTAAGAGGGAAAAATCCCTATTGAAACTGTTGAGCTCACGGTTCAGTGCATGTGTTGCGCTGTGAGATTACAGTTCTCAGAACTCTTCAGGGCCTGCAAGTAGTGTGCAATCGAAATTCTCCAAGAGAAAGAGAAATTCTTAAATTTTACGTTCTGGAGCTTTAAATGTAACTGAGCTACTTCTGTATGGAGGAGTGTTTTAGAATATAATTAACGAAGTGATAAACCTATGTTGTAAAGTGATAGACAATAAATAATAATACAGTGAAAATTGCGCATAAATAATTAAATATTGCACAAAATTTATATATTTTATATATAATTTATATACACTCCTGAACAAAATCTTAAGACCGGGGGAAACATTCCAAGTATTCGCATTTCGCGCTGGTGGGTCATAACCAGGTTGTAAGAACTGCTTCAAAATGACAAAAGAAGAAAAAGGAGCAAGAGACAGAAAAACAGAGATTAGGCAATTTATTGAAAACTGCGTTTAAACTCAAACAGGCTGTTCATCAGCTGATCAAAAGTTTAAGACCATAGCCCCAAATTGCCCACAACAGAGCTAAAAGTGTCAAAAAAAAAGGACTCAGTAGTGAGTAGCTCCACCGTTCTTGGTGATAACTTCAA
>CM074952.1:12137350-12152398 GCA_037577455.1 Pangasius macronema | reverse complement strand
TGCAGTTTTCAATAAATTGCCTACTCTCTATTTTTTGTCTCTTGCTCTTGTTTCTTCTTTTGGCATTTTGAAGAACTACTTACAACCTGGTTACAATCCACCAGTGCGAAGTGTGAATACTTGAAATATTTTCCCTGTTCTTAAGATTTTGTTCAGGAATGTATTTACCGTATGTTTACTTTCTGTTGTCCGACTCGGTGTTGGAATAATGTGCACCGCTCTGCTTCGAGAGAGGAGACGTGAGGGTCAATATTGATAATGTTAGCAATATAATTACAATATACATTATGCTTATATTTAATTATATCAGTATTATATATGTTTTAACAATAGCTAGAGCAATACTGATGTGTAAGTTCACGCCGTTAGTAACTATTATTTACTCTCATCCCAACATGCTTGTAGGAGTAGCAGTTAACTAAATTTATATGTTCTTTAACAATTAAAACCACAGCTTTCTGTAAGGAGACATTTCTTTAACATTTATAGACATGGGCTTCGGTTAGTTTCAGCGCTGTGAGCTAAATCTGTTCCTTTTACTTTTCCGCTGCAGGGAAAATCTTCAGGGCAGAGAAGTTTGCGCTCTGCGGTTTCTTAGTTATGCAAGCTTTTTTGTTTCATTAATTTCAATAGAGAGTAAAAAAGGGAAGCTGGTGGGGAAGCTAACTTGTTTTTGCAGACATTAAATATAACTTTAATTGTGTTGCATGGTGCAAGTCAAGGCTGTTAAATTTTCAGCGTATGTGACTAGAAAGCGTACGACCATGCAACTGGATGTACTATATTTCAGTCACATTTTGTGATTTAACTCATACATTTACTTCATAGTTACTCATATTATTATTAACATGTATTCAAGATATATATTACATGCTACTAGCTTATTTTAGTAACACATGTTAGTAGACTGCATATGTTATTAATCTGAGTTCACCGGGTTCTAAAGTTCTTTAGAATATCTGGTCCTATACATTAGGCTGTGGCATGCTAGTCAGCTGATGGAAGCTAGTTAGCATTACAGCAGTACATAGTAGATTGGGTTTTCCATAGCTAGCTCAATTTCACAGAAATTTACAGGGAGTGAATAATCATTTTCTGTTAAGTTTTTTTGTTTGTTTGTTTGTTTGTTTTTTTTCAATTGTATGTAGGCTAAAAATTCTAATAAATTTGTGCCTATTATCAAAATTAAACTAAGCTCGCCTGCAAAATTGTCAACAAAGAGTAGCGGCAACATATTTAACACTAGGGGTGGTGTTCTGTTCTGTTGTGCTTAATAATCCGACTGATTTATGTATAGTGTAGAAACAGAATTAAATGCTGGAAAAGCTATATAACTATAACGATATAGCTACTTTTTAGGAGGGAAAATCTGAATATAACGTTTGTCTTTGTGTGCACTGATTTCTAGAAAATGTCGTTTAATGTTGATGTTGAGTAAAAGCAGTCGATCTTTTTATATATGTTTGACCAATGGACAATGTGTGCATTTTTTGCTATCAGAGAAGCTTTGCTGAATGTTGCACTAATATAAAACAAGTATTTTCAGTGTCCCGTTCTAGCAAACTATGTGTGGCTATTTAGCTATGAGAATAACAAACATTGGCTTTTCTCAGCTATGTATGTTAGCCATGCTGTAAATGCTGACATCATGATATTTTTTTTCCAGAATTTGATCACTTTTTTTTTCCCCTCATTCTTTTAGTTAATAATGTATTTGGGTTTTCAGACATGAGTTTTAGCTTATCTTGTTAGTTTGTTGTCATGTGCTCATGCACACAAGTCTGTAGCACAAGAGTCCGTCCTGTGCTAATGGGGTTTGTCCTTCTGTGTACCAAGCACACCATTTAACCTTTCTTATCTTTTATTTTAACATTTACAAAAGCATACGCTGACAGCTGCCAGTGAATCCTGAGTTGAAATGGTTACTGTTTGTACAACTTTATTGTAGAATGCTACATTATTGAGATAGCTGATAATTTTTTTTTCTTCGTTTTTCTCTCCCCAGAGAAATATATCCTCAGAGGAGAAGAGACCTATGCAGTGCTGCATCGACTAGCCAGCCACGGGAAGAAGCTTTTCCTTATTACCAACAGCCCCTTCAGCTTTGTGTGAGTTTTGTAGAGTTCATGACTACGCCTCTTTTGTAGGACGCTTTGTGATTCAGCGTATGCAGACATGTTGGAGCTTCTCCAAGCAACATCAAGGAGCCGTAATTGATACGGTGCTGTTACTTGGGTTTTTGTGCTTATTTTTTTCTTTTGCCTGATTTTTTTTCAGAGACAAAGGCATGAAGTACATGGTGGGAAAAGATTGGAGGGACTTCTTCGATGTTATCATTGTTCAAGCTGACAAGCCACACTTTTTTAATGACTGTGTGAAGTAAGTCTTCTGCCACAAACACTTAACCAAACTCTATTTGCTGGAAAAATGGGTTGCCATGAAGTAATTAGACTCAGAGATGACCAGTGAAATCAGACAGTCTGTGTGTGACGTGCCATTGTGAACCTGTCTTGTGTAATTTGACTAATTGTTTTGTTCTCAATATCTGTTAGACCTTTCAGACGACTGGACAGTAATGGAGTTCTCCAGTGGGACAAGATCAAGGGTTTGGATAAAGGGCAGATTTACAAACAGGTATACTACTGTCAAAAAAATAGGTTTGTTGTGACTTGTTTAAAGCCATGTATTTTGAGTGAAATGAGCAGCCTTTTGTTTATTAGGAATAGTATTAGCCAATCCCTGGCAGCCCACAGGGTGTTAAGCTGCCTTACACAATATTTATCTGCGTACAGTTGTGTGTCGTTTAGAGTTTGTCATCCATGGCTAGTCGAAACCAGAATTTATTCATACAAAGCAAATAAAGATCATTATTGCTCATGAACTGTTGTGAGAACTAGTTTACTCTACCATCCTGATCCTGTGTAAACTCAAGGCTGACTAATGACCCTGATTTTGAAGATACTTTCAACCCTGAATATAAATCCATTTAACCCACTTCAGCAGAGTTACTTGTGTCTATTGTGCAGAAGTTCCTCTGACTAGCCTGAAGTAAAAAGCCTTTGGGGGCTGATGATCTCGAAATAACTGCCCATTGATGGTCTACTTGCTGGGAGAATGACCTCTTCTTGCTCTCTGCCAGTAAATCTCGCTTTGTTGTGAACTGCAGCAGATACTTCAGCCAACACTAAAGACGTATAAAAACATTCTGTAGCTATTTCTGTGTGAATGCATATTAAGTGGTATTTGTTAATGTTTTTACAAGCCTGGGCACATTGTCACCCCTCCTTTAAGCTTTATTGAGAACTTCTGAATGCCTTTCTGGGTGGGATTTAGCAGACTGGCCTGAAAGCAGCCCCCAGCACTCTTTGAACTGCAAGCTTTTATTGCTGTGTTGGTCAGAGCCAGTGAACAGTGGGTGCTGTGTCATTAGCAGGGAGGTCTGGCAGAGTAGTTACCGCACCAGTTCCAGTTCCTGATGGAGCGGTACAATAAATGAATGTGTCAAACACTCAAAGCCTGGTTCATCATTAGCAGTCCAGTGTGTGGGGCACTTAAACACTTGTTCTTGTCTCTTTTTTTCAGGGAAACCTTGTTGATTTTCTGAGGCTGACAGGCTGGAGTGGCTCCAGAGTGCTTTATTTTGGGGACCATCTTTACAGCGACTTGGCAGTGAGTCATTCTCACTATTTGCTTCCACTGGATAAGGAGTCTGCATGTTTTTTTTTTTTAATGTCGCATGACACTGTTTCCTTCTGCATCTAATTGTGTGTAATCACTGTCTGGCCAGATTTATAGTTGTATCACTAAGGACTAACATGCTGAAAATTTGAATCCATTGTAATATTAATTGACATGTGTAGGACCTGATGCTGCGCCATGGCTGGAGGACCGGCGCAATTGTTCCTGAGCTGGAGGTGGAGACGAAGGTGGTGAACACTGAGCAGTATGCACAGAGTCTTACCTGGCTCCAGGCTCTCACTGGCCTTCTGGAGCGCATGCAGGTACGAATTGAACCACACACAATACATGTAAAACTTTCCCAGACATTTCCCAACTTCAATTACACTGTCATGACTCATTACAGAGAGTGACGTGAAACACTTTAACCACATCCAACTCTGTATCTGGTTAGCGGTGTAACTAGTTGCCCTAGCAGTGATTTATGTTATGTTATGTTATGTTATGTTATGTTATGTTATGTTATGTTATGTTTATTTATTTATTTATTTATTTATGCTACCCATTCTTGTGTTCAGGTTCATCATCGGTGATAGTTGTATGGCAGCCTGAGATAATAAATTCATTGGCAAACACTTAGTCCTGGCTGAGCTTTACATGCAAATGTTGTGTCTTTTCACTTATTTAAAGCCATTTCTGCTTTTCGACTCCCTTTGCTCTTTTCTCTTGAAGAACCATAATTGTATAGTTAATGATGACTAGGTATTCTTCACATGTATTTCAGATGTATCGTGATCCAGAGTCCAAAAAAGTGCTTCAGGAATGGCTGAAAGAGAGAGAAGAGCTTCGGTGAGTTGCCTGAAATACATGCACAAAGAAAACTGACTAAGCAATATCAGAGCCAGTAGAGTTCTGGCTAATGTAAGAAAGAAGCCAGATGGCATATGATTCATAGTATGACTAAGTTTAATAGCACTGCTTCTCCTTTTTTTTTTTTCCCTTTGACAAACATTTACAAGCTGATCTTGCATTGATGATTCTGTCTTATTTGTGAGAACTACTTTATGAAGGCTTTGGGGGACGGCAGTCTCAGACTGCAATTCAGTATATTCTTTTTCTTTCTCTTAATTATTTTACTTATTGAAAAAGTGCCAACATCTATGGTTTAGTCATAGCATTCATGATTTTGGCCCCTTACTATGGGCAATGCCAGAGACACCTGGAAAAACATACTTCTACTTTTTCAGCTATAGTAAACAAAGTGGGACTGTGGTCTGTTTGGCCAGTTAAAGAAATGGAGGAACTGCTAATTATGTAGTAGCGGTCACACTGGATTTTGCCTTACTGTTGCTCATCTAGGAAAAAAAGTGTTCGGTTCTACAAATATCTACAAAGATGTCAGCCAAAATATCTTTCACTACAGTTTGAAATAATCTGACATGGTCCAGGCTGCAGATGGCTGTTAGATATCAGTTCAGTCACTACATGTTTTGTCATGTATGCCGTTAGCATTAGCTCTCCAGTCCACCAACATATGCTAGGGTTTTAGGGTAAAAATCGGTGTTGCTTTTTCTCTCTGGCTGATAGCAGTGCTGGTACTTCTGCTTTATTGTCTGAAAGTGGTTTAGTGATGTGAATAAGTGTGGGACTGGCATCAGCAATTCTGTTTTTGGTGCTATGAGTATACTTGTAAGGTCTTTTTTTTATTATTGTTATTCATTCTGAGAATGTATGTTTTGATATATTTCTTAACCTCTCGGATCTGTTTTTGGGAGTTGTCCAGTATAAATGTCTCAAAAGGAAAGTCCCATATAATCAAAAGAAGAGTATAATGTATTGCTATTTTGCACACTGTCATTCACTTTAAACAAGAGTGCTCATTTTTTAAGAATTGCAAAACTGCAATATACAGGCATTTGTCATTTTTGTCTTACTTTGTTTTTACAGATTAGCTTTAGTATTATTATATGTGATTTGTAGAAGTCTTTTTTTTTCAGCCACTTTATTTATTTATTTATTTTTTACAGGGCTGTCACCAAAAACCTGTTCAACCCCCAGTTTGGCAGCATCTTCCGTACGTGCCACAATCCTACCTACTTTTCTCGCCGACTGTGCCGTTTTTCTGACCTCTACATGGCCTCCATCAGCTGCCTTCTGAACTACGATCTCTCGTACACGTTCTACCCTCGTCGCACTCCTCTGCAGCACGAGGCACCACTCTGGATGGACCAACTCTGCACCGGGTGCATGAAGACCCCTTTCCTGGAGGATATGGCTCACATACGCTAAACTGTTTGCTGCACACGCTGTCTAGCGACGCACAAATTTAAACCAGCTTACAAACTGTCATGTTAATCAGGGTCAAGTTAAAGATGTGCCTAGCAAAAACATCTTATTAAAATGATCACCGTCTCTGAATGTCAGGACTTCAACCCCAAGTGTAAGACAGCCAAGCAATCAAATTCAACCTCTACTGGGGTTTGCATTGTAGTTAAAGTGCTGCTCTTTAGGGACTTTATTTCTGTTCGAGCTAGTGTGCCGATCATAACTGCACCATCTGCTGGAGCATCTGTTACACTGCATTTTTAGTGTTTACAAGGAAGGGCAATGGAAACCTCGCGTTCTGCTTGTGACGCACAATTATATTCAGTTTTTTAGGAGCTTATTTACGATGGCATTGAGTGCCTGTTTTATTTTTATCTGTTCTGCAAGGTACAGTATAACAGCATTGCATGCTTTCTGCTTGCTTTTTGTTTGTAAGGCAAAAGTAAGAAGTGCACATAGGTGGTGCATAAAGAGTGTAATTCCATACACTGCAGTGTTTTGTCTTTTGCCTTTTTTTTTTTTTTTAACCCCCAAACCATGATGAACGTGTTGTCAGGGGTGCTGTGGACAGCTTTCATTCTGGACAATTTTTGTTTCCTGTGGTCTCCTTGGGCCCCATGTCCACTAAGGGCCCTTGGTTCCTTCCCACTTTTCCCTCCTTTATGACACTCTTGTTTATTGTGTTAATTTGTTGATGTTTTGATAATCCTTACAAAGTCTTAGCATTGGTTTTTGAAACTAACCAATTAAAATAGCACATCCCATCTATTAGTGTTTCTCTACTACTCTGAATAAAAAAGAGAATTTGCTACTTCTTATCTTGTGCGATTATTATTTCTGTAGATGCTCACTGGCTGTTTTAGTAGAAACACCTCGTCAATTGTGTAATTATCATATTAGCTTCAGTTAATATTCGTGTCAAACATCAGAATGGGGGAAAACTTTGGTCTCAGTGATTTTTGACATTGCCTGGTCTTTTTCCAATTTTCAACTGTCCAGTTTCTCTGACTTTGTGCCCACTGTAGCCTCAGATTCCTCTTTCTGGCTGATGAGTGAAACCTGATGTGGTATTCTGCTGTTGTAGTCCATCAACCTCAAGATTCATGCATGTGTGTTCCAGCATGCATTTGTGCTCACTGTTGTAAAGAGTGGTTATTTGCGTTACCGTAGTCGTCCTGTCTTTCCATTTTCCTCTGACTTCTCTCGTTAACAAGGCGTCTCTGCCCACTTAACTTCTGTTCACTGGATGTTTTTTGTTTGTTTGCTTGCTTATCACATCATTCAGTGTAAACTGTAGAGACTCTTGTGTGTGAAAATTCCAGGAAATCAGCAGTTTCTGAAATATTCAAACCAGCCTATCTGATACCAGCAGCAGTGCCACAAAGTCAAAGTCACTGAGATCTGTTGAGGTGGTAATAGTAGTCCACAAACCAAAAATACCCAGTCATATCTTGTGGACAAGGAACTGACAAAGGGATAGTACAGTAGAGAATTCTCACAAATAGGCTGTGGGGAAAAAATGAGATATAGTTACTAAGCTATATGTTACTGTGTAGTAGCAAGGAAGGTATATCTAATAAAGTGAGTAGTAACTAGTACTAGTAAAATTTTGAGAGCTCTTTCTGACAATGTATGTTAGCTTTTAGTAGTGTCCATCGAGGCATGTTTGCGTGGCTGTCAGATAGCTCGCCGTGATCGTATAGTGGTTAGTACTCTGCGTTGTGGCCGCAGCAACCCCGGTTCGAATCCGGGTCACGGCAATGTGGTATCGGCAGTGAGTTTTTCTTTATCCCGTAATCTCTAACTTTTTTGAGTGGAAAAGAGTATTGCTTGGTTAAATAATTTCTTTTCTCTTTCATATTCTCCAATTTCCTTTCCCCATTCCACATTTCGCCTTCCCCAGTTCATCCCTCAGGTCTACCTCTCCCCCCTTCACCCACACTCCTCCTGCCCGAGTTCTGTCCGGTAGCTCGCCGTGATCGTATAGTGGTTAGTACTCTGCGTTGTGGCCGCAGCAACCCCGGTTCGAATCCGGGTCACGGCAGTGTGACGATCCGCGATCTCTTTTTGTTGTTTTTATACAGCCTTACTTTCATCATCGTTACTGTTGCAGTGTTTGTGCAAACAAAATCACAATAATTTGTTCAGCGTGATTCTTGCATCAGATGAAGGATTGAAGATTATAATACAGAGCCGTTGAGTTATTCGGCTACTTTTGGCATTTGATATTTTTTCTGTTAACTGGCTGGTTTTTAACTAAAAGGCGCGCGCACACACACACACACACATATAACTTTGTCAAATAATAATTTTAAATATCTGTTTACTATTAATATTAAAATATTTAAATGTGAAATGCTTATATAATTTTTATCCTTGGCTCATTCTGTCTCTGTAAGCCCGCTCCCAATAAATAATACTGCTTTAAAATGTGATAATTATTTGACTGTTGATATTTTTGACCGCAGCGATCGAATTACGTCAGATACACCTGATGTCATATCCTGTTACACGAAGCAGCGCTGCTGACGCCAAAGTCTGCGGGAACAAACAAAGAGCCAGGCGTGTGGAACTGTATCATCGAGTCAGCGTTTTTAATTAAAGGCCTGACTGCTTCTAACAGATCTTTAAAATGATTGCTTCGTTCTCAGTTACATAGGCGATTTTCTAATATCTGATGCTAAATATCAAGATTAGAAACTCGTTATTTTCGGGCATCAGCTTTTATTTTGAAATCTGGTCATTTCGGTTAGTTCTTGGAGGATTTTCTCCTGAATCTGTCAGAGATTCCCAGCGGTACCGCGCCGTATCGGTGCTGTTATTTAGCCCGGTTTTCAGTTTCTTTTATCGATGGAGGCTCAGGATTCCTGAAGGGGATTTTTCTCAGTGAACTACCCCAGCATGTCGGCCGAGGAGGAGGAGAGGGGGGTAGTTCGAGTCAAAGTCAAGGTGAGAAATTGTGGGGAAACAGCGGGTGGGAGTCTGAAATAAACACACACACACACACACACACACACACAGAGCGAGAACAATAACAGGGCTGATGCTAACGGTAGTCAGCGCTCCACGTAGTCGATTTCAGAGGAGAAGCAGTTTTCACAGCTGGTTTGCTAGTTTCCACCGCAGACTGAGACATTCTTGTACCGTGACCGTGTGCTCAAATGGTCATTTCTGCTAAAAAAAAAAAATTAAAAATAGTGTTCAACACATCTGTTTGCTAGCTGATTGGGTATTTTCATGCCATTGTAAATATTTCTTCGAATACCGTCCCGACAGACTCTCTTACTGGTTTATTAAAGCTTGTTTTGACATGCCAGTTGTTGTTGTTGTTGTTGTTGTTGGTGGTGGTGATGTAGCTGCTGTTGTTGTTGCTGTTGTTGTTGTTGTTGTTGCAATGTTAGTATCATTTTGGCATTAACAGTCGGTTTACACTATCACATAGTGATAAGTTAAAATAAATAAGTTTACTTCCATACCTATTTCTAGCACTATTTCTAATACCAGAACAATACCACTGCATGGAAAAATGGTATACAAGTACAAATACCTTCAAAACACAGTGTTTAAACCATATAAAACTCACACTATATATGTGTGTGTGTGTGTGTGTGTGTGTGTGTGTGTGTGTGTGTGTGAAATATTTTAAGAAAACGCATTGCTTTGTTTATCTTAAAATATGTTTGAAGGAAATGCCTGTTGTTCATGATCAGCATCACTATTTTGCAGTATATGTGTAATTAAGACAACCTTTTTGTTTGTTTGTTTGTTTTGTTTTGTTTGTTTGTTTGTTTTGTTTTTTTGCAGGACCACTACAGATATAAATCATCGAGACACTGAACTGGAGATCAGTGATTTAGTTGGTCAGTGCTGTGGCACAGTGAACTATTATAATAACTAGATAGTGGAAACATTACACGTATTCCTTTCCCTGAAGCGGTAGTTAAAGAAGTAAAATAAAAAAAATAAATAAATCAATCAATAAATAAACAAATAACAGCCTGAAAACGACCGAAAGACTTCGTTTAGATGCATTCTCGGACATGTAGTTTTCTGCGGCTGCCATTAGGATGCTCGGTAACGGAAGTCTAAGAGTATTGAAACTACAAATCCCATAATATCTGAAGTTCAATGCCGAAGAGATAAGTGAAGTCATGAGCAGCAGCAGACTGCCTAAAAGTCATGTAAATATTTACAGCACCAGTTGAGCTGTTATCTTTTCTAACTGACAGGAAATATTTTTTCTGCTACATTTCATGAAGACGAAGACTTCAGAAGCAGGTAATACGGCCAGACAAGGTTTGGTGTAATGAATGTGTTTTTATTTTGTAGCTTATTTGGGCTGAAGAACAGTAGCTGGATTAGCACTAGCTCGGCGAGGCTCCTGTGTCTGCCCGCTTGGGTGCTGTTTGTAGTGAAGCAGCAGCATAGCCATGTGCTAGCAAGAGTAAACCATAACTGCACTGAGACACTGCACTGTCATCTATATGCGTTCATTTTACACAATATTATATTCAGCATAGAGCAGTGACATGAAACCAATTTGGATAAAGCCATATGTTATTTGGAATTCATTTAGTTTTTTTCTAATTACACTTTTAGAAATGCAGCTTTCATTATATACTACATTAAGCAGTGTTACTGCTAATTATGGTCACTTTGCAAAGTCATTAACATTGCTTAATTTCTTAATTTACTGCTATTTTAAAATGTTTATCAGACTGGTACCAGTGTGGGGAAAAATTAAGCACAGGTTTATTTTATGAACATAATCCAACTATTTTATTCCTCAAATATTAAGCGACATTAGGCAAATATGTCACAGCATGTTAGTTTGTTTGTTTGTTTGTTTGAGGCACAAGTTAGATTCCAGGAGACATTATTTATGTTTGTTATTAAGTCTTGGAGTTTCGGATTAAACCCGTTCAGTTCAGAGTATATGTATACTGTCAGGTCCATAAACATGTGGACATATTTATGGACCTTTCTGTACATCATATACAGTCAAATTATTGTTATCCTAGACGTCTATTTCAGTATGTAATGGAGTTGTTATTTAAATAATTATTTAATTTTAAATATTAAATTTGTAGGCTGTCATTTCTGAATTTTCCGTAGTGTGTGAATGGGTGTGTGAGTGTGTGTGCGATTGTGTCCTGTCATGGGTTGTCACCCCTTCAAGGGTGTGTCTCCCCCCCCTCCCCGCCTTGCGCCCCGAGTCCCTGGGATAGGCTCCAGGATCCCTCGTGACCCTGTGTAGGACAAGCAGTATAGAAGATGGATGGATGGATGGAATTTGTAGACTGTAGACTTTCCGCTTTAATTTGACGGTATATACAATTCAGGTGAAGTTTGTATAGTCCTTAAAAAGGCCCCCTTTTGAGTGACCACAAGTAATTGGACAATTGGCTGCTCAGCTGTTCCTTGGCCGGGTATGCGTTATTCCTTCATTATTTCACTTACAGATAAAAGGTCTAGAGTTGATGTCAAGTGTGCCATTTGTATTTGGAGTCTGTTGCTGTTAAGTCTAAATATTATGGGCAAATTAACTATTCTTAAAAAGAAAGAAGGCACTGGTGAGTTGAGGAACACCAAAAGACCTGGAAGACCACCGGAAACATCTGTGCTGAATGAAAGAAGAATTCTTTCCCTGATGAAAAGAAAAAGAAAAAAAAAACACTTCACAACATTTGAGCAGATCTAGAACAACCTCCAGGAGGTAGGCGTATCTGTGTCAGAGTCAACAATCAAGAAAAGACTTCACTAGAGTAAATACAGAGGGAGGTGTATTTGTGTAAACCATTGATAAGCCTTAAAAACAGGAAGATCGGGTTAGATGCCAAAAACATCTTTAAAAATGCCTATATAGTTTTGGAACACGGAGAAAGGAGAAGGGAAGGAACTGCTCATGATTTGAAGCATATCACTTCATCTTATTATGTAGGCGTGTGTAGCTGCCAATGGAACCGGTAACCTTGTTTATTGAAGATGTGACTGCTGGCAAAAGCAGCAGGATGAATTCTGAAGTGTATAAGGCTATATGAGCTGCTCAGATTCAGCCAAATGCTTCAGCAGTGCAGATGGACAGTGACCCGAAGCGTACTTTGAAGCAACTCAAAACGTTTTTAAGGCAAAGAAGTGGAATCTTCTGCAATGCCCAAGTCAGTCACCTCCCCTGAATCCAGTTGAGTATGCATTTCGCTTGCTGAAGACAAAGCTGAAGGCAAACCGTCATAAGAAGAAGCAGGAACTGAAGACAGCTGCAGTAAAGGCCTGGCAGAGCATCATCATGGAAGAAACCCAGCATGATATCTGTAGGAGCCAGAATTCACACAGACTTTGACTGTAAAGGATTTTCAACCAAGTAGTACAAATTTATGACAGTGACAATTTATGATCATTTCAATTTTATAATCATGTTTAATTGTCATGGGTTGGGGCATATAAAATTCACATATGAAATTCCTACACTGTTCATCTGATTTGGATGTAAATACCTTCAAATAAAAGCTGAAAGTCTGCACGTTGAGCTCATATTCATTATTTAATGTCAAACTCCAATATAGTGTGGTTGTTGTTCCTCCTATTCCACTATTCTTTGGCTGCTCGCGTTAGGAGACGCCACAGCGGATCATTTGTCCACGTATTTGATTTGGCACAGTGTTTATACCGGATGCCGTTCCTGACGCAAACCCTCCCCATTTTTATCCAGGCTTGGGACCGGCACTGTTGCACGCAACCCCAGTGGCTGGGATTGGTTCCCTGGCCATGAATCGAAACTGGTCTGACCACTAGTCTTCCTGGGTCCCGCCAATATACTGCGGTAGACAGTTAAAATAACAATAACTTCGTCAGTGTCCAAATGTTTATTCTGAATACCTTGACATACATTAATATTGACATCGTCAAAATTATGACCAACTAGTCCTACATTTTGTGACATTGTAGAAAAGACGAAAAATTGTGGATCCTCTGGTTATGCTTAGCCTTTGCTTATTAATTGCTTAGCAGCTGGACCTGCATTATATGCACCAGTAGAGAAAGTCTAGCCGGACCTAGAGGGGTCCAGATTTGATTTGTTTTGTTTTGTTTGTTTTTTGCTGTTCATTTGAGATGATGCAATGCTACCCAAATTGTTAAAAAAAAATTATAGCACCAATGGAATAACTGCAAAGCAGATTAAATTGCGATTCACTTCTGTCAGGGGTATGCCATAAATTTCAGGATTTTATTCTATTTCAGTCCTTTTCTAACACCCCTGATTTCTATATGCTCTTGTATCATCTAATAATCTGTGTAGACTGCATGTAGCGACTGTGTGATGTGCTGTTGGTGTTGCATCGTGGAGAGAAAGGCTGGCAGAGACAGGCGTGTCCAATTCTAATGCGCCCAGCACGGTAAGGTCCTTCACTCCACCACTGTGGTGTGTTTTAGTTTGTGCGTCTCTCACACACAGCATAACATGTACAGGTAATCCGTATGGTAAGGCTGCATTGTGCTTGTGCGTGTGTAGGATGAGTTGGGGACTATGCGGTGCCCAGAAGAGGAGGTTGGTGCTGGGTGTCATTGTCCTGTTGCTTGTGGACGTAATCTGGGTCGCTTCATCCGAGCTCACTGTAGTAAGTACAACACACACAAACGTGAGACATACTCTGCTTGTTTTCCCTCCCATTCAGATTATAATACAGTTTTACAGACCTAACTACAATGTACCACACTTTCAACATTTTACTCGATTATTATGGGATATAATCCCACAGCACTGTTCAGTGCATCATTCTGAAGGAATTGATTAATTTTCTATACCGATAGCTTGGTCTAATATATTATTGTTTCTGTAGTAACAACTTACACAGGGACTTGTATTGGGGACACTGCACATAGAGATTTTATAAAATGTGTAATAATTGATATGGAAGGAGAATCAGAGCTTTGTAACAGTCAGCGATAAAGCTGTTACAGTACGTTTTCCGACAAGGGAAGGTCTTCAGGATAGAGGACTTTGCACAATAAATTAAAAAAAAACATGACACAACATGGTGTTATAGGAAAATAATCAACTTTGGTGCACATCACACCATCCTGTTGTTGGTTATTTTCCTATAACAGCATATTGTGTTTTATTTCTTTAGTTTCCACTCTTTGTTTTTGATGTTTTGTGTGAGAATACAGGATGGTAAATATATTTAGGTGTCACTGAGGTGTTTGCATTTGTGTGTATGTCAGTACGTGTTTGTGCAGCAGCAGTACAGCAAGCCCTTTTTCAGCACGTTTGTGAAGACCTCCATGTTCATACTGTACCTGCTGGGCTTCCTGTTCTGGAAACCGTGGAGACAGCAGTGTGCGGCCCAGCAGCAGCGTGGCATATCCGTCTCAAGACGTCGACAGAGGTACACCGAAAGATGTCGAAATGTGGAATGTCGCTCCGCTATAGATTAACGTTACACGGGTGCAATTAGCAGATGTTAACAAATGAATAAACTGCTGAGCTTAGCATATCTTGTAAATGAGTTATGTGGATATGGATTTCTAAAATGATTAACATTTACATTAAATCATATGGCAAACTCTAATCTAAACTGACTTTCAACATGTACAAAGAGCTAAAGGCGCTATGACGGAATTTGATAGACTAGAGGTTAATGCTGGAGTAGTCCCATAAGTAAGTAAAAAGGGTCAATTACGTAAGTGCTACTCTAGGTACTAGTCAAAGGGATTAATAAGGAGACAGAACAAATTCACGGACAGAGCTGAGCAGTTAAGGGATAAGGGTGTTGCTCTGAGGTCCAGCAGTGGCTCTCAGTCAGTCCTCACATTCATACCCAGCAGTAAGCTGCTGTCTTTTTGGGATTATCAGTGAATTACATATGTGTATTTTATAAAAAATTCATACAACTTATTGCTCTTTTTAATTCACTCTCCACTGTCAGTCTATGAAATAATGTTTGAATGCCACCACCACTTTATTCTGTTCACTTTCCCAACTCGATAAGGATCTGGTCTCATCCCACACTCTCCTGTCCAAATTCTCATCTGATGTGACTTCTG
>CM074952.1:12122238-12134773 GCA_037577455.1 Pangasius macronema | reverse complement strand
GTCTTAAACTTTTGATCAGCTGATGAACAGCCTGTTTGAGTTTAAATGCAGTTTTCAATAAATTGCCAATCTCTGTTGTTTTGTCTCTTGCTCCTTTTTCTTCTTTTGGTTCTTACAACCTGGTTATGATCCACCAGCACGAAATGCGAATATTTGGAATGTTTTCCCCGGTCTTAAGATTTTGTTCAGGAGTATATATGTGTCAAATCAATATGTACCCATGATTTTAACTATTAGAGTCTCTAGAAAGTAAACTAACTTGTAGTCTGTAGAATAACTTCTAATTCTGTAACAGTTAGAGTAACATTCAGCCTTTGTGTTGTGGTTATTTTCTCTGATAGCAAATATTCAATTCAATTCAGTTTTATTTGTATAGCACTTTTAACAATGGACATTGTCCCAAAGCAGCTTTACAGAAATAAATGGATTCAAAAAATATATTGTAAATATGTGAGCAAGCTAGAGGTGACGGTGGCAAGGAAAAACTCCCTGAGATGATATGAGGAAGAAACCTTGAGATGAACCAGGCTCAAAAGGGAACCCATCCTCATCTGGGTGCAATGGATAGTGCAATTAAAAATAAATCCCTTCTATTATTGTGCACTATATGGACAAATAGTGCAAATGTGCAACGAGTAAATTCATCACAGTTTTTGCAAGAAGTCCGTTTGGTTAAAATCTGTCCACTGAGTGCGAAGGTGCTCATGGCAACTGCAGCCCCAAAGCCACTACAGCAATCACAGTCCCAAGCCATTACAGTACAGCACCCCATATGTGATCCCCAAGCCATCTCCACAGCCCCCAGGTGGCACCATCCCCAGCAATCCAATCAGTTATTCAGGCCATCCATATGGGGCCACCCCCAGCAGCAGCGAGCGAACTCAACTGATGAGAACTCCACCCAGAAGTAGGGCATCAGGATGGGTCAGGCAGGTCCGGAGAGCAGAATGGGTCAGGATCACTGGCATCTCAGAAGTAGCATGTGTAGCTAGACAGAGAGTGGGAGAGAGATTGTTAGGTAAGCTTTTGTTTTCTAATGGTTAAGGAAAATGTACTTTGTGTGCAGAGTGCAAGCAGCGGCTCCAGCAAAACTAGCTATGAAAGCATAACTAAAAGGGAGAGCCAGAAGCTAACACAGACATGAGGGCACCCTGGGACATAAGGCAGCCAGCCACTCCACCGTCGATAAACCTGAGTGAACGCATGAGAGTTGGGGGGCAACAGCATCCAAACATCCCACTTCACCACAACTGTGCCTATGAACCCTCCAGATCTGCTCCTTAACCTAAGAAAAAACTATCCACAAAAGGCTTGACAAATATGTTTTCAGCCTCGACTTAAACACTGAGACTGTGTCTGAGCTTCGAACACTAACTGGAAGGCTGCTCTGTAACTGTGGGGCTTTGTAAGAGAAAACCCCTTTGCTCTACCCCCAGCTGTAGCCCTCTCTATTCGAGGTACCAACAAACAGCCTGCACCTTTTGATCTAAGTAGGCGTGGCGGATCATAAAAGACCAAAAGTTCACTCAGGTACTGTGGCGCGAGACCATTTAGAGCTTTATAGATCAATAGTAGTATTTTATAATCGGTGCGAAATTTGATTGGGAGCCAATGCAGTGTGAATAAGTTTACATACAGACTTAAATGGGTTAGGTTAATCATTTCCCTTAACTTTTAGTGAGCTCAGCAGCTGAGTAAACTTTAAGACACTGCTTACAGATTTACTGCTTACAGATTTACAGAATTGAGGATTGCAGCATCAAATGTAAATATACACTTGAATAGTGCATATTCTGATCTTAATGTGTGTTGATCAGAATTTCTCACATTTACTGTCCTACTTGACAGTTTTAAATTGTAAATTACAATGGTTTAAGTATTGCTTTAAGTAAGCTTGACAAAGTTTGCCTATGTAAAGTCTTAAAATGATATCTATATTTTTTGCTCCACAGAAGGCGTAATTTTGGCATTAGTTACCTGTCCCGTGATCGCATGGGTGCAGAGGTCTATCTTTCCCTCCTGTCTGATTGGGATTTAGACGCAGCTTTTGTCAGTGCAGCTAAGCCTTACCTCCAGCTTAAGATGGACATCAAACCTTCAGAAGACAGTGAGTAAATTGTTTGTTATGGTCATTACATGGTAAGTAAAGGGCATCAAACCCTCATGGTCTGTTGATATTTGTGAAAAGCTTGAAAGTCAAGCAACTATTTGAAAAAGTGAAACAGATACAAAAGAGTCTGTTCAGGAGAGCCGTTGAAATGTAGATTAAATTAGCCTGAATTTGACAGGTAGTGGAGGTAACTGAAGAACACCGCTGTCACTTAGTCTCAGCAGTCATTTCTGTGGTTTCTCTGTCCCCTCAGGTCCAGTGCTTGAGGACTGGGACATCATAAGCCCAAAAGATGTGATTGGTTCAGATCAGCTACAGGGGGAGAAGAGGTCACTGACGTCCACGGCTCTTCCTTTCACCCAGTCCCTGCTGTCCCAGGTTACTGATGATGTTCTTCACCCAGTCAGCCAACTGTTTTACCAGCCAGTCTCTGCTGCGTTCAGTCAGGTTCCTCATCTCCTAATGCAATCGCACTTTAACTAAAGGCAGTTTCCCAAAGAAGCATGCTATGAAGATTTGCCAGGCATAACCTATCATGTTAGGATTGTTATAGTTGGGAAACAGCATGGTGCCACTTTAATATAAACAAACTGCTAGACTACATGAACGCAATGAATAAATGAATGAGTTATTGAATGATTGCACTCACTGTGTGATCCAACCTACAGCTACAGTTTTTTTTTGTTCCTCTATCTATCTGTTTATCTATTTCTGTCTTTCAGATGGGTCGGACATTGTCTAGGGTGCAGCAGGCATTAAGCTGGTCGTATGGGGAGGAGGTCAAGCCATTCAAGCCTCCGTTGAGTGACGCAGAATTTCACAGTTACTTGAACAGCCAGGGTCAGCTGACACGGCCAGAGGAGCTGCGGCTCCGCATTTATCATGGCGGGGTTGAGCCATCCCTGCGAAAGGTGAAGTTAAGACTATTTCTAGTGTGGTTCAATATTAATAAAATAATATTGGTGTACACAAGACAGTATCGCATAAGGAGTGAATCATCTAGCTGTTAAAAATGTCAGTAATCAATCCAGTATTATGAAATTTCACCTTCTAATGCAAGCAATTTGTAGAGGAATATTTTATAATGTGTGTTGTGCTGCGTCCTTCTCCACCTTGCAGATCAACAGATTAATCTGATGGCTGCAAGTGCCAAGTAATACACAAGCTCATCCCTGCCTGGGATCAGGCTTATTCGACACAAACAAGACATGACTGCATACTTATACAGTTTTATATATTTATACAGTTTTACAGAAAATCATTCTCACACCCTTTCTGTCTCTCCCCGGACTGGCTGCTGACTCTTATCTGTCACTGTGTAATTGGACTTCTTTCATGATTTTGATCTATTACCCTTGACACAAGGAGCTGACACAAGTGACTCTAAGCAGCTCAGAAACATCTTATAACAGAGTATATTTTTTCTCTCCTTATGCAATTTTTTTAAACAAAAATTCCTACACATTTTCATGTAGCATTTCTCTTATCGTTTATCCTTTTCCCCATTATAGGTAGTGTGGCGTTACCTTTTAAATGTGTACCCAGATGGCCTGACAGGGCAGGAGAGGATGGACTACATGAAGAGAAAAACAAGAGAATATGACCAGCTGAAAAGTGAGTGGGCATCCAGGGTGAGTCCAGAGGATCTGGAGTTCATTAGAGGAAATGTTCTAAAGGATGTGCTTCGAACAGACCGAGCCCATCCGTACTATGCCGGCTCAGAGGACAGTCCCCACTTGACTGCACTGACTGACCTCCTCACCACTTTTGCCATCACACACCCGCAGGTTGGCATGAACATTTGTTATTTGCTGAAATATTCTTTTTATGCCTTTCTTTAAAAAAAAACAAGAGAAATAAAATAAGAAAAAAAACTACACACATACAGTGGGGCACAAAAGTGAGACTGCATTAAAAATCTGAAATTTTTTCTTTTTTTAAACTGGAAATAAACAGGAAGTTTTAGAATTTTGAAAATTCTAAAGCAAAAAAAGGGAAACGTGCAGCATCTTCACTATTCAACATGGTGCACAATTTCTAGGTCATTATTTAAACTTAAACAAATATGTGATATTGACCATGTTAACTTCTTTGTACGAAAGATGATATGGTGCACATGTTCAGACGAGATGCTGATGGATTTGATCAATCATAGATCTTCAGGTTTTACACAAACATGTGGAGTCTGTCAGTTCAAGTGCACACTGTCATTAAAGTGAAAAAGGGGATATACCAAATTATATTTCTTAGGAATCTTGTATTTCTAAGATTGTACTTTTCACTCAGGTTATTATTGGTAATATCATTTGTCATGAAATCCTTTGTGCTAAATTTAAAAAAGAATGCCAACCAGAAGAGGTCACTAGTGGTCTCATACTTTTGGACCCCACTGTGTGTATATACATATGTGTATATGTATGTGTGTGTTATATATAGCTCTGTTTTACAAAATGTTGTATTCCAGTAGAAATGTTGTGTTAAGTGTTGCTTAAAAACATTTTTTTAATTGATTTACTTGCAGGTGTCTTATTGTCAAGGTATGAGCGATATTGCCTCCCCGATCCTTGCTGTGATGGACAATGAAGCACATGCCTTTATTTGCTTCTGTGGTATCATGAAGCGTCTAGAAGGAAACTTCCGCCCTGATGGCCAACTAATGTCTATTAAATTCCAGCACCTTAAGTTGCTCTTGCAATACTCAGATCCTGAATTTTATACCTACCTGGTCTCCAAAGGTGCTGATGACCTATTTTTTTGTTACCGCTGGCTGCTTCTCGAACTAAAGCGGGAGTTTGCTTTTGACGATGCACTGCGGATGTTGGAGGTGACCTGGAGCTCTCTGCCTCCAGACCCACCTGAGACCGAGGTTGAGCTTATTGGGCTACCGCTTGAAGCAGACGAGTCCCCGAGTCATGACTGCAGCTGTCTAAACTCGGAGAATGAAAAGCTAGAGAAAGAACAGACAGAGCAGCGGCGGCGACACATGTTGAGGCCGTCTCGAGAGGAGGCAGACGGGGGACGCAGTCTCAGCTTAGAGGCAGAAAGAAAGGAAGAGAAGCCATCTGGTGGAGAGGACAAAGGGTTTTATGGTGTGGATTGTGCTGTGAAAACTGAAGGCCCTGCTCCAGCACCTCCTTTTGAGAAGCAGCCCAGTTTTGGAGAATTTAAGTATTACAGTGCACGAAATGAGGACAGTTTTGAAGCTAACGAAAATGAATTATCTGATCCTACGTTATCTTCAGTGAAGTTTCAGTGCACACCTTCATTACCTCTCACAGTCCGTCAGTCCACAGAGGACAGTGAGGATGATCCTGGTGAGAGGCAGCCTTTGATAAGTGGGAATGACCAACTTTCTTCTCCTCAGACTGAGGATAAAAACTGTTCTAGTGGGCAAACAGTTTCTCCCCTTCCTCCAAGTTTACTGAACTGGAAAAATGGCTCTCAGTTTTCTGCCACATCTCCTCCAATGTCCAGCTGGAGAGCAGTGTGTCCTGATGTTCCAGGATCAAGGTCGGTCTCCTCTTCATTTATTGTGGGTAGTGCTGTATCCCCTGATAAGGCTTTAGGGAGATTTGTGTCTTCAGCTGCTGTGTCTAATGGAACTGGAGTGCACTCGCCATCAACCCCAACAGGAAAGTCTGCACTTTCCTCTCCATCCCTGGGCAATAATCGCTCACTGCTGTCTTCCCCTGTTTTATCCTTTGCTAAATCTCCATCACTACCCAAACCATTCTCCAGCAACCTTTCATCCCCATGCAAAGTTTCAGGAACTGGTGCAAACACTCCAACTACAGGCAAACCTGACACTAGTGGTATTAAACCCTGTTCCCTTCCTCCTCCTCAAGAGTTTGGGAAGGGTAATCCTTTCATGTTGTTCTTGTGCCTCTCCATCCTGTTGGAGCATCGTGACCATATCATTAAAAATAGTTTGGATTATAATGAGCTGGCCATGCATTTTGATCGCTTGGTCCGCAAGCACAACCTTGGTCGTATTCTTCAGCGTGCCAAGGCCCTGTTTGCTGATTACCTGCAGAGTGAGGTGTGGGACTCGGAGGAAGGTGATGAGGTCAGCTTGGACTCACCAACCACAGCTGCGTCCTCACCACAAACACTCCCCAAAACCAGTTTTCCTAACCTGCAGTCCACAACAGCCTCCTCCCCAAACTCTACCTATAATCTGGCCTCTACGATCCCTTCCCCTACAACCCCCAATGATCTCTCTCCCTCATCTTCCTGATGAATTTTATCTGAACAAGTTTCATCCCCAAGAGAAGGCAAGTCATAATCTATTCTAGTGTTCATGATGAGCTTTACCGGTTTTGTTTACGTGGCAGACCAAAGCTGGACAAGCGCTTCTTTTCTTAATCATTTTGCTAGTGTTAGATTTTTTGCACAGTATGCTTATTTTTCCTGTGTGGCCATGGCCTTTCAGATTTTTTTCTACACTTCTGCATGCCACTTATTGTACTGTATGTTACTTCTTGCACTTTATTCTTTCTCCAATTTGTGCTTCAACTATGTAAATAAAATCCCAGAAAACAGCATGAACATTTGACAGCAATGCTGGATTGACATTTACAAACCTGTAAACTTTTGCCCTGGTCCAATTAATCATCACTATTGTACAGGTAAATAATCCAGTTATTCAGGCCTAGAGTTACTCTGTTCAGATTGATTAGATTGCATTTCCTTTTTGAGTCAAATGTCTTCTTTGATATCAGCTGGCACTCTCCAGTTTTGGTTAACTGATGATGAATAAGTCTGGTTGGAATGCATAAATGATCACACTTACTGCTCTGACAAGCGGGAGAAATTTACTTGACCTGAATCTTTAAGAATATTTTTACATGTGATGTATTTGTATTTGCCTGTGGTTGTTCTATACCGCAAGACCACAGGCAAGTGTCTCAACAGAAGACTACTGTATAATTTATTATTCACCACTGTTGTCCTAAATGTACAGCTCAAGTAGTAATATTATCCAAAAATGTCTGATGAACCAGTTTTGCCCACTCTTGTTTAAAAGTGCCTCATTTCCTTGAACAGTTCTTTTTAATTTATTTAATTAAATGAATATAATAGAATATAAAAAGTCTACACATCTCTGTTAAAAAAAATGCAGATTTTTGTGATGTAAAAAATGAAAACAGGATAAATCATGTCAGATCATTTTCCACTTTTATACCAACCAGCAAAGTTCAAGTGAAAAATAAATAGAACCTTTTTAGGGGGGAAAAAAAGTTTGCATAAGTGTCCCTGTAACTACTGTTTTTTAAAAGCACCGTTTGCTTGTTATACAGCACTCAGTCTTTTTGGATAAGAGTCTACCAACTTAGCACATCTCCATTTGGCCATTTTATTTCTCTCATCTTTGTGAAAATGCTCCAGATCCATCAAATTGCAAGGAGATCTGATGTGCATAACCCTCCCTGACTGGGCCATTCCAAAACATTGATCATCATCATCTTCTGAAGCCATTCCTATATTGACTTGGATTTGTGCTTTGGGTTGTTATCATGCTGGAAGGTGAAATCCCCCCCCCCCTCCTTCATCTTCAGCTATCTAATGGAGGCAAGGTTTGTGCTGGTATTTTGGATTGGCATTTGGAGCTATCTATGATTCTCTCCATTTTGACTAGAACCCTGAAATTAGTCTCAGCTAAAAGGAAGCAGCCCAGTAGCCTGATCCTGCCACCACCATGCTTCACCATTATAGTGGTGTTCTTTGGGTGATGAACTGTCTTGTTTTTGCAGCCAACATTTCTTTTAGAATTATGCCCCCAAATGGTTCTATCGTGGTCTCATCAGACCACAACATACTTTGCCACATAGTTTGGGATGATTGTGTGTATGGTTTGGCAAAATCTATGTATGCTTGTATTTATTTATTTATTTTCATGAGAATGATCATCCCAGATATGTGAATACTAGAAACTGATGTAACATGCAGGGAGTGACCAGTACATATTCTGGCCAGATATGTTCCTTCAGCATCTTTTATTGTTACTGTAGGTCTCTTGGCAGCCCCCCTGATAAGTTTTTGTCTTGTCCTTTCATCAGTTTTGGTCCCCTGTTTTCACCACTTGTTGATGATGACCCAGTTTTCCATGGTACCTCTAATACTTTGTCAATTCTAATGATCGCTACCTTTCACCAGTGAGACTCTGTATAGCTTTTTAATCTCTTTAGAGACCATGGCATCAGCAGTCAGATGAACCAAGAAAATGTCAAGAAAATTCTACAAAAACAGATGCTGTTTATTTGAGATTAATCATTGATGACAGCTGTATGATACTTACTTTCAAACACGAGTTTGGATGTGATTGGTTAATTCTGAGCACAGATATGTAAAAGGGTGTGTACACTTATGTAACCAGGTTATTGTTTTTTTTCCCCCCTAAAACCTATTTTTATTTATCTTGGTATCATTTTTTTTTTTTACATCACCATCTATTTTAACAGAGGTGTATAGAACTTTTATAGAATCTTTAGTTTTGACAGAATGCACAGTAAGTACATCCTCATATTTTATCATTCCTCATATTGAATTTGGAATTCCATACATGTCTTAACACCAAGTGTTGTATTTATTTTCCTTTCTTCTTTTCGAAGTACTGAAATCCTTTACAGACATGGGCCAAAGGTATTTTCTTTGAAAGGCAATCATTGTGGGCCTTCTGTGTTTTCTTTAAAAGCTTTATTGAACATTACATTATTCCCATTGAGAGGTTTGCTGGACAGAATGCTAGCAATACCTGTATTTATACAATAAATTCATCCAAGACCAACGCTGTATCTCGCTGATTCTTATAGTATGTGAGAGTTTAATATAGAAAATGTAATAAAGCAAGCACATGTACAGTAAGATTGGTTGCTAAATAACATTTTATGTAATGAGATGATAACTAGTGAGTATGAGAGTGATATGCCACAGCCACCTCTTATGTGTTAATAAATGGTTAAACCAGCTTATTCTCATTTCTAGTTTAAGTAACCTTAATTTTCACAGGAGCTAGGAATTAAATTAAATCTTTAAAAAAGGAATAATAATAGTAATAATGCTATCACTTGTCATAGTAAGACTCAATTTTGTCATTATTGACATTGTTTCCTTCATAATTTTGTTGCTGCCAAAATTACTAATCTAATGATAACTATCCACCTAATCTCACAAGAAACTGTAGTGATCAGAAGGTGATTTTGTTGTATTTCTTTTTATTTAAAGCATGTGATAAATTTATTCATTCATCTTCAGCAGCTTTATCCTCATCAGGGTCACAGTGTGTTCAGAGCCCATCTTGACACAGTAGGCACAAAGCAGGAATACGCCCTGGCTGGGATGTCAGTCCACTGTAGTCCCTGAGCTCTGGGCCCTTGTATTTTAGAATATGGTGCGTCAGGAGAGCAAGGCCACACCAATTCCAAATTTTAGTGCTATTAGAGACAAATTTTCTATTTTGTAAGAGACCCCTGTTTGCCTGCTCCCTAATATATGGGTTTAACAGCTGTGTGACAGATGACAAACTCATGAACTGTGCCCCATTAATTAGAAAATCTGGTAAATACCACGTGTTCTTCAGATCAGCACAGAAACTGCCACTGTGCTAATTTAAAAGGTAGTGTGTCTCTTCTGTTTAACAACCAGGTCCGATTCACCTCTCTGTGCAAGATGCCAGCAAGCAGACTGTAAATGCACATTGTGCCACACAGCAGAGTGGTAAGCTTGCTATACAAATAAAATGGATTTGAACTGAAAGGCATAAGATGATGCAAATTTATTTGAAGTCTTTAATCAATGAGACTGAAAGTTAACTTTGAAAAATGTGTTTCCGCCCGGTTTCGAACCGGGGACCTTTCGCGTGTGAGGCGAACGTGATAACCACTACACTACGGAAACGCTGGTATAACTCGGTTCATTGTTCACTACACAAACTGTTATACAATAAGTAGCATGTAGCCTCTGTTTTAATGTCTACTTGAGAGCAGCAGTTGTAGTAACACGCTCTCAGTGCCCTGTTTAACAGTGTAAATGTTTCCCCTTGTCAATGGTATGGAATTAACTCACACTTACAACGGAGAGGAAGTTTTATTGTATTAATATAAAATGTTTGATTTTATCATGTCCCAATATACCTGAAAGTCCACAGAGTCGCCGGAAACGATGAAATTCTACGAACTTACTCTCTTTTTAAGAACTGGACTCTCAAAATGAACAACTGAAAAGAGAAGATATAAAAAATAAATAAATAAAAAGCTGCCGAAACCCGGGATCGAACCAGGGACCTTTAGATCTTCAGTCTAACGCTCTCCCAACTGAGCTATTTCGGCTTCCGTAAAGCCTATCTTTACTCAGATTGTTCAGATTATTATTCAGATTGTTGCTGTTCCTGTGATTTACTTACTTTTTAAAAATCCATTAAAATATATAACATACTCTGTTATGGCGACCTTCTATCCCCCTGCCTCCCTTGTTCCCCCTTGTCACACCTGAGATGATGTAAGTAAGTGCACTACTGCTGTACAATAGATGGCTTAGCATGCCTACGTGGCACTTAGTAACATAAAGACAGCTATCGACACTTTTTAATAATGTTCACTCTGAAGCTGAATAAGAGCTTCAGCACTCATAGCCATAAATGTAAAGTATATTTTAATCACCAAACATATGCGTCGTTTGCTGTTAGTGAGCTGACTACTTCGTGAACCTGTGTATCACTATTATTGTCAACAACAAAGAGAAAACGAAATACATTAATGACTTTCCCATTTTATTAAGAACTCGTTTATTTTACTGTTTCGACTCTGCTTGCTCCTACCTTGCTCACTTCTCAAGCTGCGAAAAAAAGTCACGAAATCAAATTCTAAGAAACAAGAAAATAGCAATAATGTTATAATGTAATATATTACACACAGTGTGTTAATAAAAAGCAAAGCTCGATTAGTTTAATCAAACGTTTACTCACTCACAGCATAAAAGTAGACCTAAAATCTTTTAACGCTTCACCTTTGAGTCTTTTCACTGATTCGAGTCATTTGAGATGATTCATCTAAAAGATTCACTCAGATTCGTTTGCTGACTCGGTTCGATTTCCGGTTTGATCAAACTGAAAACTGCAGAGCACCATCATCTATATCGTCTTTTTAATCTTCATAAAGTCCTCGATAAACTCTTAAACTCCATACATTTAAATTCAATTGAAATCATTCATGAGTTCATGTAAAATTAAAAAAACAAAAAAAGAAAAAAACTTATTCGTATTTGACAGATATAAACCAATGTTCCATTGATTTACACATCTTGCTAGTTTTTGTGCCATAGTGTTATTGTTGCACCTAGTGGTCAAAATGGGAACTGCAAGAAGCGCTAATAGAGACCCATTGGGGTGAGAATCATGCTGCCCCATGCTCACGCTCTATGATCATATTCAGTGGAGATAGAGCAGCGGACAGGACAGTTAATAACAGGGTCGCCAAAATGGGCTAGTTTAAAAACACCCTGTAGCCACCAAGATCTTGTTTATTATAAATAATCAGAATTAAATCTAATAAATTTCTGCAAACAAAGGCATAGTGTAATTGCAGATGATGTATCTATGATGAACCATTTCTTTTGTATGATATATTGCGAAGATTAGAAAGGAGTGGATAATATCTGTGAATTAGAAATGTGTGGGCACTATGCTGACCTTGTTCCAACTGTCGTTTTTGTTTAATTATTAGCATTTGTGTATGTAGTTAATTTGTCACAATTATATTTAGTAGTCTACTGGAAGCACCCTAGAATACATCCTGTTTTAGGACCTTTATTTTCTGTTTCATTGTATTAATGTATCGCAAGGTGGAAGAAAAGTCGACTGCATTAGCTATAACATTAGCTAGCTAGTTAGCTGGCTATCTTTTGTAGCATAGTTTAATGTTAGAGGCTAACTAATAGCAACAACTACAAAAAGGAAGGCTGTGTAAGTTATATAAATTACTTTCTGGCAAATTTGACACAAAATTCTGGAATAAATGAATGAATTAATTATATGGCCTCATATAATTATAGTCAAAACATTTTATTATTAACCTTTAGAAGTTGCACATTAATTTTGCCACTTTGGCAGTTTCCTATAGAGCCAATGTAAATAAATAGTTGACTGTCAGTTAGTGGGGGAAAAGAGGCTGATTATTTTTTCAGACTCAAAAAGAAATTCTAGCGGCACAATCTGATAGATTTTCATACGTATTAACGCAATTTAAACTGTTTTTTTTCCTTTGTCAGTATGATAATATAACTGAAAGAAACAAGATGAAAACGAGTGTTTCCGCCTGGTTTTAAACGGCCCTAAACCGATTCCCATTCATTCCCAATGGTAGTGCTAAACCACTACGGATGTAATATACTTTTGGCCACTGACGCTTTGTGGCGCTGTTCCGAGCTTTT
>CM074952.1:12070592-12122138 GCA_037577455.1 Pangasius macronema | reverse complement strand
ACTCTTTTCGACTCTTTTCGAAATTATAGTTTTCTCTGTCTGTTCTAATAAAAATGCACCACACTAAGTGCCCATTTTTTTTTTAAAGAGCTGTTTTGTAATTTACAAAGAACATTAAATAGCACTGAGTTAATCAAGTTTCCCACTATCCCAAAATCCCAATTTCCCACTTTCCTTAAACAGACATGTTTATTGTCCACATTTCCAATCATTTTGTGCAGAAGCNTTTGGCATTTTGAAGAAGTTCTTACAACCTGGTTACGATCCACCAGTGTGAAGTGTGAATACTTGTAATATTTTCCCTGGTCTTAAGATTTTGTTCAGGAGTGTGTATGAGCAGACTTGTGTGTATGTGTTTTTTCACAATTATTGCTTTTGGTTTTTACTGCTCTACGTGATGTGTTTAAAATGCAAATAATAAAAAAGGTAAACACTAATTGCTTGGTGTAATGTGTCTCTGTTTGCAGGATTCATTATTTACGCTATTATATTGCCAACATTTAACTGGTATGTTAACTTAAGACTCCCATCACTCAGTAAACCATATGCATTCAACAGTGGAATTCATTATATTAGAGAAAACCTTGTTTAAAATTCTTGGCTTAAAATTGGCTCTGACATCATTTCAGCACCCGGTACAGCAGCAGAAAAGCTTCACTTTGAAACTGCGTGCCAGCTATACACGACTGGCCTCTGCGTGTGAGGCGAACATGATAACCACTACACTACAGAAACGATGGGCAACAGTCTCAATATATAGTCATACGAAACATCACGACTATATCATACCCAAACAACAGGTAGCATAAATCAGGCACAGAGGACTAGATTTTGTCAGAATTTTTTAAATAAGGTTTTCCAGACTTCCAAGATACAAAGTGTGTTTTATTAATATGATGCAAAAAAGGGAAACGTACAGTAAATACAAGCAAAAAGAGAGAAAAATCCAGGCAAGTATATATAATATATTTATTGGCTAGTACATAATATACTATATAATTCTAAGATTTTATTTGCAGTCCTACCATAAAGTGAAAAGAAAACAAATTGTTAGAAATGTTACCAATGTACTTCAGATGGGAATACAATTACAGTGCATTCAGTGGTAGGTGCGTTTTAGGAAATATTGGCAGACTGAATAGCAGAAAGCTTATAGAAACAGGCATCACAGAAAGAAAAGCTTAGAAACACTGTAGATAAAGCTTCTTTTAACACTTCATTTTCCATTTCCGAGTGCACCTGATGACCATATACCTGATCTAACACTGTGGAAGATTTAGACATTGTCTGGTCTCTTCCGTTTTGCTCAAGTCTGGGCATTTAATCTTTGGGGTTCCTGAGAAAATATCCATAGACGGCTCGCTGTGTGAGAGGGGGAAAAAGCTAGCTTAAAACCATAAATAATAAAACCAAATAAAAGAGCACTATATGTTCATACAAAAAGAACATCAAGATTTAAAACACAATGCATTATTTGGTTTTTATGTTGCCCAAAGTTGCAAATCTTTTGAGGTCACCTGAATTTAGTAGAGTACTAATTAAAAGTGAGTAAAGAACAAATGCTTAAAGAATGAGCAGTCACAAAAGTATTTATTATGCAAAAACAGCAGTAAAATAATAATAAATATATTAAAAAAAACAAAACAAGTAATTTTACTTTACCTGTACTCTGAGATGTCGGGTATACACACCCGCTTCCTTGTCTGCGTCGAATTTCCACAGTCAGGTTTACAGTAACTCCATTTAGACCATTCTGACCATAGGGCTCCTGGTATTTGTTCACCAGGCCCAGCTAGTTAATTTGTAAAATAGTCAGGGAGAAAGTTAATACAGTTAAAATAATAATAATAATAATAATAATAATAATAATAATAATAATGCATATATTCACAAGACAATGAATGCAATGTGTAAATAAAATAATTAAAAAAGCACATTTTTGTCCACATTCCTATTGATATTCTTCTACATGAATTGATATTTGCGGCTAATAATATGGCTTTAAAGAAAGACCCCTGAATTTTGGTAATTCAACTAGCTTTAGTATTAGGACTGGAATCATGTTGCAGAACAAATATTGAGTACTGTGACCTGTTCTGTAACCAGACTGAAGCTTGTCACATATATTATCCTCATTCAGGCAGTTAGTAATAAACTACTTTTCTTGGACCTTAAGGAGTAAAAATATTCACATTGTGAACTAGATATAGAAAAGTGATAACGTCCAACTTACGAGAAAAAAGACAGTACAGATGTTGTTCAACATAACTGCCGCACTTGTCACAACCAGTAACTGCGCTAGTTGACCAGGCACTCACCTTTACAGCCTTCAATGTCATAGCAGCGGTCGAACTGTATACCTTCTCCATCACAGAAAGCTCCTTCATATTCCCTGCCTAAACAGTCTCTCAGTCGCCTTCGCCTCCCCAATCTATTCCTGCATGTAATTGACCTTTGGTTTGGTGAATCACAGTGAGACCATTCAGACCACTCATTCCAGTGACCATCCGCTGAAGGAAAGGCAACATTTTTCTTGTTCAAAGTTAGGGACTTTGCAGGGAGTTTGCTACGTTTTAATGTTTTTAAAGAGCATATTGTTATAAGTATATTCTTAGTTAACAATAAACTATTATGGTCATAGTATATACTTATACTACATTATGTTACATATATAATAAAACTAAATGGAAAACAAATGTTCTCATAAATGCCTTTCACCTGGGCAGTTTTTCGGAATAGTGCAGAGAAGTTTTTTGGTATTTTCTCCTAGGCAGCCATGGCCTCTGTGTTTGGGTGCAGGATTATCACATTTACGTTGCTGTGTCTGTTGTCCCACTCCACATGTCACAGAGCAAGCAGAGGCCCCCGACCATGCCCCCCAGTTTCCATTTACTGTGGAGACATACTTCCTCTGTTAACACCAGCACAGTTATTTCTCTGTTGAAGTAATAAATCTTTCTTGGGCTGAAATAATAGATGTATAGGATAATCTCCTGACACATGTGTCACCTGGACAAAAAGGCAGTCCTGTGCAGGGTTGAGTGTCTGTGCTTGAGCCTGGGCAATTATCGCCACGTGGTACAAGAGACGGCGGAGGGTTTGTACACGTCCTGTGTCTCTGCTGTTGAGGTGGGGAAAGCCCCTCTACTTCACATGTCCCTGCACAGGCACCCCAGTTACCCCAAGCAGACCAGCCTCCATGAGCTAGGGATGAAACGGAGTAAAATATAAATAAGTTTAACATAAATTAAAGTCATAGAATCTGTGTAATGTCACAGTGCTACTGATGTAGCATGATGGTTAATTAAAAAACGTCAGCATTTTTTTCAAATTAAAAACAACTGACACCTTCTGACCAGTCAAACTGAATTTTCTAATATGATTGTTGATTGTTTTTCTATTACAGTACAGCTCAAGTACCAGCTGCAAATTAAATCACAGTTTTGTATTAAGGCACTCATTCCAATGCATTAACAGTACATTGATGTGGTAAAGCCTGGAGTTGATTTTTAACATTAATGGAAGAAGCCTCCCTGTCAGAACTTTGAAAAAAAGGAAATACTGTTCCTTTCATTTTTTTTCATAGTGGGAAAATCATTAACATAGCAAGCTGTATATTATTTTGCACTTTTAACTTAGACAAACAGTGAGGGGCAACAATTGGTGGTGGGAAACAACTGTTTATAGCTGTTATAGTGTAAGTCAGGGGTGACCAAAAGCTTTTCAAAGGCGGCCAGATTAGACCACATCAAAATACCTGAGACCTGGTCACCAAAATATTATTTTAGAGCCCTAATGTAGTGAATTTAATTGTAGTGAAATAACTGCAGCAGGGTATCATAAGATCATAAGATGACATTGACTACTTGAGTTAGTGGCAGGTGCAAGGATTCACAAAAGGTTTTCCATGCTTAGTGGTTGGAAGCATCGCCACTTTTTAGCTCTAGTAATGTTCTATGTCCTGTTTGCTCTGATAAAAAGTTGTTTCTGCCCAGAGAGCGTCCAGCTGCTTCAGTTTCTCTGACTTTCATCCTCTGAATTTTTTTTTTTTTGCATCGCTCATGATTTGTTTCAGAATGTCTCATGATATTAAATTCTTTAATTACTGCAACAGATTTTTGACGTAAGAGGCACACTCACTGTTAACATTGTGCTTTTTGTCTGTAGCCATGACTAAATATCATTCAGTAAATTAATTAATTAAATTAACTGGGAGATAAGACTGAAGTTGGTTTCTTATTCACCAGCTTCTTATTCAGATTTTTTTTTGTTTCCACTTTCTGCCTAATTCTGATATCAATATCTCTTCATTATGAAGATGTAAAAAAAATCAGTTCTGCATGAAAGTAAATAATACACTTTCAAAATACTCAACAGTATACAGAAATTTACTGTCGAATATTTTTTTATATTATATTTTATTCAAATAATAAGATAATTGTGTTGGAATTATTTTTTTAAAAATATTTAAAAATCCTACAGTTAAATTTCTTGACACTAAGTATTTCTACAATACAAAACTTTCAAAGCCCCTCCCACTCCAACAGCAGTTGACCAATAGAGATTTAAGGTGAACGATTTCTTCTAAGACCCACCCCCCATAAAAATAAATGCGCTAAAAGTCAGAAGCAAAAAGAAAGATTGCAGAAGCAAAAAAACTGCATCAGAAAAATCTGCAAATAGAAAAAAATTAAAGCTAAATGAGAGTGTGAATCTTTTTGGAAAATGAATTTTGATTTGATTCTCATTACTTGCATTTGCAAAATATTTTTTACACTGTGATCACTAATATTTTGCCTGTGGGTTTTATTATTTTACTTGAAATTTTGATATTTTATTTTGTTATATTTACAATCACTGACCAACTGCTGAGGTATAAGAAGAGTAAAGCACGCCACTACATACTGTTATTAGAAAATAATCAATCCTGCCATTGATTACTTTTCTCTAGCAGCATGCCCTGTTGTGTTTTATTCTTTACATGATTAAAATGTTTGTTATTCAATATTGAGAAAAAAGGTTATAATACTTGGGCAGACAATCCCTGTGTCACAATCTGCGACTTCCTCACTGTTGCCGTTGCAAATACCACCGCATACGGCAGGGGGGTTAGAGCAGGTCCTCTTCCTCTTTTTGATTCCTCTTTCACAGGTAACTGAGCACGGCTGCCATCCACTCCACTCAGACCATTCTCCATTTTCTAAAATAAAATCCAGGTATATACTACATATACATACATACATACATACATACATATATATATATATATATATATATATATATATATATATATATATGATTAAAATATTGTGGACTCCTGACCATCACACCTATATGTGGTGCCACAAAGTTGAAAGCACACAACTGTATAATGCAATGCAAGGTCTAAAAAGAAATAGTTTGTCAAAGCTGAAGTGTAAGAACTCAAGTGACCTACAAAGAGCCCTGACCTCAACCCCACTAAAAAATTTTGGGATGAACTGGACTGCTGACTGAGCCCCAGGCCTCCTCGTCCAACATCGGTGCCTGACATCACTAATGCTCTTGTGGCTGAATGAGCAAATCCCCACAGCCACGCTTCCCAGAAGAGTGGAGGTTATTATAACCATAAAGGGGGACTAAATCTCAAAAGGGATTTTCAACAAGCACATATGAGTGTTATAGTCAGGTGTCCACAAATTTTTGGCTATATAGTGTAGTTTTCTACTTGGACAGCAGCTGATGTCTTCACAAGGTTTAGTTTGTATATTTCCTACAAGGTGAGGGTCATGGCACTTCCCTAAGCCGTAACAGGCACGTCGTCTCTGCCTCACTCCCTCAGTACAAGTCACTGAGCATGCACTCCAGGAGGACCACGTGGTCCATGAAGCATACCTGTGAGCAAACATTTAGCAACATTAAACATGCATTAAAAAAATTCAGGGGTATTTATAAGGATTATTATTATTATTTATTATTATTTTTTTTTTACTAATGTCTTAGATTAAATTGTTGGTCTTGTATAGGAGTCAGTAAATTGCAGACTGCATAATGTGGAATTATATTAATTTCAGTGGAAATTATGATGTCAGGTTATTTCTGTCCCAGCCTTCTGGTACCAACAATGAATTGTACCACCCGGTTTGGTCATTTCCCTAGTCATTTCTTGTGTTTAAGTAATTTCTGAGATCTCTACTTCCTAGTTTGTATGTAGTCTCATTTCACACTGGTAACTCTTATTCCCTTTCTGCTTTGTGTTTGTTTTGCACTTTATTTAATTAATCTCCCACACTACTGTCTAACCTTGATCCACAATACAGTGATACCACAATTTACACAGTGCTGTAGATTTTAATGTAATACCTCTGATTTTATAATATGGATGAAATTAAAGGTCAGTGAACAGATCTCACAGATTTTAAATAAATGTTTTGAAAACCTTACATTTTAATGAGTGGTCCACATGAAATGTTGCCGTGTGTAACGCAGCCAAATTAAAATGTTTAGTAATCATAACAGAATTAATGCCTTTCTTGAAAGGTTTGTAGGAACGGTTAGTCACTTGCTGGGTCCAGTATACATAAAGGACTACAGGACAACGGCAGTAATTAGAGCATAACTTACCTACAAGACTTGCAATCATTTCCTTTATCCTGATAGGCATATGCAGGATTCATGCAACAGTCATCAAATGGCACTTGCCCCAAAACATTAGTGCACGTTCCATCTGTTGGGTGAAAAGCTGCATAACACTGCACCATCTCGGGGACTGAAAAAACCCACAAAACATTGTTTTATATTTGTCAGTGTAACACAAACAGCAATTTAGATTACACTTAATTATATTATATTATATTATATTATATAATATTATATTATATTATATTATATTCAAACCTGTTTGCTGGACATGAAGCACAAGCACAAGGAGTGCTATAATATGCATTATTGTCCTCATTATTGGCTTCCCATGTAGAGATCTAAATTTCAAAACCTAGAGTATATGGTAAAAATAGAAAAATAATTCCCATCAGACTGACAAAATAATTCTATTGTGCACAAAAAAGGTTTCAGATAAGTTACTAACCTATGCTGTTGGCTACTGTATTTGATTAGTCTCTGCTTTTTCTTTTTAGCACTTGCCCTGAGGCTGGTCTCACAATACTCTTTCCCAATGACCAATCAGAAAGTTCACAACAATTACCCACTGAGTACGTGAGGAATCAAAATATTCCTTATTTGGAAAGGTGCAAGTCATCAAAATTAAAAAAAAAATTGTACAGTGTATATTATTTGATATGAGTTAATTTTTATTGTGGGGTAATTGAAAGGAGTATGATTGTGTATAATATATTTTGTCAGTTAATGCTTTGTCAGTTCTTGTGTTTGATAAAAGAAAGCAATGTAGCTGTTAGTTACTTTACTGGAATTGATTTTCTGTTCTCTCTTCCCGTAACAGAAATACGGCCAGTGACCTCACTTGTTGTTGTGGTGCCAGCATATGACCTTAGCTTAACTGTTGTATTTAGATAAATTTAATATACATTTGTGTATAGCCATATTTATCCTAAAATGTTTCATAGACCATGCAGAATTTTGGAAAGTTTCATTGTGGATTAAAATTTTGACTATTAGGTTTGAAGAATGTTAAACTGTTGCTTTAAAATATCCCAGGCAAGTTGTGCACTTAGAACTTTAGTCTGATCAATAATGTATCAGCTGAAAAGGTTCATGTTTGCTTTGGCTTATGTACAGCATTTAATCTTGTTTAAGCACCTTTTTCTCCTGTTGTGGGACGAAAATTTGAACAGCCATGTGTGCCTGAAAAGCCTGATTTCATTGGCAATATTTTAGATCTTCCTATTCTTCACACAAATATTAACTTTCCAAAAAGATTCAAAACAGATTCAGTTTAGATAAAAAAGGATAAAGTAGATTTCTTAATGGTTCATCCTTTTTTCCTACATAGATTCTTTTTCCTAGATTCCTCTACATAGAACTGGTTGTTTCCTTATCATAGAGGGTTATAAGTAGAGATTTTTTTTAACATCTCGCTCACACCTATTCCCATAGAAAATTTGACCAAGCCTGCCTACTCCCTCAGAAAATTCGACCAATCTCTTCCACTCCCATAGTTATTTGTTGTTACCTGCCTGTATTATTTATTTCTAACATATTTAATTGATTCTATTTCCCAAAATATATAAACACATTTGTAATTTAAACTATGACACTAATCAGGTTAAAGAAGTTACTCAGGATGAATCCATGCATCATAAATGCATCATACAGCACCGCACGAGTACCCAGTGCGTTTCTATATTAATTTACATAGCCCTGTTTTGCCCCACAAGCTTCAAATCTGAATTCCTGTTCATACATGCATGAACGTAAAATCTTCCCTGGGTGATATTGTTTTGTGGGCTCCCAGTACCAATGCACACTTTTCAAGTAGAACCCGAGCTATGGTGCTTTAACTACCTAAGGAGCCCTTAAAGAGCCCTTTTTTCTAAAAGTGGGTGTGATGTAGAGCAAAAAGTTCCACAAGCAGGGTTATCTAAAATTTAGATCTTTTCAACTTTTAAACAGTCAACTCAACAAGGAAGTCAGTGTCCAGAGGGGGAAGTAGGCTTGTCTGTTTAGCAGTTTCTTATGTCATCATTATGAAATAAACAAAAATTTGACATTTCCCAACTGAAAGGAACTTAAAAAGACTTTGTATGTTTATTGTTTGCCTATTACAATTAACATAAATACACTATTATGGCCAAATATTTGTGCACACCTGACCATCACACCCATATTTACTGGAACTATGGACCCCCAAACAGTTCTAGCATGACAATGCCCCTGTGAACAAAATGAGGTCCATAAACACAGTTTGCCAATGCTGGAGTGGAAGAACATTCTACTGGCCTGCAGGAAACACTGTCCTCAACCCAAATGACCACCTTTGAGATGAACTGGAACACTGACTGTGCCCCAGGCCTCTTTGCCCAACATCAGTACCCAATCTCACTAATGCTCCTGTGGCTGAATGGGAAAATTCCTTCACCCTTCCCAGAAGAGTGGAGGTTATTATAACAGCAAAGGAGGGACTACATCTGGAATGGGATGTTCAAAAAGCACATATGAGTAAGATGCTCAGGTGTAACAAATTTGACCATATAGTGTATATGGAGAATGCAGTGTAAAACAATTATTGACGTAAAGTGGTTGAAGCAATTTGAGGAAAAAGATTTTTATAAAAACTTCAGTCTGTGATGTTTACATGTTCTTCCTTCTTAGTTTTATTATAGTCATATTCAAGGCCCCTCACTCTGACTCCATTTTTAGTATTCAGGAAGGCACTGGTGTACTAACATCCAGACATGGAACAGGTCGGCCAAAGAAAATGACAACATTTGATGACAGAAAAAGAGCTGTGAAGAAAAACCCCAAAACAACAGTCAGTGACATCACCAACAACCTCCACAGGACAAGGTGAAAGTATCACAATCCATTATTCAAAGACTTTGAAAACAAAAATATAGAGGCCATACCACAAGATGCAAACTCATCAGCAGTAAAAATCAGAAGGCCAGATTAGAATTTGCAAAGAAATATAGAGATGATCCACAAAAGCTCTGAAACCAAGATTAACTTTTACCAAAGTGTTGGAAAGGCCTAAGTGTGGAGAACAAATGAATCTGCTCATGATCCAAAACATATGAGCTCATGGGTCAAGCACGATGGAGGTAGTGTCATGGCTTGAGCTTGCATGGCTGCTTCTGGAATGGACTTACTGATCTTTATTGATGGTGTAACTCATTATTGGTTGCAACAGAATGAATTTAGAAGACTACAGAAAAATTCTATCTGCTCATTTACAGAGAAATGCATCCAATCTAATTGGGAGGAACTTCATCATGCAGCAAGATAGTGACCCAAAACACACTGCCAACACTACAAAAGTAGAATGCAACAGTTTGGTGATGTTAGGTGGTCGCCAGCTTACATTTATGGCATTTGGTAGACACCCTTATCCAGAGCACTTACAAAATGTGCTGATCCATTTTTGGCCTTGTAGACAAGAATCAGTGTTTTGAAACTGATGCAGGCAGCTACAGGAAGCCAGGGGAGGGATCGTAGCAACGGGTGGCGTGGGAGAACTTAGGAAGGTTGAAAACCAGTCAGGCAGCTGCATTCTGGATTAGTCGCAGAGGACGAATGGCACTCAGAGGCAGACCTGCCAGAAGAGATTTTCAGTAGTCCAGTCTCAAAATGACAAGGGACTGAACAAGCACCTGAGTGGCTTGTGTGGAAACAAATGGACGAATCCTTCTGATGTTATAAAGGAGAAATCGACATGAGCATGTCAGTTTAGCAAAGTGAGAGAAAAAGGACAGTTGATTGTCCATAGTTACCCCAAGGTTGCGTGCAGTAACCAAAGGTGAGATCAGAGAGTTGTCCAGGGAGATAGCAAGATCCTGACATAGGGATGAATCACCTGGGATGAACAGCAGTTCAGTTTTTGTTTCAGTTGATGAGCAGTTATCCATGATGAGATGTCTGCCAAACATGCAGAGATGTGAGCAGAAACATGAGTGTCTGAGGGAGGGAAGGAGAGGATGAGTTGAGTGTCATCTGCATAGCAATGGTATGAAAACCTATGTGATGATATGACCGCACCAAGAGATTGACTATAGAGGGAAAACAGAAGAGGACCAAGCACTGAGCCTTGTAGGACACCAGTGGAGAGTCTGTGGGGAGTAGACGTGGATCCCCTCCATGTCACCTGATATGACCGACCTTCCAGGTAGGAAGCAAACCATTGCCATGCTGCATCACGAATTCCAAAACTCATGAGGGTATTGAAAGTCATGAAAGTCTTGTGGTTGACTGTGTCAAATGCCGGTGAAAGGTCGAGGAGGATGAGGACTGATAAGAGTCTGGCTCACCTAGCAGCATGTAGCTTATCAGTGACAGCCAAAAGGGCAGTCTATGTGGAATGTGCCACTTTGAAGCCAGATTGTTTAGAATCTTGGAGGTTGTTTTGTGAGAGCTGATTATAGACAGTTCATTCAAGGATTTTAGAAAGAAAAGAGAGAAATGATACCCATCGGTAGTTGCTGATGTCAGAGGGATCCAGAGTGGGTTTCTTCACGATGGGAATAACCTTTGCTCTCTTGAATGCAGTTGGTACATGACAGATGTTATGAAGCCATTGATGATAGTGGTGATAAAGGGGAAGGGGTCTTGAGAGATGGTCTGGAGCATTGTGGAAGGGATTGGATCCAATGAGCAGGTGGTAGGATTGCAGGACAAGATGACTTGCCGGATCTCTTCTGTTGCTAGTTTAGAAAAATGTGCCAACAAAGGAGAAGGGGAATCCTCAGTGTGCAGTGTAGGAGTTGAGGTAGAAGTGAAATTCTGGCAGATTCTTTCAATCTTCTCATCAAAAAAGGTGGCAAAGTCTTCATAAGTCAGGGATGACGGAGCAGGAGGAGCCAGTGGGTTGAGTCGAAAAGATGTTGTGGTGCTTGTTTGGATCTTGTGCAGAAGTATCCAGCTTTTCCTTGTAGAAAGCAGTCTTAGCAGAAGTCAATTTTGTCTGAAGAAGAAGTCTGAGAATTTGGACCGGAGAGCACAGTAAGAGGCAAGATCTCTGTCAAGTTGTGGTTTCTTCCATTATCTCTCTGCTGTTCTTATTTCTTTCTGATTGCTGTGTAAGATAGCCAAGGAACATGGCAGGAAATCTTTCTGGCTTTAGAAGGGAGCAGTGGATAAGGAGAGTGAGGAGAAGAAAGTGTCTGTGGTTAATGGTATGGAGGAAAAGGAGTCAGGGTCTGGAGGGGATGATAGGGTGCATGAGGCTATGGAGGAAGAGGAGATAGAGTGGAGGTTTTGATGAGCGGGAGAGAATTATTGATAGTTGGTTTTAGGCAAGATAGGGAGGGTGAAGGTGAAGGATACCAAGTGATGATCGGAGATGTGGAGTGGGGTAGCATTGATGTCTGTTGCTGGAGGGGGTGGCTGAAGACAAGGTCCAGGGCATTTCTTTCCTTGTGTGTGGGACGGCAGCTGTTGAATGTCAAGGAGGAGGAATACAGAAGAGGGAGAAGGCAAGACGGCTGGAGCTTGTCAGAGGGGAGGTTGAAGTCTACGAGGACAGTAAGAGGGGTGCTGTCGGTAGGGAAAAGACTGAGGAGCATGTCCATTTCTTCAAGGAAGGCCCCTAGGGGACCAGGAGCATGGTATATGACAATGATGAGAAGGTTGATCGGGGAGGTAACTGTAACTACATGGAATTCAAAGGATGACAAGTTGAGATGAGATGAGGAAAGAGGTGTGAAGCACCATCTCCAAGACAACAGCGGACCTGTACCACCACCACCGTGAGAGAAAGCATAAGCAGAGGATAGAGCAGCCGGATGTAGTGTCTAATTGTAGATCTGGAGACTTGGTGAGCCCCAAAATGCTACCATCCTTCTCAAGTTCTCAGACTGTGATCCTTGGAAAAATTGAAATGGAAATTTCATCATGAGAAATGGAAATATGGAAAAATCAGATACTATTCAGTTCAGTTACAGCTTAACACAGTTATTGCAAGCAAGGGATATGCAACCAAATATTAAGTGTTATTTATTTTAAGACTATCTGTTCCAATACTTTTGGTCACCTAACGATTGGATGGTTTGCCACCAAAGGTGCCATGACTACACAACTAGATGTAAATATCAGAAAATAAAAGCTGAAATTTTGACCTATTGTCTCATATTCATTTTTTGATCTCAATCCCAAATGTCTTCATTGTATACCAAAAACAACAGATTTGGCCTTGGCATTCCAATATTTTTTGAGGGGGCTGTACATGTTATGTGTTGTGTTTTGGGGGTGGTCCACGAGGTTCAGGCAGAATATGCTAGGGGGCCGAAAAAATGTTGAGAACCACTGTTCTAGGAAATGTTATCAAATTTATAGTCAGCTACAGAATTATTGGTACCATTGGTAAATATGGGATATGAAAAATGTCTTTGTGGTTAAATAACTTAACTGAAAATATGAGAAAATTGTAACTGAAATTATTTATTCCAAGAAAATAAAAAAAAAATTCTAAGATTTTACAGAACCACATATTACAATTATCGAATATAAATTTGTATAAACAAAATTGTAACTGAATGAAGCATGTTTCATTTTCTCTTTTACTTTTACAAGTTCAGGAGCTCTAAAGCAATCCAAGACAAAATTTCCATGGCAAAAATATCTCCAAGGATCACAGTCTGAGAACTGCAGAATGATGGTACCATTTTGGTGGTTACCAAGTCTCCAGATCTACAATTAGACACTACTTACATTCCAACAAACTATTTGGAAGGTATGGCAGAAGAAAGTCTTTTCTTTCATTTAATCACAAACATAAGTACCTGGAGTTCTCTAGACATTACTGGAATTTAGTTATTATTTTTTTGTTTTTACCTGCCCATATTATTTTCTAACATATTTAGTTGGTTCTTTTTCCTAAAATATGAACAAATTTGTAATTTAAACCACTGCCACTGTAAACAGGTTAAGGAATTTTGTCAAGATGCATGGATAAATCTAGTAAACCCAGTACTCTTCTATGTTAATTCACATGACCCTGCTTTGTCTCACAAGCTTCATATCTGAATTCCTGCTCCTAACACATGAACATAAAATCTGCCAGTTGTGACTTCTTTTTGTGAGATCCCACTCATAATGTGCACCTTCACCCTGTATAAGAAGCTATGGAGCTTTAAGGAGACCGTGAGGAACCCTCTTTTCTATGAGTGGGTGCGATGTACAACAGAGAGTTTCACAAGCAAACTTATCTAAAATTTAGACGTTTTCAAGTCGTTTTAAACCGTTCAAGTAAACAAGCAAGTCAGTGTCCAAAAGGGGAAGTAGTCTGTTTGGTTTCTTTGGTTTGCTACAGAAAAATTTGACATTACGACATAAACACAGTTTCGACATAAGCACAACTGAAAGGAAGTTTAAAAGCCTTTATATTTTATTGTCTTACTACTACTACAAATAACAATTATATGGAGAATGGAACATAAAATAATTATTTTAATGTTTTTGGCAACAGACACTCCAAGTGTGTTAGTCAAAAGTAGAAGGATGGTTATAGAGAAAAGATTTTTAGTTATGCATGTAACCACATTTCTACGAACACTGGATAATCTCCAGGGGTGGTGGGAATGACCTGGATACCTTTATGTGTTCAAGAAATTCATGAAGTGACTGTATAATGTAGAATTTACATAATCATCATTATCATATAGTAATTGTTCCCTGGAGCCTTCTTGCCGAGTTCCTGCTGGTCTGGCGCCGCTTCTGATTGAGAGGGAAACCTGGAGGGTTAGCCAATAATTAGTGTTTTTCCTAGTATTTTCCCCTCTCCTAACCACAATCCAAATAAACCAACCAACTTTGAACTGACTGGTAATGTGTTTGGAGATGACTTTCACATTCACATCATTGGAAGGGGCAATGTTAACCCTGTAGAACGCCATTCGCATGTGATCTGGGATGCATCCCAAAACGTGTTGTCATAGGACAAAATATCAAGGAATCAATGAGACATCAGCTAGACTTTTAAAAGTTATGCAGAGGAAGCAATGAACGAGGAGACAGGAGGCTTCAAGATCAACACACCTTTCTTATGGAGAAGTAATTGTATTGTAGTATGTGATGTAAGCATGTAGTATAAATGCTCCACCTCTCCCAGAAAAATCTAATTCCAATAAGTGATCTAATTATCAAAAGAAATAATAAAAAAAATAATAATATATCATTAGTTAGAACCAAAGGGCACAAACAAACCTTGAATAAAAATCCATTAAAATGTGCAAGACTTAAAAAAACCCCTATACATATGATAAGTAATATTAGATTTTTACAGACTAAAACAAGCATTTAAATGTTTTAACTGATGTTTATTCTGTGTTTAATCACAACACATAGTTCTACTTATAGATGTTTGGATTCGTTATGCCATTTTTTGTCTACATAATGTCATCAATAAGTGAAGAAAAAGAAAAGGGAAAAAAAAGGTCCTATACTTTTTTTCGTTATCAGTTCAACTTGTCATCAAAAACAGCATGCATCAGAAACAAAGTGACTCTTCTTACCTTTAAATGAGTTATGCCGTACACACAAGTATTTGATTTAGACCAATCAACATACAGACATATTCGCTGGTTAACTCTATAACGCTGTACTCATCACAGTTAGCTGGATAGCTTGTTGCTAACAAACCACGACCATTTCGCCAGCATTTCTTATGATGTCATTACGACCTGCGAATTACCGCTAACGAGGCAAATCGACCGCAGCTTTGCTGTTTTTGGATACTGCTGGGATTGTTGACATAAATCTAGGCAAATACAGCACGGCCGGGGCGACACCAGGCGGCGGCATAAGACAATACAACAAATCCCCATCCTTCAAATGTATAGTTAGTGTAGTGTTCAAGACCACCTTAGCCAAGACCGAGTCAAAACAAAGCCCAAAGCCAGTGAAATCCGAGTCAAGACCGAGTGTGACAAGGTGCAAGACCAAGACGAGACCAACACCACACATGGCCGAGTTCATGTCAAAACTGAGACCAGACCCTTAGATGTGATCATTTGCTGGTTATAGTATCTTACTAACTAAAATAATCCATTTACTTCGATATTATTATGTACAAATAAGTATACAGGACATGTAAAGCATAGGCCATTCTTCAAGTGTTGCAGTGTAATGCTGTTATATTTCACTGGTACATAAAGCACGTTTCTTACATATGCGGCATTTGGCAGACGCCCTGATCCATAGCAACTTACATTCATCTCATTTCAGCAGGTGTGGGTTAAGGGCCCTGCTCAGGGTGTGGGATTTAAACTCACGACCTTCTGATCAGAAGTCTAACGTCTTAACCACTGAGCTGCGTTAGGGAACATGCATGAGGTAAATGAAATGACATGACAATGATGGTTTATCAGCACATGTAAAGATTTGCAAATCAAAACACATTTTCTTTGATTTAAGCACACAGCAGGTAAATAAATTGCATTAAAAACTAGAACTGGTTTTGGCTCATACAGCTTTCTGAGACTAAATACAGCTGTAAAGGGAACATTACAAGGTACTTGATCATGGAAATGATGTTATGGTCTCAGGTGGTGTCGAAGCAATATTTCGAGTCTTCGTAGGCCGAAACCGAGACAAGACCAAGACCACTGATTTGTCTTAAGACTAAGACCGGTCTCGACAACCACAACACTAATAACTGCATGCTTTAGCATGTCAACATCGCGATTAACGTCTGCCTGGACTAAAGTATATTTCATTTGTCTTTAAGATATTTGATTTAACTACATACATGATGTTGAACTGGGGCAGGACAGTCGCATCTTAGTATAATTAATAATCATTACCTAAACACATATCATAAACATTTCATCTTATTGGCAGTGATTCACTTCTAAAAAATAAATTTATTTATACAAACAGTCCACTACGACTTCTCCTTGTTGGTAAAAATATTCGTCTAAACACAAATGCAAATAATTCATGATTCTCCTAAAATAATAATGTGTGAAACAACAACCATACTAAATAGTAATGTGACATATTAAATAATCGACTAATACTACTGATAATAATAATAATAATAATAATAATAATAATAAAATACCCGGTAAGGCACGTCATCAGGCCACGCCCCGTCTCCGCACGTCTCCGTCACGCCACGCTTGACGCGCAGTGTAAGTGTGGGTTTGCTGTCAGTCCTGTGAGCAATCAAAGCAGGATTTAGCCAAAGTTTACTTGGATACTTTATCAACGATTTTTAGCTCCCTGTCTCTAACAGAAGGTCAACTCATACAGAAAGAATAACAGCGGATTATTATCTATGTGTTAATAAGTTTGTACCTCTAAAAGGGCGACGCGCATTAGCTTAGCTAGCTAGCAGCAGGCTACCATGTAAAGAGACAAATCGGATATTGTGGACTGAAGCAATGTGATGGTCAACCAGAGGAAGACTACTTAAACTACTTATTGTCTGGTCATGCGACCGCTACGTATAGACAGCTGTTGCTTGGAAATAATTGATATCTACAGAAAACGAAAGTTGGTCACTCATCCTTCGTCCTGGGAGCCTTAATCGAGACCAAACAGCAGGAACAGCAGGTAGGACTGCTGATGACTAACGACGTGGATGTTTGTGTTGTTCCGGCAGTTAGAAAACAAAACACAGTAACTTTGGGCACCTTAAACACTACTAAGCTGCGTAGGCTATAGATAACTTAGTTTGGTATTTTTTGACACACTTAAGTTTTCTCTCAGTATGGTTTGGACCATTCAGCGCTAGCTGGGCAGCTAACTAGCTAGTTAAGGCAAGTTGTTTTTCTGGGCTTGTTTGCGGTTTTCTCCTGACAGACGCTTAGTAAGCAATGTTAGCTAGCCCTGCTTTGTAGCTGAAAGTAGCTTAAGTGAACTAGAATAGCCAAAAAAGGGGGGAAAAACATATTTGGCAAAACGGCTGCTTCACAGAAGTATATAAATAATTGGTTAGAACTACAAAATCAGCACAGCTATCTAGCTAACCTCATTATGCCTGTGGTTTGCTCTTGGGTATAATTCTCACGCTAGGTTTTGTGACTTAAGTTTTGCTGGGTAATACATTTTCGAGTTTACTAGTAGCTTGCATGTTTGTCCTATCATAAATCCAGGCTCTGATTTTCGTGCAAACTGGTAGTTCTGTTTCAGCAGCAGTGTTATTCTCCATAACAGACCCCCAGTTTTACTAGGAGCCACTTCTGGGTTTGGGACGCCTCCTCCTCCTCCTCCTCCTCTTCATCATCATCATCATCAACAACAACAATGTGGCAGCCTTGTCACTGATTTTTTTATTTTTAAACATTGTAGGAAAGGTTTGTGGCAATGCTGTTGTCTCAGGTTGCAGTAGATAGTAGTAAAGATCTTTGTTTAAACGCTTTGCACTAAACCCTAAATAATACATGGAAGTCAGACTTCACAATATATTTGTATACAGTGCAGAAATGGCCTATTTTTCAGTACTGCTGTAAATTTGAACGTTATTTCGTATCGTTTACATAATACAAGCTAAACACAGCTATGCCAAGGTATGGATATGTTTAAATAGGGGTTGATCATGCAGACATAGAATAAATAAGGATGTTTTTTTGTATCTTTGCTTCTGTATATCTTCATGTCTACATCACACAGTTATATTGACTAGACCAGGGGTCATCAACTGGCAGACAACAGTCCAGATTCAGACCCAGTAAAGTATAAAAAATACTGTAGCAGAGCCAATCAACATACTGTGAGGGGAAATGAGTATTCAGACACTTTTATACCCCCCTGTATACAGTATATCCACTTAAAATTTACACACATATCTTTTGACTCTGTACTTGTAAATATGAATAAAAAGGTATGTATTCATAAGCATAAAAAGATGTGTTAAAAAACAAAAATGATAGAGAAAAAAACTTATTCAGACACTATATTAAAAAAGACAAAAAAAACCCCACCTTTTTGCATTATAAAAGACGTTCACGCAACAAGTAGCAATTATGGTGAAGGTGATTTCTCAAGGACAGCATTATTAAACAACACTCAAATGGACAAAGAGCTTAAACATCTGTGTCAGTACAGTTGGTTTGATGATATGCAAGTGGAATGTTCATGCAACCACAACTGATCCTCCCTTGACAGGAGCGCCATGCAAGATTTCACGACGTGCTGTTAAAATAATGATAAGTAAGGTAAGCGAGAAGCCAGCAGTCATTCAAAAAGAGTTGAAGGACAGCCTGAAAGCAGCAAGAATGACAGTTACATAGAGAACAATAAGTAAAGAACTGCACTTCAGTCATCGTTATTCCTACACACAATGGAAACCTCCGCTGCTAATAAAAAAGAAGCACAGAGATGCATGTTTGAAAGCATTTAGATAAATCAGCACTCAAATAGAACAATATACTTTGGTTAGAGAAACAGAAAAATAGATCTCTTTGGCAATAATTCAGTTCATCATGTTTGGAGAAAGAAATGTATAGCAGTATTGGCTTTAGGGCAATTAATCTACTGACAGTACCTGGTTAAATCCATAACATTGACCATACTAATCACTGTTTTGAGAAGGTAATCCTCAATTTTAGAGTGACGTTGTTACAAGTTGCTAACGCTACTCTCTTGTTGCTGTACTGCAATTTCAGTTCAAATTGTTGCACGAATAACCACCCAGGCCTGTAAATGTAAAAATTTAGTTAAAGTAGCTTTTTATGAGCTTTACATGTTCTGATAGAGCAAAAAATACATGCTTTCATGGAGGTTTTCCAATTAGCATCTCAAACATGCCAAGGTGGCAAGTGACCGTCATTACAGGTTGCTAATTACCACTTACAAGGCACCACGAATGCTGCATATACACTATATAGCCAAAAGTTTGTGGAAACCTTACCATCATACCCATATGTTGTTCTTCCCCAAACTGGTGCCACAAATGTGGAAGCACACAGTTGTATAGAACATCTTTGTAGGCTATAACATTACAATTTCCCTTCACTGGAACTAAGGGGCACAAACCTGTTCCAGCATGACAGTGCCCTGTGCACATTATCATTATCACAAGAAGACATGTTTTGCTAAGATTGGAGTGGTAGAACTCAAGTGGCCTGTACAGAGCCCTGACCTCAACCCCACTGAACAACTTTGGGATGAACTGGAATGGTGACTGCCCCCAGGCCTCCTCACTGAACATCAGTACCTGACCTCACTAATGCTCTTGTGGCTCAGTGGGCAAATCACCACAGCCACACTCCAAAATGTAGTGGAAAGCCTTCCCAGAAGAGTGGAGGACTAAATCTGGAATGGGATGTTCAACAAGCACATGCTGTATGAATGTTTTGGTCAGGTGTTCACAAATTTTTGGCCATATAGTGTATCTCACTGGCCAAGAAACTGAATCTAGGGAGAAGATGGATGTCTCAATAAGACGACAAGTCCAACTTACAGCTGAAATAACTCCAGAAGGCCTTGCATGGTATAGCCAATCTACCGACTTGAATGCCATAAAAAATTTACTGAAGATTTTGAAATTGTGAATCCTTTAACCTTGGGGAATTGAAGATGATTTGCAAAGAAGAATGGGTCAAGACTGAGCCACAATGCAGCAATAAAGCCAGTTACTTCTTACCATAGATGTCTCGAAGCTGTAGCAGCTATGCAGCAAGTACTTTGTGGTAATTTGTGGTGTCCGAATACTTTTTTCTCTATCACTTTTGTTTTTTAAATATATCTTTTTTATGAGTATTTTAAATACATCCTTTTTTTTTTGTACATCCTACATCCTGTACATCCTACATCCTGTTCATATTTACAGTATGAAAAAACATGCAACATAAAATGACATTATATTAAATAACAAATATAAAAGTGTGCCAATACTTTTCCTCCCTCACTGTATGGGGGAAAAAAAAATCTGGCTGTAGTTCGGCAAGTCTATTTTCAAAACATGAACCTTCGCAGCTTATGTAGCAGATGCTCTACTGCAGTTTGTCCAGTCACACTCATTTATATAAATTATTTAGCTGAAGACGATTGGGCAAAGTAGCATGCATTTCTCCTTGTGTCTCATCTGTTCAGAGTCCAAGTGGAAGCTAGGGGTGTTACGGTTTGCAAGTTTCACAGTATGATAACCAGGTCTAAAAATAGTCTAAAAATAGTCTAAAAATATCATGTACAAGCTGGTGGTGACAATTAAAGGAAATATATTGTATGTTATGAAATCTTTGTACAAACGTCTATTTATTTGTACAAACATGCACACACCAAAATAACAATTGGAAACAAAAATCCTCTAATTATTCTTCTTTCTGTGGGATAAGACAGAAAGTTCATAACTGTTGCCATAAATATTGATGTGTGTAGTAATTATGATTGATTTGCATGGGATAAATAATCGCTGCATAACTCACAGAGATCAGAGTGTCTTCAAAATGTATTTATAGTGGCCACACTAAAAATTCCATACATAACCTTACCTTATTTTATTGCAGTATTTCTCTTCACCTAGACCCTGTGTTTCTTTGTATATGCACCAATGACCTTTACTTTCCAGCCACACTATAAACATATGGATAGAATGACTATGATTGAAGCATATGTGACAATAAATATGCTTAGCTGTCAGTCTGTTCCTATTTATGTGTCTGTGTATTAATACACATAGAAATGATTTGCATGGATGACTGTGTAAAAACAGCAGCACAGCTAAACCTACTACGGCATATCTACAGCTATCGGTTTGATAACTATTTGAACATTTTAACCATTCTTTTGCTTTTTTTTTTAATGCCAGACAGACACACACACACACACACACTTTTTATTGGCTCTGTACAAGAAAATTACTTTATTACAGCAGCCACAACAGATTAGAAAAAAGAAATAGGTGTAGAAATAAATTGTACAAGATACTATAAATAGGTCAAGCTTATGCATCAATAAATACAGCAACCAAACAGTTAGTATATTGGACCTGTAATTTCACTAGCTGGTATGATATTGCACGTTCAGATTTAAGACAAAAGTTGAACAGTGTGATAGCAGACTGACTTCTGACTCTCTGACTTGTACAGTCTCATTCAATGATACAGTTCTGTACTTTACTGATACCGTGTGTTATGTAACATATCAAATAACCAGAGCAAACATCAAGTACAGCTATATTGAATGCAAAATAAACCAACACTGTAGAATGCAGCTAATCTCTGTGTGGTTCTGTCTAATACTACATGCTTTACTAACCAAAGCATGTCCACATGTTCAGGCATGAGGTGAGTTCAGAGGCATTTAACACCCCCACTGAAGTACAAGCCCTATTCATTGAGAAAGTATCAGTGTTGCTTAAAAGTTGTAATTGTGCCTGACGGGAGTGGTCTGCTCATCAGATGTTCATGTCCCAAAGTGCTTTGTCAAACAAAAAAAAACAACACACTACATATGATAAATAAATCCTATAATTATTCCACATTGCACATCGTTAAAAAAAAAAAATAAATAAAAATAAGCAAAAGCATACCAAGATGAGTTTGGATTTGGGGGTATTATTATAATATTATTATTATTATTAGTAGTAGTAGTAGTAGTAGTAGTAGTTATTACGTATAATGACGTTAAGCTGGCATAAATCTTGAGCTACAAGACTAGGTACAAGTGTATTCCCATCATCCTTTGAAAAGGATGATTTATGTGCTGACATTGTGTAGGTGATTCTGTGCTCCAACACATGTCAGTACTGTTGGTTCATCTGAGAACTGGCATGACTGGTTACTGACAAGTTTGAACACATGCTTTTACTATACATTTATTCTCTCTGTACTGTGCTGTGCAGGTTTCCTTATTCAATAGGCTACAAACCTACATACATTTGAATAAAATTGCTGGTATGTTTATTACTTAGGCACACATTCTTACATGACGGCCTAATAATCTTCTTATCAAAAATTCCATGGATTACATGGGTCTCAATCTGGGTTCAGCTTCCATTTTTCTCGTGACTACTTTGTGTTATTTCTGTACTCTATATCTAGTGCTGCTTGGAATTTAGTTGCGGACTTATCGCATTTCCCTAAAGCCATTGTGATAGTTATTGTGATAGATTGGTTGTAATAATGTAAATCCTAACCTTAAATTCGTACACTCCACTAAATATATACGTTTAGTTGAATCTTAGTGAGCCGTTTCCACGGAGAGCTTTTGGATTTGTTTGCTTTAAGGTAAAACGTAAGTGCACTGGCTATAAGAGCAGGAGCTTTCATTTAATTTCTGAGTAACAGGAGTTTCGTTAACAAACAGGAATGGCAAGCTAGGCTGTGTAGCTCGTGGTGGCTGAGTTCTGTGGCAGAATGCAGATTAACTGGACAGTGTTTAGAAGCTGCACTGTTTCAGAAGGTGGATTAATTAGAAAGCCAAAGTATTTCAGTGATTTGCCCAGAATCAAACAATAAGCTATTATTCCATATTTTCATGAGTTAGATTTGACATGGTGCCAAATTCACCTCAGCTAAAAAACACACGTCGCACAAATAATAATGTGTTTAAAGCCCTTTTTCCCCCTAATTATTTGACAAAATTTTTATGTATTTGAAAAAAATGTGTGGGCAGATGGTCAAAAAACTCGCAAGCTACGGTTAACTGGAATTATGTGGGAGATTAACTGGAATTGTGTGACAAATGATTACACCATACCACACAATGGTTTAACCTAGAAATGATGAAAAAACAGTTAATCACATTCTCTTCCTACAGTGTTGAATGTCAGAAACGACAATAAAAAAAAATTGTAGCTCCTCATTATCTTGGTTATTCCATCTCTCTTCTTTACTGAAACACCTCTTTTGATTAAATGATGGGAAGAAAGACTAGTCTGGCTACATGTTTCTAAAAGCTTTCACATTTTTTCGTTGACTGGGTGAGTGAGTCTAAAGTTATATTATAGATACTGATACTGAATACTGAAGTAAACATCCTTGACTTGGTAGTGGTGATACTGTATTACCCCAATTTTGTAGATGTTAGAAAAAATAAACTGTATTACACCTCCACAGTGTACATTATTATTATCAAAAATCAAGAAAAGCTCCCATGGCCTGGTTTTTGGCCTGGCTGAAATGGGCGAGGTCTCAGAATGTGATATAGTAATAAGCGGTGAGGCAGATCTCACCAAAAAAAAAAAAAAGGAACCTAATTGTTTTTGCTTTACTCTTCATACCAGTAATCTGTCTGCAGCTAATTTTAAAAAAATTTGTTTAGTGCTAATTTACAAATCTACTCAATCACACAGCTGGCACAGAAACCTCAGACAGTGGTTATAAGTGATTTTTTTTCTCATTCTTGAAAATAATTTAGAGTAATGTGTTCAGTTCTCTGATCAGTGTAGAGTTTAATTCATTTAAAGATACTTCAGGTGGCTTAATGAGCAAACCCCTCAGGCTTTTTCTGCTGTTACATTCCTGTGTTCAAAGACCATCTGCGTCATTGGCTGCTGGCTGACCTTACCTAGTCACTGAGGAGGGGGGGATCACCCAGAGTTATTTACACTTATTTATTTGCCAGTGGATACTATTTGTATTTTGGTCATTTTCACAGCTCAAATACTAAACAGACAAAATGGCTGAGTCCATTAATTCCTAATGGAGTAAAGTCTTTGGCTATTCTGTGTGTTGTTTCTCACATCTCATTGTTTTCACATTGCAAATGTTTCATTGCGAGTTAATGGAGTGATGAAAGTGCTGTGATCGGCAATATTTAAAATAAAAATGCCCACAATCTTTAATAATTTTTACTTGTAAATTGATTCCAAGTTCTAATAATACAAAATGTGGAAAAGGTCCAGGGAGTGAATCCTTATGCAGGCCACTGTATGTATTAATTATATAGTGTTGTATATTAATCTATCCTGTTGTGGCTCTGCAATTATCAGTTCATTTTTTTGTGGGACAAAAGAATATGCCAGGATTGACTGTCTCATAACATTTCTTAAATGTGTACTCTATGTTGTGTATTTCTTATCAAATGAGTAATCTTATTATGTATGCTGGTTATATGCCGGTTAACAGTGGTCCCTTTCATTTCTCGTCTCAACAGCAGGGTAGCCATAATAGCTGCATGATGGAGTGATGCAAACTTTAGCTGGCAGGCTGACGAAAAGCCATGGAGGGAGTCGAGCAAGAAGCGTCTATGGGGAAGAGTGGCAGTCTGACAGAGCTGACCGTCGTGCACAGTGTTGTACCTTTGGATGGCCTTACCGAAGATGAAAGTTCATCGCAGCCTGACCTCAACTTTCCTCACATCACTGAGGACACAACCTGGTTAATGGTTCAGGAAGAAGAATTAACCTCCTCTGAGCTGCAGGAACTCGGCTCTGCCTTGGGTGAGGAAGGGGAAAGTAAAGAGACCGTGGACAACCCCTGTGTTCAGAATGGGGAGGAAGCTGAAAAGGATAAACCACAGAACAACAGCAGTGCTACTGTAACAACCAGCACATGTTCAGGTAAATAAGGGTCAGTTAGCCAACAGTGTCAATTAGCCAATAGCAAACCATGAAATTTAAACAAAGAACTGTTTTGTTTCCAAATTATTCAATTTATTTGCAGCAATGTACTTTTATTCAAACATATTATATAAGACTACATTTCCATTGTTTGCTAATGACATTCCCTTGCAGGTACCAGGTGTAATCATTTACAAACGTGCAATAAGCCTTTAGGTTTTGTGAAGTTACAACTGAAGAAACTTGCTTTTTCCTATGTGTGATCTGTAGTTTTTAACAAATCTTTTCCAGTCATTTTCCTGAGGGGATAGAATTATGAATCATGTTTTAGTTTTGCATTATTCATAATTGTAGAATTTCTATGGAGCCAACACACTGCATCAGTGTATTTCTCAACAGTTGTTTTAGGTTACACACTGACCGAAACCAAAAGAAAAATATCAAATCCGGAGTCAGTACCCCATAGGAGTTTTTGCTACTGGTTAACAAGTACATCCCTTATACTGTAATCTCTCTTGTTTGCTGCTTTGTCAGAAAATTTTCTGACACATTTGTTAGAAAAAATCTTCTAAGAGACAAAGCTTGACTTGTCCAAGATGACCTTGTCAGATGATGAGAAATCAGAAGATTTCGTAGGGAAACACTTATTCATTGGCTGAAGGCCTTTTCATAAAATGCTCACACGCTTCTATCAATATTCATAGTATTACAACATTTTTTGCCTCATTGTGTGTCTCAGAGCCACTGCAGAGCTCCACTCTCTCATTGTCTGATCATTTAAAGTTGGGCCGAGATGAGTCTGAAGGTACGGGACTAAACGTCGAGTGCAAGATATGTGGGGACAAAGCTTCGGGCTTCCACTACGGTGTACATGCCTGCGAGGGCTGCAAGGTACCTGCTTGATCTCTCTGCTACTCAGGTTTTAGCATTAGAAGTGCCCATTCCATGTGTGTTGAACTTTCTGTTCTCTGAATTGGTTCCAACAGAGGATGATAATGTAACAAAAGCTGAAAGCAACAAGGAATGTAAAAATCTTCAAAAATTTGTAAATTCTTTAAAATGGTTAGCAATTCCAATATATTTTATTCTGTACTGCTATGAAACATTGACAGATAACAGAGGCATTAATTAGTGTGTTCACACTAGCGAGCAATAAAGTGACAGGTGACCATTTTCTGTTTCGTTTTTTTTTTATTCTCCATTTTTCCTCGGAACGATCATGGGGCACACGTGGTACAATGTTTTTCACACACACACAACTTTAGTTCCAAACAGCAATTAGTTACTATGCACCACTTGGCTCAAAAAAAAAAAAAGGAATAAACATATTTGTGTTTTCATATTATCCTGTCATATACAACCTCTTATTAAATGCATACAGAGACATTGGAAAGAAAAAGAAAGCTTTGAAGAAAATAGCAGAGATCATTGGTGTCTCTGGAGAGTATTTGTAGCTAGTACAGTACAGCTTGCGCTACTAATAGCTAATACGAAGCCTGGTACATAACATGGATCAAACAACCAATTTTTACAGTTTTTTCACATTACTAAAATGTTGGAATTCATTCTAAGAACATTTTAAAGACAAACAAATCATATACTATAGTAGATTAAGTGCTATAGGGAACATTTTGGCCACTACTCTTTGGAGCTAATTGGAGCTGGATGGACGGTACATGCCTACAGGTGACAGCAGTAGTGCTTGCTTCATGCCTACAAGAGACAAACCACAAGCGACACAAGGGAACTGATGCTCACTAGTGTGGATGCAGGGTTAGAGTTCATGTTAGAGTGCTGATAAATTGTCATACTGCATGTACCCCATGGTGGATTCCAGTCATTAATATATTATAGGTCACTTTTGAGGTCATCAGGACATACTTAACAAAATGTTTTTGGGTTGGATGTTTCATAGTAAAGCTAACTTTTCATAATTCACTCACAATTTATTGCTGGGCTTTTAGATATAATGGGGACTTTAAACATCAATGGCTATAGAGATGGCTATGGCAACCAGAAAATAAATCTGTTAATGCTGTCACTTGGCATGACATATGTATATTTCCTTATATTGTGCATTGACATGCACACAGTCCATTTTTGTTTTTGCTATACACTGAAGATTTGGGTTTGAGATCAAAAGATGAATATCCAACAATAGATCAGAATTTCTAGATGTATTAGATATTTATACCTAGCTTGTTGGCAGTGGTGGTTGACAGGGTTAGGGTCTGGTGATTGACTTGGTCACATGTTCCAATATTTTTGATCACTCGAAGAATGGATGGGTTAAAAAAAAGGTGACATTTTCTATGTTGTTTAACAAATCTTGATGTAAGTATGAGGAAAGGAAAGATGAAAATCTGATCTATAGTCTCATATTCATCTTTTGGTCTCAAGCCTAAATATCTTTAGTGTATAGCAAAAACAAAAGAATTGGCCTTGCCATTCCAATACCTTCAGAGGGGACTGTACATGTTTATATAGACTGAAGAAAATGAATCTTTTAAACATTTATACAGATTTCTATATGGTTACACTTAAAGGTGCATTATTTTCTGATTTCAAGGGGTTTTTCAGACGCACCATTCGTATGAAGCTAGAGTATGAGCGCTGTGAACGGACCTGTCGAATCCAAAAGAAGAATCGAAATAAATGCCAGTATTGCCGCTTCCAGAAGTGTCTGGCTCTCGGCATGTCCCATGATGGTGAGATTTGTGCAGTCACATTAAAAGTCAAAGATAAGAGGTCAACAATTTCAGCATATAATTGTAGTTTCATATTTGAACATGCTGGATTTAGTTGAGTTACAAGAGGAGCTGATTTAACACGATCATTTGCTTTGTGGGAAACTTTGAATTCTCTTACATACTTTGAATAGTAGTGATGTTTCCCAGTTACTTAGGAGTTTCATCACTTTATTGACATGTGCTCATGTACTTTGTTTCAGAATAAAAGTAGCTAGAAAAATGTAAATTTAATATTAAATTATTACTTTATACACACAGTAATTTTGTCTGAGGCCCCAAACAGTGAGCAAGTAAAAGGCAATATCAGTAAAACATGAGGATTAAGGCTTTTTATTATTTTATTTATTTTTTTGTTATTTGCTGCCAGTTCTTGCAACATACCTGAGCTTAGGAACATGCTGGAAGTCAAAATCTAAATAATTTAAATCCTGTAACTCCACAGCTATTCGTTATGGCCGTATGCCAGAGGCAGAGAAGAAGAAGCTGGTGGCTGGACTGCTAGCAGGAGAGAAGAGTCTACTGAGCCCTGGAGGCTCTGGTCTCAAAACTTTGGCAAAGCATGTCAACTCAGCCTACCTGAAAAACCTCAATATGACCAAGAAGAAGGCACGAAGCATCCTCGCTGGAAAAACTAACTGCACCCCGGTATTTCCATTCTTTGCCTACACATTGAAGCATGTTTTTATTTGATGAGTCAATGAATTTGTGTCTGCGTAAAGGATGTCACAGTTATTGCTAAATTATAAACATGATCATTACTCAGTAGATTGCACAATCATATTATTCTCACCCAGAACTTTAATCTCTAAACTATTTGTAACAACTATTTGTTTTATGTAGCACAGTAATATTTGGTGAAGCTGTAATTGAGCCACTCTTTCTAAAACGTGAATGACAAAATTTAGCACAGTATAGTGCATTATTTATTTATGAAGATTTTACCATATTACATTGTTTATTGTCCAATAGTCTCAAAATTTCATAATCATGAAAAATGAACAACAACAATGCAGCAGTGTAACAGTCTATGAGTATGTTATGTTGAACATCCAATTCTCTGGAATTTAGTCTCCTCTTTGCTGTTATAACTATATCTTTGCTGAGTGTGGCTATGGGGATTTGTGCCCCTTCAGCCACAAGAGCATTAGTGAGGTCAGGCACTGATGTTGAGTGAGGATCACCCATTGGGGTGCAATCACCCATTCAGTCCAACTCAGAGGTGTTCAATGGGGTTGAGGTCAGGGCTGTGTGTAGAACTCTCGAGTTCTTCCACTGCAACCTTGGCAAACCATGTCTTTATAGACATCACTTTGTGCACGGGAGCATAGTCATGCTGGAACAGGTTTGGGCCCCTTAGTTCGGGTGAAGAGAAACTGTAATGTTAAAGCATACAAAAATATTCTAGACAATTGTGTGCTTCCAATTTGTGGCAATAGTTTGGAGAAGAATCACATATGGGTGTGATGGTCAGGCGTCTACATACGTTTGGCCATATAGTGCATTTTGCGAATAGATTTTTATTTCAAAATCACGTCTCAGTCAAGGAGAAAGTTGTCTCATCTGTCAACATAATATATGTTTAATTCCTCTCACTGAAACAGATAATGGATGCTGTGTTATGACCCATCTGATATTATTTATTTATTTATTTATCTATCAACTTTTGCACATCTTCTCTTTCTGCAGCCCTTTGTGATTCACGATATGGACTCATTGTGGCAAGCAGAGAACGGTTTAGTCTGGAACCAGCTGAATGGTGCTCCCCCAAACAAAGAAATTGGAGTGCATGTCTTCTACCGCTGCCAGTGCACTACGGTGGAAACCGTTCGAGAGCTCACAGAGTTCGCCAAAAATATCCCTGGCTTTGTAGAGCTCTTCCTTAATGATCAGGTATTAATGTAGTAGTAATCATTAACCTTTTTGTTTTGAGAACAAGATTCATTCTTTTTAAAAGCCCTGTATGTGGTTATGACAGTAATTCAATGCTCCATTGTTATATAAAATTCAAGTCAGATTCACTCTTTATATTCTTTGTACTTCTTTTGCCTGTACTTCCCTCTTAGGTAACTTTGTTAAAGTACGGTGTCCATGAGGCCATTTTTGCAATGCTACCATCACTCATGAATAAAGATGGACTCCTGGTAGCCAATGGGAAGGGCTTTGTGACGAGAGAGTTTCTTCGTAGCCTGCGCAAACCCTTCAGTGAAATTATGGAACCCAAGTTTGAATTTGCTGTGAAGTTCAATGCTCTGGAGCTGGACGATAGTGACCTGGCTCTGTTTGTTGCGGCCATCATATTGTGTGGAGGTGAGAGTTTAAGCACAACAGCAATACAGATATGTGATCGTTTGTAGTAGTAGATTTGTGATCATCTGTTGTCTTAATTTCATCCAAATGTAGATTAACACAAGTTCAGACATTGATTATGAGCTTCGCTAAGCTATTGCTTCATTTTGTTCAAATCTTAGTGACTGGTATAGTATGATATTAGGCAAGGGATACTGCTCTACTGGGATTGGATTGAGAATTAACTCATTTCAATGGGATTTAGATCTGGCCTTTGACTAGGCCATTCCATAACCCTCCATTTCTTCCTTTTGTGTGCACCTGATTTCAATTTGGAACATTCGGCTTAGTGATACACCGTCATATACTAGTGATATGTAGGGGTGTGCTTACTTTTTCCCACAATAGAAAATTCAATTTCTGTTTATTTCAATTATATAAAGGATTACAATAATGTTCATTTTAAGTGCCACTTGTCGTCAAGTGCCATATCATCTTTCTCTATAAGCATTGTTTAAAGGCCGGTATATCTGTATGTCCGAATATGTCGAAAACGTCTAAACTTTTCATGGGGTGTATTTACTTCTTCACATGACTGTACATTCTAAACAATGTCTTTCTAGAAATGATCAACCAAGCCTCATGTGTCTGTCATCTGTCTCTTGATACAGACCGCCCCGGACTCATGAATGTGAAGCAGGTCGAGCAGATTCAGGACAGCATCCTCCAAGCTCTGGACCAGCACCTCCAGGCGCACCATCCTGAGTCAGTCCACCTCTTCCCCAAACTGCTGCAGAAGATGGCTGACCTGAGGCAGTTGGTCACAGAGAACGCTCAGCTGGTCCAGATGATTAAAAAGACTGAATCTGAGACCTCGCTTCATCCGCTTCTACAAGAAATCTATAAAGACATGTATTAAGTCTTATGACTTAGGACTTTCAAACTGAATTAAGAGACATGTTGCACACAGGCATCCACGGTGCTGGAGATACCATAGAATTTTTATATTGGCAGTTATGGAGTTTTACAAGTACTGTGTTCGAAAACTGACTTTTTTTTTCTTCGGGCTGGGTTTTTTTCCCAAAAAAAAAAAAATCTTGATTTTTGTGATGGTCAACCTCTGTTTCCAGCTGGTGAAAAGCACATTAATATCACCCAGAATATAACAGTATTTTGATAAGATATGTGTTATATGGACATCCTTTTCCAATTATTTCCAGTTAATTAGAATTTAAATGAAAATAATTGGAGTAGTAGTAATTGTATCATTTTACATATTTCAAGGCTGCTGCACATACCTAAATCAAGATTTCACAGGACTTTCTAGGCTCTTTCTTATTCTCTTTATTAATTAATTGATTCACTGATTAACATTTATTGATAAAGGCCAGAAGTATCTAACTCAGTCCAGTACTGTAGCATTAGGAAGTAATCAGAGAGGGGGGGAAACTGTTTAACTTGGTGAATTACTCAGGTGTTGAGTAACTGCCTGTCATTATTTTTTCCTACAGTTACATGCTTTACATTTGCCAAATAACTTAAATAGCCATGTCAAATTCACCATGACCTTGAATTTCAAGTTGATCTAATCTGCATATGCAACATAAACACTTTGCTGAGTTAACTCATTTCTCTAGTACCATGTACTGTTTCATTTAAAATTGATTTAGGTATACTTTATGTAACTTTCTTGATTTAGTTGGTTTCTTAAAGGAATAGTTTGTACTTTGAAAATTAATATTGATTTTTCCCCCATTAGTAGTGCACAACAATTTTGCAGTTTCAATCTGACTAGTTAGAAAGACCCATTAAACCTAGTCATTTGTAGAACAGCAGGATATCGCTAATCTAAAAATCAGTATTCAGGTCCTGTGTAGGTGAATTCTGATGCACATTGTGGACAAATACAAAGCAGACCATTCTGAAGTATAATTTGTTCTTAATTGAGAGCTCACAATCTAATTCTATGTTGGAGTAAAGTCATATTTATGTTTATTCATTGATCTAGTTACCCTAACATACACGTATATGATTTAGTCTTTTAACAAATCCTAATCATGTCATGTGTCTTATGTATTGGCCCTTACATAGTATCATGTAAAATTGTTTAGAACCTTTAGACATTAACCCTATCGGTTGTACATTACAACTGATTTCATGTCTGTAGAATATTCCATCTTTTTCACTAGATTTTAATGTCCTGTTTGTAGGCATTTGAGATTTTATTGTGTGATAAAATGATTACACTTGCTGCTGTAAAAGCTGAAGAGCACAATATAAATGACCTGTATAAATAATGGGATGTTTATCTGGTTATGTGGAATCTTTTTTTTTTTTTTTTTTTAAATATCTTTCCTGAATGTACACACACACAAACTTTTCACTCCACTTCACTTCAAGCCATGCTTTTCTCACACCACCCGGAACACTTGATGATGGAAGCCTTATGGTATTTTGATTCATGATGATAGAAGCCTTATGGTATTTTGTTTGGTATTAATTCGCAATACCCAGTCAACACTAAATTAAAGCCCAGTATATAATTGTTGTTGTTTTCTCTGATTCCCATTACCACTTCAACTTGTTGACCTGACTTCCATTGACATTTGGACATAAGGTACTGCATATCTAAAGATCTGAACTCACAACATTCTGATCAGTAGCCCAAAGCCTTAACAAGTGAATACTATGACTTGGTATGTCAGGCTCATATGCTTCAGAGATAATTGCCTAATTTTCAGTACAAAACACAGTACAAACTACAGGGTGTCCCAAAAGTCTCCATCCATAGGGGCAATTAACACTTTTTCAAATGTCTTCCAAAATTTTTCATACTTAGTTTATATATTATATTTTTTTCAAATAGCCTTTAAAAATGCCTTTGACAAAAGTAGAATGTATTGAAATGATTCTAATGGCTGGGAAGCTGTCGCAAGGTTGCGATGGACATGGAATTACATGCCTAACACCAGATGTGTTAACACCAGTTCACCATGAGTGGGAGAGACAAGTGTGTGTGTGTATGTGTTAACAAAAAATGGCAATCAATTCCCCTATGTATGGACACCCTGTGTTTCAGTATTGGTGTCTCCATGCACAAATCCCGATAAAATGCCAGTTGCTAAATTAATATGTCTTGATCAGCTTTATGATGTGCAAGCGACAGATGAACGGGTATGAGAAGTCAGATTTTCTTCAATTAAATTTTCAGTCAAAACTGTGCATTCACATAGCAAGTGTTACACATATATAACACACTATGTATGTGTGTGTGTGTGTGTGTGTGTGTGTGTGTGTGTGTATTTGGAGCCGTTTGCGATTCAGCAAACAGAAACTGATGACAATCATTACTTTTGTTTGCAAGTTATTTCCACTGGAACATCCTCAGTCTCAGTAACTGGGATAGGGATCTGGACCCTATTCCAGCAACACTGGGCATGAGGCATACATCCTGGATGGGATGCTGGTTCAGCCCAGGGCACCATGCACACACACATTCACACCCAGGGTAAATTATCATAGCCAATCCACCTACCTACAAGTTTTTGGGAGGTGGGAGGAAACTGGAGAACCTGGAGGAAACCCATACAGACCCTGCAAGGACATGTACAGAAGGTCCACACAGACAGTAACCCAAGCTCAGGATCAAACTGAGTACACAGGAGCTATGAGGTGGCAAAGATACCCACTGCACCAACAAGCCGCCCAGTTGCTCTGTCATTAGGACTATCAACATGTCAGAATACGTCCAAAATGCCACACCCTAAATATGTACTTATATAGTAGGCTATGTCAAAGTAATTAGTCCTAAGCTACCTGTATTGAAAGAGGTCACTAGGGCCCAGATTCAGCAGGTAGCGGCTCCGCTGTCGTCATCGAGGCGGGCGGGTCTATCGATTGATTGGACCAATTGCTTACAAGCTATTTTAATTGGCTAAAGCCACGCCCAGCAATTATATATATATACGTGTTTGAGTTTCATTAGAGAAATGAGACGCTAAGGAGTACGTTAGTCTGCCAGATGGAGAAAAATACACAGGTCTCGGAAGACCAGAGAGTACGTAATGGTATTTGTAGGTAAGAAACGTTTTAGTCTTCGCCTAACCTGTAGGCTGGGTTGGTTCTTTAACTTGTTTTCTTTGGTCTTTTTGTGAGAAGTGTTGGCAATCGTGAGAAAGAAGTTTAAACTTTTCTCACGAATATGATTGGTTAGAAGAAGCGTTCTGTGTGACGTAGCTCTTCTTGGTGCTTCCCCACCAGGTGCTCCTGAGTAACCTGGCAGACAGGCGCACACACACACACACACACACGCGCACAGTTTCAACTTCGTGGTAGTGATTGAAAGCTAACGCTATACATTGTAAATGGATGGCTGTGGGGTGCCGTATAGGCATTCGGGCAAACGTGGTTTTAATTTGGGAAGGCGAATTTGCAGGTAATGTTCAAATCTCAAACCTTGTATGCAAGATTAACTTTTTTATGCAATAAACTGTACTGGCTAGCTAGCAATTATCTTTTCCATCCAGTTGTGGCGCAGCAGATTAACTAGCTATCCGCATCGTGTGGTAAACAAACACATTCCGCTTTGGTGCACTAAACATTGTTTACTTTATTAGACCAAGTTCCGTCTTTTAGCATAACTGTCGCCGCTGTTTGGGTTTCCGCCTCCGCAGTTCTGTTAACGGTCGCTTAGGAAGTCGTTTCTCGTAAACAGTATCTTCTGCTCGTCAACTTGCTGGCCAAGTGCATAGAAACCTAGCAAACGGATGTTTCCATAGACGGGGGTTCCCAAAATACATTAAGCTTAACACCTTTAACCTTCATTTGCCGTAAATACCCCGTGAAAGTGTAGCATTAAGTGAAACCTGTATAAATAATAGATTTTTAAAAGGGCAAACTTTGTTACTTGAAGCAGGTCTCCCCCCTTTTTTTTTTTTTAAATTAAAGTTCACTTAACGTGCGAGAGAGAAAGAGAGACTAGTACAATGTCCTATAATTTAATCTGACCGACATTTCTCGGTCTTGTCCCCTTCAGTGCCGCCACAAACCTGCCATCACTCTCAGAAATAGATACAGAACAGCACTTCTTTGCCACTGGAGTGATGCTGTCAAGTCTTTCATACCTTTAGGATGCACCTTTAGGAACTGTGAATATAATGGACTTTAAAAATTTTAGGGACATTGGACAACTGCCTTTTTAGGCTTTAAAAAAAAAAAATTAAAGGGACAATTAAAGGGATATTCCCAGGTGAAAGCTGCATACAAGAATGTGAAATGGGCACCCTTGACTGTACCACCTCAGCAACAAAGTACAGTTTAGTTTAGTACTTTTATTCTGAGTGTGTAGGCTATAAAACCTTTGGTGCTTTTTGTATGATATTAAACTTTTGGAACCTTTTTGTTACTTTGAATGTCATCCCAAATGTTGGTTGTCTTTCAGGCAGTTTGTGAATGGCTCATGCAGGTTCGGTCAGCACTGCTCTTATCTGCATGAATATCCTGCAGTGCCCTCAGTTCAAGTGTGTAGGTACTTCCAGAAAGGAGGTTGCTGGTTTGGAGAAACCTGCAGGTGAGCGGTGCCTCAGTTTCCATTCAGTCCACTTTTATGCATCTTTAAGGATAAATTGTTTTTCTTCATTTTGAATTGCAGGTATCTTCATATTGCTGGTCCAGACAATGGGTCTTCTGGTGCCAGGCGGGGTTCGGCACCTGTAGTTAATGCTTCTGTGTTGCCAGGCCATGTTTCAGCTGATCGACGGGGTTCTGAGCCTTCACTTTTCCCTGTGCTGGGTGCGTACAGCTGGAGGCGACGAGGGTCTGAACCCTTGGTCACGAGTTTAAGCTACCAGCAGACTTCACAACGTTCAACTACAGATATTGCTGAGGAGGAAGAGCATGCTGTGTTGGAAGCAGGGTCTATACTTCACCAGCAGGGTAAATTGGATTTAATTTGTAATCTATATGCACAGTATGTGCTATGCAGTTTGGAGTTTCCTGTGTAATTTTGGTGTAGCAGAGGATGGTGTTTTTGCTCTGCAGAGGACGGGTTGCAGCCACAGGTACCCTGCAGTAGTACAGATGAACTCACAGCTAATGCTGCATCTGATGTTCAAGAGAAAACGGACCAGCAGGTGTGTAACTGTCCTTTTGGTTTGCTAATAACGTTCAAGACCTGTAATTTCTTTATGCCAACTTGGTGACTCTTTAGACTAATTTAGCAATTTTATTTATTTTAAATAAAAGTTCCTTGCAGTTTTAGCAGACATTAGCAACTGTCCTGCACAGTACAGTTCTCCAGCTCCCATCACAGCTGTGGGTTATGAGTTGAGAGCAGGTTTGGTCAACTCTCCACCAGTATAAGGCCTGACTGAGTTGTGCCTGTGTGAGCCTATTAACTGATGGCTGTCACCTGCACTTCATTTCTTTGAAACAGGTTTTTTTGTTTTTTTGTTTTTTTTTTAAGTTATATTTGCATCTAATGAAAGAAGGTTCTTGCATCAGTAACAGTGTCCTTTGTGCCCATTTCTGCACGACATGCTACCATTGTCTGCATTTCAGATTGAATTCAAAGAATGAGAATTTGTGGCTTATAAATTTGTTGTGCCCCTCAGGCTCTAGCTCTGCCTCTGCACTCGAACTCATCATTCCATACTAGGGAAGCACTGAGGTAAAAGCTCGAGAGTTGACCAACCTCATGCACTAATAGGATGGCACTGCACTGATCTTGATCACTGATCTAAAAGGTCAAGTGTTGCAAAAAAGCAAAGTATTAGTTTCTTTATTTTGTAAATAGTTACCATTACTTTGCCCTACCAAGGCATTTTTTTTTCCATTTTAAACTTGCATTATGTATACTTTCATTTACATCTAGTAATTTGCCACACTCTTACATAAATGTGAGTTGTCCCCCCCCCCCCCCCAAACTACTTATTACCCCTGATTCAGTTTGTGTGTTCTGAATAGAAATTAGAAATAGAAATTAGTGTTTTGTTCCAGATCCCCCCACATCCCCCATTAAAAATTACTTCCTGCAATTTTATTTTCTGGTACAATTCTGTTGTATTCCAAGAGTCTTCAGAAAAATCTTCCTTCATGTAACAGGTTTTGATATGCAAATGATGTCATTTGGTGGCATTTTGAGCATGCATTGGCTATTTTCCTCTGAAGAGTTGGCAACACTGCTTGCTGTGCATATTGCTTAAGGCTTTACTGTCTTCAGGGAGTCCATCTGCTGGAGAGTGGTGCAACAGCATCAGTTGACCAGGGACAATCTGAGGCCTACAATCAAAGCAAAGATGTCGTCTGTGGTATCTGCATGGACAAGGTTTATGAAAAAAGTACAGCGCGAGAAAGGCGCTTTGGAATCCTTCCCAACTGCAGTCATGCCTTCTGTCTTGGCTGCATTATGACCTGGAGAAAGACCAAAGACTTTCAGGAAGAAGTCATCAAGTAAGCTTATAAAACGTTCTTTGCTTTCAGCTAGTAATGTTTGGTGGCTTTTTTTATATGTACTGATGAGAAATGTTATGTCACAGAGCCTGTCCACAGTGTAGGGTGAAGTCCTCTTTTTATATTCCCAGTAAGTACTGGGTTTGTGAGGGAGAGCCGAAGGAAGCACTGATCGCTTCATTTAAAGAAAAGAGCAGGTAAGATTTACAATACATAAAATTGAAGCTAATGGTTGGTCTGTCTCATACTGTTCTTTTTCTAGTGCATTAAACTGGTATGTACATTGTTTTATGGTGCTTTCCAAAGGGTTGGGCTTGCCCTGAACACGCTTGACTGGATTCTTGAACAAGCTCTCTCTAGTAATCTAGGACAAAACTCTAAATCCTGTTCATTCAGTCTGGGGGGGGGGGGGGGGGGGGGGGGGGGGGGGGGGGGGGGGGGGGGGGGGGGGGGGGGGGGGGGGGGGGGGGGNTTTTTTTAAAAACCCCTCTTATTTTAACATTGTAAAAAACAAAAAACCCTTTTTTTTATTTTTGTAACCCCCCCCCCCCCCCCCCTTTTTTTTTTTTTTTTTTTTTTTTTTTTTTTAAATTTTCAATTGAAGATGTGCTGTTCTGAGTCCTGTGTCTATATGCTAGATGGCACTGGAACAGTGGGTAGCATTGCTGTCTCACAGCTCCAGACTCTCCAGTTTAATCCTGAGCTCAGGTGCTGTCTATGTGGTTTCTCAGGTTTTGTCCCAAAAACAGTCGGTATGTGTTGGCTGCCCTAATTTGCTCCTAGGTGTGAAAAAAAGTGAACGTGTGCATTGTCCTGCAGTGGACTAGTGCCATATCCAAGGTGTGTTCTTGCTTTGTCCAGTGTTTCGGGAATAATCTCTGGATTCACTATGACCCTGACCAGGATAGTTTACTGTAGATATCAATGAATTGTTCCCACAGCCATATGAACAAAGCTGCAGAAATTAAATACTAGGATTAATTTTCTTCAGCGGAGCCTTACAAAAGGCAACAGTGGAAACATTTGGGGCAATCCTACACCTAAATCACAGCCCTATAATTTACTTCAATTGAATTTCTTTTTTTTTTCCCTCCCCCTCCATCTGTTTGACTGTTTTTGTTCAGACATGGTATGTATCAGTAAAGCTTTCAAATGTCTGGCTTCTGTTGCAGACGATTTTTGTGACAAACGAGCACCAAGAACAGGATATCCATGTTGTCTAAAGGGACTGACTTTTGTGCTCTGCTTCAATCCCACAGTAAAATAAAGTGCAATTTCTTCATGCGTCATGGATGCTGCCCCTTTGCATCAGAGTGCATCTTTAGCCATGAGCTACCACCTGGGCACAGACCTCATCGTAGATGTTTTAGACCCAAGGTGACCTTTTTCTTTTTTTTTTTTTTTCTTTTTCTTTCTCCTTCTTCTCTGTAGTAGCCTGTAACTAGCTGCAGTACTTTGTTTGTACATTGCATGGAATTACTGGTGTTGGTAACTTGAGCTTGATACTTATGGTACTTTAATTTCTACCCCACAACAATGCAGAACGCTTTGGAGTTGCTGGAGGATATGGATAGTGAGGACCAGCGGCTCTTAAGCTACCTCATTGCCCTGACCCTTTTGGATGATGAGGACTTTGATTTTATCCAATTTGAGCTTGTCTGATACATAGGCAAAGCTTTGAATACTTCATGGATATTGGGTCCTGGAGGTAATTACATTTGTAATTGATTAATTTTTGTGATGTGCTGTTAACAGTCTCTGAAGGATGGTGTATAGACCTCTTGCTTCCCACTGCACTAAAAACTGCTTGAGCCATTGTACGTTGTCTAAATCAGTCTCCAACTGTCTTTGATTTTTAAGATGTTACTGGCATTTTGTGTTCAATGGACAGGGGAAAAACATTTTGAAAGATTAGTACTGCTTTTTCTCTTGTAGACCAGGCCTAAAGTATTTTGTAACTTTATAAAAAGGCTGAAAATAATTGTCATACTTGAATTTGGTATTTGTTTACTTATGTACTGTTATTGGAAAGTCCTCAATGAGTGCCTCATGGTAATATTTGTATGTTACTTTAAGAATAGATTTTAATGATACAAGTCTTCAGTTTTATTTGTGTGTAAAGCAGGCCAGAGTGCTCAACTCCATTCCTGGATAGCTGGGTCCAGCATAATTTGGTAATATTTGTCTGCTCACACCTTGATTACCAGGTTTGTTTGAATGGGAATTAATCAACCTGTGCTGGACAGCAGGATCCAAGTTGGGCAACTCTGGCCTGAAATCAGCCACTTGAGCCATGTCTGTTACTCCTGTTAAACCAAACACTACTGACTTTATTTTTGAACAATGCTTTAGCCTGAGATTACTCAATGTAACCTGTTGACTGGCTTCTGGAAACTGTTATGCCTGTCAACACTGCAATATACACCAAGACTTGGCATCACATTTTATGACTTTTTTTATTAAGTGTTTGCTCAAATGGGGGGGGAAAAAAGATGATGATAATAAAGTGTTTGGTTTGCCTCATTGGCTCTTGTTTGTTCTGTGAAATGGAGCCATATAGTAATTTATTACATGATTGCTCACCCATATACTGTGAACTATTAGAATAGACATGGTATTATTTGGCCATAATTCTGATCAAGGTCAATTCAGGTACAACTTATTACAAAGAAAAGAGAAGCAAAGATTGCAGTATGTAAAACTGACTGTTGTAGGTCTGTGAGCCCTCATTAGGGTGGCCCAAACTGCTGAATGCATGCAGTAGCAGGGTTCCTGATCCCTTTCCACAGGGTTGGATTGCCTTGAATGGATTTAACCAGAGCTTGAGCCCCAAAGCAAAACCAACAACTGGGGACAAGGGATGACTGGTTGCTAAACAAATAACTATCTATAGTACTTTTTGTGATTTGTAACTTTTGATCATGTAATTACCAAAAAAATGGTAAACTCAAACATTTTAAAAACTATTTATTTTGGTATAAAATGTCATGGGCAGAACCTTGTATTTCAAGGGTCTTGAAGTGACACTGACTGCAGTCTTCTATTTTAAGAACACTATTGAATAGTTGCTTTTAAACAATTAAAGTAATCGAACCTCTAGTGCGACTGCAGGTGGATAACTATGGCTAGTCTCTCCCCTCCCCCCAAAAAAATCAATTTTTGCTATGGCCTGCCATTTTAAACCTAGAACTTGCCTGTTCTTGGGTCCTATTAAAGCACATTATGGCTAAATGGAAAGAAGCTCTGCAGAGAAAAGTTTATTACAGGAGGATTGCTAAAGATGTCCACCAATCAGCCATAACATTGAAACCACCTGCCTAATATTGTGTAGGAGCCACCAAATCAGCTCTGACCCACCAAGCCATGGACTCCACAAAACCTGAAGGTGTGCTGTGGTGTCTGGCACCAAGATGTTAACAGCAGATCCTTTAAGTCCTGTAAGTTGTGAGGTGGGGCCTCCATGGATTGGACTTGTTTGTCAGGCACATCCCACAGATACTCTATTGGATTGGTATCTGGGGAATTTGGAGGCCAAATCAGCCCCATGAACTGTCATGTTCCTCAAACCAATCCTGAACAATTTTTGCAGTGTAGCAGAGTGCATTATCCTTCTGAAGAATAATAGTCAGATGCCCAATGTATGGGCCTACTGTATTGGGAGTTGGAGACAAAATACTCTGTATTGTGTGATGTGAGGTCGAGAGATCGATTTCTGAAATTGCTGACACTGATTCACTTTCAGGACAACCTCAGTGTGTCTGATGATGAGAAGAAAAATAAACTGTGGAAACTCAGGCCATGGTTACAAAAACTGCGATAATTTCTTTGCATACCCCCTGAAGAGTGTCATGCAGTTGACGAAATAATGGTGCCATAAAAGGGAAAATCATCAGTTCCACTGGTGGAACGTCTAAAAGAAAGAGGAATCCACTACATAGGCACTGTCCGAATGAACAGGGTAAAAGACTGCAATGGATGAAAAAGATTTGAAGAAAAAGGGAAGAGGGTCAGTGGATTTTAGAGTAAACCAGGAAAACATCATCATTGTAAGGTGGTGTGACAACAAAGCTGTGAACCTTCTTTTGTTGGCATTGAACCAGTGGGATATGTGAAAGACTGGGATAGAAAATCCAAAACACACATAATGGTTCCCAGACCAGCCATTGCTGAAACATATAACAAGTTCATGGGAGGTGTTGACCTCCTTGATATGCTATCTGCCCTTTACAAGGGAAACCCGACAGAGATGCAAGCACTACACAGGCAATCACTTCTCACAAGTCTACTGTGGGAAATGTAAAGTTCATCTTTGCCTCAACAAGAACAGAAACTGTTTTATGCCTACCACAAGATACATTAAAAAGGTTGTGAAAAGGTTCCTGTTTAAAAAAAAAGAGCCAAACCAAATCTGATGTTCCAAATCCAATAAACTATTTTTGTTTCTAAAATAAACATCAATAAATGTGATCAATAAATTTCCATAAACACTCAATGAATCAAATATGATACAAAACAAATATATTTGTATATGACTATGATTTTTTTTTTTGGATTGTGTTAAAAGATCCAATAAACACTTCAATTTCAAAAAAATTCTGGCTATTATTTGATGTGTCAGGCGTTTACAGGGTTAAAGAATGCAAACTCTTACGCTGTGAATGTTAATATTGTACAGTAGAGGGCAGTGTGGCGACACAAAATATGACGAAGAAGAGAAGCAACGCTTTGAAAAAAAGAGTTGTTTACAAAATTGAGCATACATCGCGAATCACACGTGAACAGAGTGCCTCAGGGATGACGTATTTTTGTAGGCAAACCCGTAAGTTAGCATCACCCCGGTTCTCTCGACAAAAAGCCAGTAGGATTTTTCCATTGGCTTTTCGATTATTGCAGAAAATAAGCTCTGTTACCAACAAAGGTTTATGATTCTTACACGTTTTATTCATCAAGATAACGAATGAACACAACGTTTATGAATTGTGAGGCCTAAATACAATCGCCAGAAGTAATAAGCTAAAGTTAGGCTATAAACGAGCAGCACCACGGTCGCACAACTTCAACGTCACCACCACTAAGCTTCCGACAACCCTTTCAGTCTTTATTTAAAAAACATGTTCTCTGATAAGGATCCACTGAGCTCTTTTTGTGGATGAATCTGCCATCACTTTTTTTTGGAGGGGGGTGTTCATGTTGCATTGTTTCGGAGAAAATCCCGTTTGTTTATACGTGTAGTAGATGAGTTTTCCTGTTCGGCGTGATGTCGTTTAATGTTCCCTACACCTCTGTAGTCCCGTTTAGCCGAGTGTCAGCCGCTTTTTTAAGACACGTAAAAGCTTTAACCAGAACCGGAAGTGCAAACATGCTAACCAATTTCCGGGTTTTAGGACTCATTCCTGTGGCACTCTGTAGATATGGATTAACTTAGAAGTATAAGAAGGCAGAATTTGCTGAGTGTAGTTGATATGTGCTAAAGTGCAGTTAGGATGAGAGTGTTGGTGCAGCGCTTTTGTGGCCGCTCCCGCCTGCTGGTCCAGGCTTTACTCACAGGAGGAGTAAACAGTGCTCAAAAAGTGTTCCTCAGACAGCGAGCCGCCGACTCTCACTCCCCCTTACCGGCTTTTCTGGACACACTGTGCCAGGATGAAGCGTGCTTAGATGAACACACTCATGCACTCACTACGTAAGTAAGCGTTGACTTCTGACAACCTGAGACCTGAACTCACACCCTTCTAGTCACTAGCATTAAGTATTTACTACTGAGACAGTACTACACAGTGTTACCAACTCATTTAAGGGGAAAGTAGCTTATGCATGCTTAAAAAACCACTAGAGATCACCAGATGACGCCACCGACTAATTTGCATATTCATTGACCCGGTATGATCATTTGCATACCTGAAGAAGGAAGATTTGCTGAAGAAAAGTCACTTGTGTTGCTTGTACAGCGTGTCCCAAAAATCACCATAAACAGGACAAATGAACACTTTTAGCAAAATGTTTTCCACTTAGATTATATTATATATTTTTTTTTCAGATAGTCTTTAAGAATGCCTCTGACAAAATAATAACGTATTGAAATATTAATAAGGCTGGCATACTATGTATGGAGACTTTTGGGAAACCCTGTAGTTTGTCTCTTGTGACTGTGGAGCAAGTGCTACTGTTGTCAGGTGTGTGTGTGTGTGTGTGTGTGTGTGTGTGTGTGTGTGTGTGTGTGTGTGTGTGTGTGTATAGACCATCCATACAGCTTTTTTAGTTCTGATGCGAAATGGAGTTACTACCGCACACGGTTTTATATAGTATATGATTTACTTTAGCTTTAAACGTATTTAAAATATATTCTGATATTGTTATAAGTGAGTGATAATAATATTATGATAAGTGAAATTACTGTAAAAATTGGTTGATGTACACAAAGTGCCAGACACACACAGATAGACAGATAGATAGATAGATAGATAGATAGATAGATAGACAGATAGATAGATATGTACATCGCTTTATTCATCCCACAGGGAAATTCACAAATTACAGCAGCACAGAGAGTCATAAAGCATACAAAATGTAATTAATATTATAAATGAAATAAAATAAGTATAAATATACAATAGCTTTTGTTAGCTTTGTTAACAGATTAGTAGCGCAAGCTAACTGTACTACTATGTCCTCTCACCAGAGGCACTACCATATGCCTATATATCTATTTCTAACTAGTCAAACACAAATTAAATAACACACTCATAAGTTTGCAGATTGATTATTTGGTTTAAATGTTACATGCCAGGCTTTGTATTAGCTATTAGCAGATTAGCAGTGCAAGATTACTGTGCAACAAACTCTCTCTCTGCTACTTCCTTCCAAGCTTTGGTTTTCTTCATAAGGTCTCTGTAGACAGATAATGAACTGTCTTTTGTGACAGACTAAGATGAAACCATGTTTATAAGTTTTTCTTTCTTTTTTTTTTTTCCAAGTCAAGTAGTATATAGAAACTAATTGCAGGTAGGAACTGAAGTTGTGAATGGGGAAACAAACAAAAAAAACAAAACTGTAGAACATGCGCCATACAATTGGTCTGAGGAATCATTCAAACCAGTTGTATGGATTTATTGTCTTGCCTAGTTTGCATAAAGTTGAGAAAATCTCATGTCACTTTGTCTCTTGTCCTTGTCACTGAAATCGCAGCTCCATGTTGCATGTGTTGTATGTAGAAATGAACGGTTACCCGACGCTTTGTTGCTCACTAGTGTGAACGCGATTACAGTGGAATGGAATAGAAAACAATGTTATAGAAGATACATCAGTAATAACACATGACAGACTCTGCTGTTATAGGAGAATACACAAAGTGCATTACTTTTGTATAATAACAAGATATGGAGTGTATTATTTGCTTATACCACAGTGATTTGCCAATGATCAACGATTATAAGAATTACTTTGTTAAATAATGACCCATTTTAAATCTGTTTATTATTAGTCTTAAATTATGTTGAATGTCTTCTGTACAAGTTCCTGTGTATGAGCTGCTGCTATAGAAACAATAATATGTTAGAATGAGTACATTAATATTAACCTATTGTTTTATGCTACAGCTGGAGCTACCTGTGCTGTCATACGAAAATAAGGCACACCTTCTGACCAATCAGATTTAAGCGTTCAACCACACCGTGGCATAATAAATTCTAACTTTTTCCTTATAGAATGAAGTTATCTTTGATCATGGCACTACAAACTATCTACATGGTTCGAAAATGCTATAATTTCTATCAAGGCAGACGTAGTAGTGACTAGTCAGAAAATAGACATGAAGGAGATGATTGCAGATGGAATAATTCACTTTTATTACTTCGAAATATAGCCAAGGTGAGAGTTTAAAACAAAGAAGTTTCTTTTAGGACAAACAATAGTGATCAGTTATTGGGAAACAACCCTTTAAAAATATGTGTTAATTCTAATATCCTAGTTTTTCAGGTTAAGAGTAATTCAGAAATCATTAAGCCTGTAAAAACATAGGGGTACTCCAGAGGACTCTTAAATCACTAAGACCAATCTTAAAAGACTGCTGCTGATTTAACGGAAACCTCCACCCAAAAAAACATTAAAAAATTGTTTATATTGAAATATTTGACATCTTATTAACTATTCTGGTGGTAATTTGTTGGTTAATGCAGTATTTTCATTATTCTCATGAGTAGCTAATTCCTACTGGCACCAGTACCGGCATAATCTTGAATGGCATTGTGGATAATTTAGGAAACTGTTAACCAGCGTGAAAGAATTTTAAATTAAAAAAACATTACAAAATAAATCATGGATGCTGTTGAAAATCACAAGTTAATTATAAAGATTAATGTTCATGTTTTTCAAGGTGGTTTTTTCTTTAAACAATGTGATCAAGTTATATTGATATATTTAATGATCACAGGCATTGCTCTGCTACTTGGCCCCATGTAAATTGTAATTATGTATTGAAAATGAACTGCAAATATCATCAAACTACTGTCAATCAGCTACGGTTAACAGTTCAGTCATCTGATTAGGCTGATTAGGTTTTTACAGTAAACTCATAAATGAAAATCCATGGCAGCATGTCATTATTATTAAAAAAATAATAATAAATGAAATGAAAACAAAAATCTTAATGCTCACATTTTCTTTCTACAAAGTAACTACAAAGCCATGGGTACACTACAGTGTAGTCTGCTACATAAGGAGTATGCATGTCGATACATTAAAATACAAATTCTGTCATTAATATACACATACTTGTGTAGGCCATACTGACTTTGCCAAAAATATATATTTGACATATTTATTTTATTTTTTTCAATGACATTGTCCATTGGGATTTTGTTTGAGCTTACCACACAGACCTCAACATCATCAGCCATCAGTATTCAATGATGAAACGTCTTGCTGACAGCAGGGTCAACCCTGCCCTTCCTTTTAGTTTAGGACTTCCTTAGAAAAAGTTTCTCTAAACAGTTTTGTGAATAGGTTTTTAACAGAAACTCTTTGTTAGGAAAATTTAGCAGAGATAAGAGACAGCAGTAAGATAACATGTTTTATGACTCTTATGTTGCAGTAAGCCACTGGTCTGCCTGTTTTCTGCTGCGTTTAAGCGTGACCTGCTGTGTTTTCTGCATCTTCTCCACCCCGGCTTACCACGAGAGAGTGTACTGGCTCTGCTCCGCTGCCTGTCACAGGACGCTGATGAAAATCCATGGGTTTGCGCCTTAGTCAGTCAGCTTCATAAAGACATTGGGGTTGATGAGTTTAGAAAAGACACACTCCTCACACCAGAATGTGTACTGAGCCTGAAAGACCTCTGTAATCGGTTCAAAGATTCTCAGGAAAAAGGAGGGTGGGATCGCTGTCTGAATGAACATAAGACTGATGAACTGTCTACAGATTATACAGATACAGGTCACAAGAAGAGGAAGAGTGAGATCATAGATCTTCGTATGGATGCAGAGGTGGATGAACCGCAGAGCAAAAGGAGAAAGACTGACCTTGCAGCCCAAGGTGACCCTGAAGATGGACACGTGGCCGTGAGTCAGGAGGAATCGGATGTCAAAACAATGCAGCTTGATAAAGAGCTGGAAGGAGATTCTTCAGCAACACCACCAGTTCCAGAAGAAGACTGCTCAAATATCTTACCAGATCATATAAAGGTGAAATGGAAATTAGCACAAATTATTAAAACATTTTGTGAGAACTTAGTCATATTTTATCTCTGAAAGTTACACTACCAATCAAAAGTTTGGGCATAGAAAGTTTCTTTTTTTTCAATATTTTCTGCTACTTTTGAATAATAAAGAGTACATAAACAGTATAAAAACAAATGTGGAATTATGCAGTGACTGCAAAAAGTGTCAATGTCTCAGAAAGTCTTATTGTTTTCCCTTTCTGTCCTTTCTACGACCTTGTCTTCTTAAAGTAAGGAAAATACTGAGTGGTGCAACAGAAGAGCATTCACATGTTCGAATCCTGACAATGCCACATCTGTGGCTGGGGAGCAAAATGGGTGGGAGGGATGGCACAATCTCTCTCCCCTATCAATCACAGCAACACCAGCCAGTCATGGACATGAATGCAGAAGAGGGCATATTGCTTTCCTTTGATTGTGTTGTGATGCATGAGCAGCAGTTCGAAAAGTTGCAGTTGACTGGCTTCACGTGTCTTGGAGTTAGCACCTGTTAGCCTTCACCCTCCCCGGTTGGTAGCTGGCGTATGATAGGGGCGAGCTGGCTTGTGGGTGGGAATTGGCAGACGATCATATTGGTTAGAAAAATGGGGGGAAATTCAAGAATGGTAAGGTAAATGCTCACAATTCTACATTTAATTCCTCTGTAATCAAATATTCAAATGAATGTCTCGGTTCAGAGTTTTACTCTGAACATCCCATCTCCCAGTTGACTTGGGATCGTCTGGGTATCCCCCAGGAGTAGCTGGAATCTGTGGCGAGGGATAGAGAAGCCAGGGATGACCTTTACGGCCCGCTGCCACCACAGTCTCCAACAGGAAAAGCAGAAGGAAAATGAATGAATAAATGTGTCCAAACTTCTGTCTGGTAGTGTATATGGTTAGAGCTATGCTTTACTGGTATAAAAGTCAAATAATGTCTTGCCTTTAAATAGTAAATGTAGAAAATAGTATTTCTATTTTAATTTAATAAACAACTAAAAGCCAAGAGCAATCCTCTTGTAAATTCATGTCGAAAAATATACTAGCAGCGTCCCTTATGAAATCATATTTATGTTGTTTTTCAGTAATTGTGTCATTTGAAAACTCTAATATTGGGTCATACAGTTATCCAATTGTAATTCCTACTCCAGTATGATCATAGTTATTTTTATTTAAATAGATGCCAGCATATCACGTTGAATGACTTGTAAGAAATTAACATTTACTGGATTTCTTTTTTCTAGGTAGCTGTTCCTTTGATGAAAGAATTATTGGACTCTGGAACAGAGGTATTAAAGCTTCCTGTTTATTATCAGTGAAAAAGATTACTGTTCAATAATTGCAATGACACTCATGTTTTTTCTCTGCAGTGGGATGAGAACTGTGTGCCTACACTTAAAGTGCTGAATGATTGTGATGCAAAGCAGGTATGAACTATAAGAGGTGATGGAAATGCACAATACACACAAAACTGTTTAGAAACTGTCTTCTCCATTAGTTTTAGTTGATTCAGTCACAGGTCATGTGTGTGGCATTTAATACTGATCACATCGCCTTCATGTCTTTGTGCAGCTGGAGGTGTTTTGTGCAATGCTGTGTTTGCCTGAAGCACCTGAGCAGAGTTTACCACATTTCTGTAGCAGCGTGCTGGCTCTGTCTCCAGATCTCAGCCACAGCACAGCCTCAGTTATCATCAAGAACCTTTTTCTCAGCAAGGTGTGCACTTCATACATGTCACACACACACACACACACACACACACACACACACACACACATACACACATACACTTGACCTCATTTGTCAATCATTTAGTAACATTGTGTGTAAATGTTTGCACCTGCCAAACTGAGTGTCCAGAAATCCCTCACACCCCTCCTGAAAAGCAGAAGCGAATGGGCTGCAGCACAATACGGGTATACAACACATTACAGCTTGAGACATACCAGATCGGTCATTTATCAGGCACTTGGTGCTGGCTCGAATAAAGTGTTGCACGGCATTAAAAGAAGAAGGCAAACAGAACCAACTTACACACCGCCTGAGCCCATCCTCCTTGTATACAGAAGCATTATTAATTGATTGACTGGTGTTATGTGTCTTAACTTATGGATTTATGTTGTCTTTCTTTCTTTTTTCTTTCATATGTAATATTTATTTAATTAATGCCATTAGTATGAAATGACTGGTTTCACTAAAGTTTTACTACATTTGTGTGTGTAACTAAAAACACAAGCTGTTTAAACTGGACAGCGTAATCTGTAGATAAAAATGCAGTAACTCATTGTGATTTATATGATATGAAGCCATGTATGTGTAAATTTACACACACTCAGGAGCACGAGTAGGATATGAACGTTCTTCTGAAATTATGGGATTTTCACGAATACCAAATTTCTTGTGTAACGATCCTACGAACTATTTACGAATAAATCCATTCATATCTTGATAAATGAGGCCCATCATTTTAATATTTAAGATAAATGAATTTATTGTCCATTCATGGAAGCTTAGCTTGAACTTCCGAATATGAAAACAAGAAGAACAAGAATTGTGTAACGTGTGTTCTACTCCATACACGGCTGAGAACTGATATTAAATGTGGAATGAAGAACTGTTCATACATATTCCTTCTGCATCTTTCTAAAACATAATTCTAAAACGCAGTAAACAAAGGCAGTAAATTGTACTCCACTGACCACTTGTGATTAGATTTCGTGAATAACAATGGTTGACTAGGCGGTATATCAACACTGTTTGTAGAGGCAGATATTAAAGTGCCGTAATCACTCTGTTATGTACAAGTAGATTTTAATGGGGATCATTTTTACTCTTAACGTAAATCGGTAAAAGAAAAACATCTGGTTTTGACCACTGACCATTTTCTTCCTGCTAGTACCTACATTTTTTCTATGGTTGAATCCGAAATGGAGTTGAGCATATAGTCCACATCACAGCTTCTACAACACTATTATAATTTTACCCTATTTATTGAACATATGTAGTGAATATAAAGACATTTTGGATTGGCTTAGATAAACACATAACTCTGTGACAGTGAACTGAAGATGTTGAAAACACGGTGGGCAAATTAATAAAAAATGAATCTGATACTTTAAAGTTATGCTACTAAAGTTACTAATAAAATGATGTCCCCTTTGAGTGTTTTTCTTTACTTAAGAGCATGATACAAATTTTACCAATAACACTGTGCTACCTGTGGCATAATTAATATATGAGTGCATTCAAATACTAAACCTTTTGACCCACCAGTCATTGATCTGCAGCAGCCCCCCCTCCGATGCTACACCTGGATCACCCTCACAGCCTCACACCTCAGTGTCGCCCTCTCCCCTGCCCCTCATACCTCTCTCCATCAAAGAGAGAGATGTGAATAGACTGTTTAGCGACTGAACCCCTGCAAAGCCGCAGGCCTGGACGCTGTATCCCCCTCATCCTGAAGCACTGTGCCAACCAGTTGTCTCCGGTGTTCACTAACATTTTTAACACCTCACTGGAGACCTGCCATGTGCCAGCCTGTTTTAAAACTTCAGAGATTATCCCAGTCCCTAAAAAGGCAAGGATCACAGGACTTAATGATTACAGACCCGTTGCCTTTACTTCTGTGGTCATGAAGTCTTTTGAGCGCCTCGTCTTTTCCCACCTCAAGGACATTACAGACCCTCTTCAGGATCCCATGCAGTTTGCCTACAGGGCCAACAGATTTGTAGATGATGCTGTAAACATGGCCCTCCACTTCATCCTCCAGCAGGTTACTGTTTGTGGACTTCAGCTCTGCCTTCAACACTATTGTCCCATCTCTGCTCCGAGACAAACTCTCACAGCAACGTGCCAGACTCATTGTGCAGGTGGATCACAGACTTCCTGACAGACGGACTGCAGTTCGTGAGGCTGGGGAAGCATGTCTCGGTCTCCCGGACCATCAGCACTGGATTCCCCCCAAGGCTGTGTCCTATCTCCTCTGTTATTCTCCCTGTATACTAACAGCTGCACATCTGGACACCAGTCTGTCAAACTTCTGAAATTCGCAGATGACACCACCCTTATTGGCCTCATCTCTGATGGAGACGAGTCAGCCTACAGAAGTGAGATGGACCGTCTGGTGTCATGGTGCAGCATGAATAATCAAGACAGCGGAGATGATAGTGGATTACAGGAAGGACCCAGCTCCCCACCCACCGTCATCCTCTGTGACACTCCGGTGACCTCTGTTGAGTCCTTCCGCTTTCTGGGAACCACCATCACCCAGGAGCTTAAGTGGGAACAGAACATCAGCTCCCTCACCAAGAAGGCTCA
>CM074952.1:12033280-12069361 GCA_037577455.1 Pangasius macronema | reverse complement strand
AACCTGGTTATGATCCACCAGCGCGAAATGCGAATACTTGGAATGTTTCCCCCGGTCTTAAGATTTTGTTCAGGAGTACATGTCATTGTCCAAATACTTCTGCACCTGACTATATAATTCAGGATTTTTCCACTTTAAATCCACTACCAGCTTAATTTATGATTGGTTGGTGTCTGTTTTCTGCCTAATATTTTCCCTTTTTAATGATGTTTGTTTGATGAACATGTTGTCTTTTCTTTACTTCTCACTTTATAAAGATTGAACTGAGTGAAGAGATTTTTTCTCTATTCACTAATCAGCTGAGCAGTCAGTCTCCACACTTCACCAAGTCTATGAAGTTTGCCAAAATGATGCTCACTGTCCTGACGAAGTTCCAGTCTCATGTGAGTCAAATAATAATGGATTTGCTCACGTCTTAGGACTGTGGCATTCTTGTGTCGGTTTGTGTTGTTTTTTAATATCATATAATAACATTTTACTGTATTATCCATTTTAATGTATTTTCCATGTGTGTTCATGATCAATATTTACTCTATATGTAAAACATTGTTGCTCTGTATGTTTGCTTTCATTCATTTGAATAATAATGATAAATGAGAAATGGTGACAAATGATTACTCATTAAACACAAAATGGTCACAAATTCAGCCCATTTTGAGAAATATTAAATTGGCCAATTAAAAAAAAATAAAAATAATAATAATATTTCTCTGCTTCTGCTGTGTTTCTCTTTCAGGTGAATGCTGTGTGTCAGCACACACTGTCCTGCTGTATTTCATTTAATGAGACATTCCTGAAGAAGTCTCTCCAAGCTGCTTTAAAACGCATTTGTCTTTAATGTACAGTATATTCTATAGTTTTGTTAAAAATAAAAGGGATTTTATATCTATTTCTAATAATAATTGTAAATATATAAACATTTAGCCATATCCTTCATAATAGCACTGAGGTGTGCATGTTTAACTACTTCTAAACGTCAGTTTCTCTCTGAATATATTGAACGTCTGACTTTAATATATTACAGTGTTTATCAAATTCTGAATTTTATCAATGATGTGAAATGTCAAATGATAAAGTAATTGTGATCAATTTATACATTATAAAAATGTCTCTTTGTAAAACAACTGTACTGTATATTTTTATTAAATGAATTTTTTATTTTTTTTTAACACATAGAAAGGTTCTAATGCAAAAGTGTAACTAACTTAACAATGATGGAATGACTGAGGAATGAGCAATGGGGATCCCCAGCAGAATTAATGCACAGGCCACATGCTTGCTAAGTATGAGAAAGGACAGACATGATCAGATGACTGTAGAGACCTCTTTCTGTATATATCTGCTATATATAGCTATATATATTGCTCGCTATATTATGGTGAAAGATATTTATAGTATGTGAATCTGTATAAAGGCAGCATGAGATCCACTCAGAGGAGACCAACCTGTGTTCGTGGATTTCAACTGTTTTGGAAAGTAATTTTTGTGTTTATATGCTTCGTCAATACAATATATCCCACAAGACTGTCTAGTTTGGGGGGCGTTGGGCAAAGTACGCATGCAGCTTGAAGTACTTGTAGGAGTTTAGTTAGGTTAGTATTAGTATTAGATCAAGTAGTCAAGAGAACACATACTCCTTTTGGATAAGGGGAAAAAGGTTAGTAATATGCAAACTGTTTAAAGATGAGACATTGATTCTACATCCAGTGAATAGCTGAGGTATGCACCATTCTGGACATCTGTAAATATACTATATATAGATGTAGCTCACTCACCTTCAGTAACTGCTTTATCCTGGTCAGGGATGTAGTGGATCTGGAGCCTATCCTGGGAACACTGAGTGGGAGGGAGTGAGAAGGAATACAACCTGGATGGGACACCAGTCTACCACGGGGCATCATGCACACACACACACACTGACACCTAGGGACAATTTTCTAAGCCAATCCATCATGTTTCTGGGAGGTGGGGGAAACTGGAGAACCCAGAGGAAACCCACACGGACATGGGAAGGACATGCATTGAAACACAGTACAGACAGTAACCTGAACTCAGGATTGAATCAGGGACCATGGCGCTGTGAGGAGGCAACAATACCTGCTGTGTCCCTGTGGAACCCTGTATATGTAGCTGTACTTCATAACATCACTGACCTGAGATGTTTAGATAATGTCTGCTCTGTCCTTTTTTTAAAAAATGAAAATAAAAAATTACAATCTTCATTCAAACGACTAAACAAATGTAGATTAAAAGAATTTCTCTTTGTAAAAACTGTACATTTACGAGAACTGTACATTTTATCAGTTTAATCCAAACAAAAAATGATTTTGGTAGCGGATTTAATCATTTAGAATATTAACACTCAAAGATGAATAATCTGTATAATAAGTACAGTATAAAATCCGTATTATAAAATGACCTTATTTGGCCACAACAAACATGGACGCTTCGGCAGTACGTGTTTTAACGTTGGGCGCCTATAATTATCGTCACTTCCTACTATACTTCCTTTTTCGAGCGCCGTGTGGCAGGGGACGACAAGCTAAAATGAGGTACGGCAAGAAGCGTTTTAAAATTTGTTTATTTGGTATATTTTTAGTTTTCAAACGCTAATGTTTAAACTGAATAATGAAAATGTGTTGTATTTTGATGTTTTTGCTGCCAAAGAGGCTTCAGGAAATTTACAAAACTCAGTTTATACGCTGCGTCTGTATTGAACTACCGGCTCACCGTAACTTGGACCAGAGCTCAAAATCTTAATCCAGTGAAATCTGGATATTATCCTACTTTCAGTGAATGATATACGTATTTGGATTTATACTACATATCTCTAACATATATTTTGTTACAGTATTGGATTGCAGAGGACTATGTTTAATATTATTTTAGCATAATTAGCATAGATTGCGCTGATGGAATTGTTCTAACAGTCACCAATGACAAAAACCCGAATCGGGTTTTTTCCCCTGCGGTACAAAATGTAAATGTAAATTTTGTGCGACTGAGATATTCATGTGTTTTAATTACAGCAAGGTCTCAAGAGATACGTTGTACGAAGCTGTTCGGGAGGTCCAGGCTGGCTCCATTGCCAAGAGGAGAAAGTAAGAATCTGATATTTATACTTAATACTGTTCTATTGTTTTACAGTAACATTGTGTGTGTGTAATTTTTACTCTTATTATAATGCACAACTTCAACAGTGTTTAATAACTTGATCTTTGCATCACGGCATGAATGCCTTAAGGGTATGCCTTAAGCAATAAGGGTAATCTGTGTAATATCGTTTATTTCTGAATATTGCATGAATATTAACCATCCTTACTTGTTCAGGTTCCTGGAAACTGTGGAGCTGCAGATCAGCTTGAAGAACTATGATCCCCAGAAGGACAAGCGTTTCTCAGGCACTGTCAGGTTCGGACCTTTACTGTTTCACCCAACCTTCTCTCAGCCTGCACCCTACTCTGCCTGACTGTGCCAATAAGTTATATAACATGTATTGCTGTACATGTCTTCATGAAATCATGCTCATCCTGAAGTTGAGCTGAATTACTCGGGCAGGCTAGGGGTAGGCTTGGAGAAGAGCCCTGGGTAGTCTGCCTACACCCCAGAGCTGGGCTGGTAAAGCAGACGGACCCCTACCCTGGGTCTTAAAACATGAGGGGAGGCTGACGGGTTGGGCACTGTGTGTGCTTTCATCCCTAAGCCGACAATTTAATTATGACTGTGCTTTCGGCACCCTACGTCATCCGACGTGGTATGGGTAAGGCTCCAGTTCTGCATCACTTGGCTTGTGAGAGTTTGCTGCTCTTTGTGGTATCAGTGGGTTTGTTCCTTTGTCCTTGACAGGCTGAAGACCACTCCACGTCCCAAGTTCTCAGTGTGCGTTCTTGGTGACCAGCAGCATTGTGATGAAGCCAAGGCTGCCGAGATCCCACACATGGACATTGAGGCACTCAAAAAGCTCAACAAGAACAAGAAGTTGGTCAAGAAACTGGGTACATTTTTTTTTTTTTTTCTTTTTAAATCTTGTTTGCATATAATTAAATGGATAAATAGAACAGTTGGTCACCCAAATATTTAGTGATTTCTTAGTAGTAAATTAGGGTGACTGTAAGCAAAACCTTTTTAGACCAGGAGTGATGCAGCATGCCACAACCAGGATGCTTTTCTGTTTACATTAGATGTATCTTAAAAGCAGCATGTAGGTAAAGGATTGAGCATTCGTCCCTGTGGGTTCTTGCAATATGTTCCTGTAATGTCTTTGATACACAGCAAAACTGTAGTGCTGCGTATTACCACAAGTGATGCATTGAACCTGAGTTCAGCAATGCCTTTATTTGATTCTTACATGGGATGTCTTATGGTATTTGTCCACTTACACATTTTGTGGTTACAAGCTGCTTCGTGGCCTCACTGCTCGTGTTTGGTTGGTGGGCATTTCTATGAGGTTTCACATAATTGGTTAAGTGCAGCGGCGTGGCCACACTCAAGTTGAGCGACTTCTCTGAATTTTGCCTTTGCATGGTGAACCAGGTTTTGCTGAACTGTGATCGTTCACAGTGTGAATTCAGCTGAACTTTGTGTTAAAATAATTATGCAATGCTAAGTAGTTGCAATTGGGTATGTAGCAGACATGTATTGTCCTGCACAATCACAGTATTAAATAATCAGTGTCATGTTGAAGTAGTAACACCAGACATGTGATTTAGAAGCTTTAATTAATTAACACTTGCCTGTGTTCCACAGCAAAGAAGTACGATGCCTTCCTGGCTTCCGAGTCTCTGATTAAGCAGATTCCTCGTATCCTGGGCCCTGGCCTGAACAAAGCCGGAAAGTTCCCCTCTCTGCTCACCCACAACGAGAACCTGAATACCAAGGTGGATGAGGTCAAATCCACAATCAAATTCCAGATGAAAAAGGTACAGCTTGTTTGTTAAATGTAGTGATTGTGAATTCTTTGACGTGAACAGTATGTAATGTCATTGTGTATGTGATTTGTGCAGGTGCTGTGTCTGGCTGTGGCAGTGGGCCATGTTAGGATGTCTGAGGATGAGCTGGTCTACAACATTCATCTCTCTGTTAACTTCCTTGTGTCTCTCCTGAAGAAGAACTGGCAGAATGTCAGAGCCCTCTACATCAAGAGCACCATGGGAAAGCCTCAGCGTCTCTATTAAGGGATTCTGTCCTGTACCTTTCTATAATAAATGTGGAGTAATCCAAGACTTGTTTGTCTGTATTTTCTGTTTTGCTCTGTTGCACCATCTGTCTGCACTGAAACAGCAACTTATGAAATTCTACAAACAAGTCATGGTTGTTTCATCATGGGATAAAAGTGACTAGTGAGAACATTTGTATTGTAATACATCTGGTTCAACTAATCAGCTAATTAACAACCTTTCCTGAGTTTAATAAGGTGTGTTGGGAGAAGGGAAAAACATTAAAATGTGCAGGAGATAGGGTACTCCAGGACCAAGGTTGGGAATATCTGCTCTAAGAGAATGAGTGAACTCCATACATGCCAGCAATATATCCCTTATCACATAACAGATACTCACTGTCAAGTGTACAGACCTTTAGTGTTCTCATGTACTTGTGAAGGATGGCTTATTTAACCATGTTACTGGCTGAGGGGTAGTGTAGTGCCAGAGGCTCAGGGTGTGTGGAGCTCTGGTATGAGTAAACCACAGTCAGTTGGAACTAATAGTGGTCTCTCCAGAACTTAAATGCTTTTGCTTGTTCTTAGACTCTAGTGAATGATGTGTCTGACCATCACAATGTTGAAACTCCCATTTGCTCGTCCACATGGACAACATTGTGATGGTCAGACACATCATTCACTAGAGTGGCACAAATTTCAGATAGCATGGTATGCCTTACATGAAAACTCCTCAGGTGTGCCCTCAGAGCCCAATAGTACAGCAGACACTCTTTTGAAAGCACATATGCCCGGAAGAGTGGATAACTATCTAGAAAAAGTTGGATAGGGCATAGGTGGACTTTTTCACCAATGTTCTTCCTGGTAGAGATGGACAGTCTGCTAGGTCAGGAAACACTGGCCCTCATCTAGCCTTATTGTCCATAGTATGAATTTCTACCTCTATTACTGATTCTGTCTACACAGCACAGAATTTATCTATCAGACCAGTGTACTGTTTGTGCCTTAGTTTTCACTGCTGCTGTCCCTAATGGATGGAATACTTTGGCAGCTTCCTCCCTGAATACATCTGTGGTCCCAAATGGACGGAATGGTTTGGTTCCTTTGGCCAATTTACTTGCACAAATAGGTTTGGCCCTTCGGTGTGAAGAGCAGGTTGAGCACTGCAATCATATATGCAAGAGCCTCCCAAGTACACTTCTATGAGTGGTGTGCACTCCCATCATTTTGATTCACTGCACTGCCCAATTCCTGGAGTGCTAACTATCAAGGACTGCTAGACAGTGGAAAGTCCCCATCTATGTTTTATATGGTGTATGTGGCAACATTACAGCATATCACAGCACTATAGATGAGGTCATAAACTTGTCACAGCCTTTCTGAAGGAAGCAAGGCATGCAGGATGTCAACCTGACATGGTCTCTCTAATGATTACCTTTAGATCATTTCAGCAAAAAGAGTGGGACAACTATGTGCTTTGGCAGTAAGCTTGCATGTGTTGGTGTCCAGAAAAGGACTTCAGAACCTGCTGAGCATTCAGAGTACACACCCTACAATACGGACTGGACTGGATGGCTGCAATTTGATCATCTGATCAATTCGTCATTTGTCATGGGGAAAGACATGTGGAGCTCCCCTGTCTAAACATAGACTGGCCCACTGGGTGATGGACCCTTGCCTACAGATGGGACTGATGCCTGGTCTCCACAATGACATGACTACAAGGATCATCACTGTGTAGCTTCTCCAGATTCTACAAAGTTAACATTGTCCCTCCCAGCAGTGTGAATCTGTTGGTCATCTCAGAACACATTTCCAGTCAGTCCTTAGGTGGGTTGATTCCTCATGACATTGTGATATAGGTTATAGGTGATATAGGAGGGGTGAAATAGAACACTGGTTATGTGACTGTGACTGTGGTTCTGTGAACTTCAGATAACCAGATGATTGTGGTATTTATTGCAAATACTGTCATACAGTCACTTTGTGAGGTAGGAGAATGTTGGACATGGAGCTGCCAGGCAGGAGGCGAAGAGGAAGGCCAAAGAGGAGGTATATGGAGGTAATAAATGAGGATATGAAGCTAGTGGGTGCAAGTGTTGAGGATTCAGAAGATAGGGATAGGTGGAGAGTGATGATTCACTGTGGCGACCCCTGAAGGGAAAACCTGAAAGAAGAAGAAGAAGATTGCAGGTCTTGACATGCATGCATACATGCACAAGCAGGTATCAAGATCATTCGCACAGCCATTTGTGGTTATCCTGTGTTCATGGAACCATAGATATGTAACTGGCATTTTGTGTTCTTGCTTGTATTGAGTCAAATTGTTTGTTGATGTTTCTTCTCAATCTAGCCATCTGTTCTAGACACTGCTATGATGGTAAATGAAATTAACTGGGTTTAGTGGCCACTTTGAAGCTCATCTTTATCTCTTAACAAGATTACATAGTTTGTCACAGTGTGAAGCAATAGGTGGGATGACCAGAAAGCACAGATGGACATGGTAAGAGCCACAAATTTTATTTCCCAAGCTTGAGTTTGTGCTGTGTTATGGCAGTTAATTACTCTTTGCACACTGACCATTTTGCTAAGTCTCTAAAATAATAGCTTGGTATAAAGTATGGTTTAGTTCAATGAGTTTCAGTTGTTATCTTGCTGAACTTTCTGTACCTGGAGGATTTGGCAATCCAAAGTCAGACGAATCTTATGTTCAGTATGACAGTCAGAAAGGTCCAAGTAAAAGTTTTAATTTCTTTTATGAAAATAAGTCAGAAGACTTTTTAATATTGCAATTATATGGTTTTCACAAGAATAGATGGTCTTTCTCGTGAAGGTTTGACTTTTTGTATATTGTTTGTATTTTGGCTGTTACTTTTCCACAAAATCCACATGCCTAATCTATACATATTCTTAAAATTTGCAGGTAGTGTGCTACTACTGTTCCCTCTGTCTAATTACTTAATATTAAAATGTCTTAAAATTTGTTTCATTTGTCACGGGAGACAAATGGAGACCAACGCAATTACAGCAATAAAAGAACAATGGACAGTGAAGAAGAAGGTAAATGTGGCTATAGATCCTAAGATTTTTTCTGCAGAGTAAATTTTTATAGTGAAGATGCATGTTGTTTATAGAGGAGAACTTATTGTCCCAGGAACAAACATTACATACATTGAAGGGTCCAGACAAGAAGACTTGCTGGCCTGGAATGAGTTGTCCAATATGGAGCGCCGCAGACCCAGCAGGTGATATTAGACCCGCCAAGCATTATGCCCAGAACAACACAAAATCACACACACAAGTCACCATAAAATACTCTGATCCCCCATGTTGTATATGATATTCAAAGGGTTTGGGTTTAAACACGCACACACACACACACACACACACACACACAGAATGTCATTTAGAATTTGCTGCAGAAAGCAAATTAATTATTAATTAATTAATAAATATAGGGGGTGGGGTGGAAAGGTTAACCTATCACAGTATGAAGATAATATAGAAAGCAATTACTGACACTATCCTGGTCTACTGTTTTTTTTTAATTTTTTTTTTTTTTAAACAAATAAGCATATTCCATGTCAGTGTGTCACTGGATCTTCCTGGACCCTATCTTTAGTCATTTTGTTTTACTTATGGTAGTACAATAGCATTGCTAACTTAGAAATAGTAGTTGTTTCACCCATGACTTGAACCCTAACAGTATCCTCTTTTCTCTGTCTTGCAGTGTTGACATGACAGAAGAAGAGTTGGAGGTGGGGCCTTTATTATGTATTCTGTGATATCTGATAGACTGACTGTGAGCTTGATCATCAAAGTTATTATTGTTAGGATTGTTCCTGGGGTTGTTCCTGGGATTGGGACTGTTCCTAGGATTATTATCAAATTAGCCAATCATGTGGCAGCAGCACAATGCAAAAATTATGTAGATACAGGTCAAGAGCTTTGGTTAATGTTCACACCAAACATCAGAATGAAGAAAAAGTACCAGGACTGGTTTCAGAAATTTTATACAGAATGGTGTGAAAAACAAAAACACTGAGTGAGCGAAAGGTCTGTGGGTGGAAATGTCTTGTTTCCACCAGAGGAAAATGGCCAGATTGGTTCGAGCTGCCAGTAATCAGCTCAAATAATTACTCTTTTCACTGTGGTGAGCAGAAAAGCATCTCAGCATGCTCAAAACATCAAACCCTGAGGTGGATGGGCCACAACAGCAGAAGACCACATCAGGTTCCACTCCTCTCAGTCAAGAACAGGAATCTGAGTCTATCATGGGCACAGACTCACCCAAACTATAGAGCTGAAGATTAGAAAAAAAAATCACCTGATTTTTTCCCAGTTTTTAACTGTCCAGTTTGGGTGAGTCTGTGCCCATGATAGCCTCATATTCTTATTCTTGGCTGACAGGAGTGGAACCTGATGTTGTCTTCTGCTGTTGTGGCCCATCCACCTCAGGGTTTGGTTGTGTTGTGTGTTCTGAGATTTTCTCCTAACCACGGTTGTAAATAGTGCTTGAGTTACTACAGACTTCCTGTCAACTCAAACGTTCTGGTCATTCTCTTCTGATCTCTCTCATCAACAAGGTGTTTCAGCCTGCACATCACTCTCCACACAGGAAGTTTTTTTTGTTTTTTGCACCATTCTGCGTAAACTCTACAGACACTTGTGTGTGAAAATCCCAGGAGATAAGCAGTATCTGAAATACTCCAACCAGCCCATCTGGTAGCAACATACATGCCATGGTTGCATTCACTGAGATCACATTTTTTCTTCATTCTGATGTTTGATCTGAGCATTAACTGAACCTCTTGACCTGTATCTCCATGAATTTATGAATTTATGCATGTGCTGCTGCCACATGATTGGCTTGTTAGATAACTGCATGAATGTACAGTTGTTCCTAATAAAGTGGACGGTGAGTGTAAATGTAACCCTGTTTTGGCTTTTAAACAATAATAATGTATGCAGACTGAATTCTTCAGCTAAACACCAAGAAAAGACAAACTTGCTTTGTATGAACAAGTATGACACTTATGACTCAGTCACACTGTCAGCCTATCCTTTTTCAACACTGTTGTTATTTTTGGTCATGATAGCCTATTATCTTCCAATTAATTTAACACAGTGGTCTACTCTAAAGCCTATGTTTTACCATGTGCTAAACATGTCTGAATTTTTCATAGGATGGGCCCCATGTTTTCTTGTCACAAGCTGAAGAGTAAATCAACACTGGAAAAGAGCTCTTCCTGTCATGAGGGACCAGAGCAGTATCTCAGTGTGTGCAGAACTATTGTAACTTGCTGGTATGTTATCAGCATAACGCATTAGTCTGATTGTTCACACTCAGTCTTGTGCTTTCTATGTCTTATTCACTCACCTATTTACTACGTCATCTGTGTTGTGTGTGTGTGTGTGTAGGCAGCAGCCCTTGATGCATTGGTTTTGTCACTGTCACTGGATAACACTAGCATTCTACCTCATAGTGCTGTGTTTTATCATCATATTAGCCATCACAGTCTGGTTTCTACAAGCACCAGTTTTGTGATTATAATGTAAAGGGCTTGATAAATGTCTGTAACGCTTTTTGTAATTGGTATCTGAGGTGTAAAAGGATGGTAAACCAATATGACAGTATAAAAAGATAATTTAAAGGTGTAGAATATCTCAGGAAATATGCTACATGGTAAATAAATGCATATTAAATGCAATCATTTAAAGAACAGTCAGCAGGCAAAAATCAGAGAAGGCTATCTTCTTAATAAATCTGTTTAAAAAAATACTAGTTTCCCTAAATAAATTGTTTAAGTGTGATATACCAAAAATGGTAATATCGGTACTGTGAGGTTATTGTACTGTTCAATATGTATCCATATGTAAGGGTCCTACTGGTCAATATGTATGATTTTTAAATTTGTGGTATATTCCTTAAATAAAGATGGCAAAGTTTTATCCAAGTGTCATATTTATCATGCATCTTCTTTTGTGTAGTAGGAGATGATGAAATTATGAGCAGTCTTGATAGTGTATATTTTATTATAAATAACATTAAATACATATAAAGTTGTTAGTACATAAATATATATATTATAGGGAGGAATTGCTGCTTTAGCACATCTGAGTAAGAAAAATATCAGCACTCATAAAATCTAGTAGGCAGTTTATAAAACAGTGGTGTAGTACCAAACAGCATAGCAGCATCTATCAATAACATTTAAATGTAGAAATCATAAAACGTGTAAGAAAAAGACTGAGATTAACCTTAGAAGAGTAAAAACAACATAAATATTATATTAATGCATAATGTATTACATTAAATAATTGGGGCTCCAAAACACTAGGGAATAGAAAACTGTGTACCAGACACAAACATATACTTGAAAATGTACTTTTCATGTGACTTTTTTTTTTTAGAAATAGTAATTGTACACATGGACCAATAATAATAATAATAATAATATCATCATCACAGAATATTTGGCATGATGCCTTACAGTTAAGTAATTCTCAGACTTGAATTTCAGTCAGTGTTTAAGTGATGAAGGGCTCTGTAGTTGGTGAAAATCCGTGTCCCAACAATTTGTCTCAGCTTCACCTTTTACTCAGAATCAGCATTTTACTATCAGACAGCATCAGAGTCCATTGGCTCAATAAACAGGTTAAAAAAGATATGTATTAACTATATGTACAGAACAAAGATGGTGAAAGATGCTTCTGCATTTCAGCTGACTGTGGTCTAGACCTGACTTACAATCTCACAGTCGTCTTCTTCATACCACTGCAGAGGAGTTCCATCAGGAGCTCGCTGTAGGATCACTTTCTGAGGAGTCTGCAAAGAACCACAACAACAGTGTATCAGATATACCTTTGTCTCATTACTATTATAAACAAATATTAGTTATTAATTCATACTACATTCCTCAGCATTATCTTATCTATTTCTGTTATCAGTTCAGTACATGAAAACTGTGTAATACAGCAATCATAGTCTTTACCTGTCTCTGAGACTGGATCTGGCGGTAGGGTGGTGGCTCTTGATCCGGTGAGCGTTTAGCACGCATAGACCCGTGTCGTTCCAGTGGCCGAAGCTTGAGTTCTCCTGCATTGTTCCTCTCATGCCAGGCCCTGAGGTCGTTTGTGACCACATCTCGAGGAAGCAGCCTGCTAGGATGATTGGGATACTCCTTCAGTGAAGGTGTGCGAGCCAGCCTATGGTACGGTGGAGGCGGTTTAAGTATACGCTTAGGTGAAGTCACCTGTAATTGCTGCGTATTTGTGTTTGGGGAGGTCAAAGCCAGGTTCAGCTTTCTCATATCTCTCTCTGGAAACATCCTGTCATAGCTATTATCTTGACAGGAGCTGGTCACAGTTGGTTTGTTTATTTGTTTGTTGACAGTTTGGTTGCTTTTGGGAAGAATGTTGGTGGTGGAGCGCTGGCCCTGGGACTTATTTTGAGCGGTGCGGTGGAAACCGTAAGGGGGAGGGCAGGCTTTGGTCACCTCAGATGTTAACTCATGGCTGGATGAGCTGCTGTAGGAGGATATGGAGTGCTCCGAGCTGCTGTCCTCTGAGCTGCACTGATACAGACGCTGCACTGAGTAAGCCAAGGCAAAATCAGTGACGCGGCGACGTGGGAGCTTCGTCCTTCCACGGCTCAGCTCTAAGCTCGGTTTGTTTACTTCTGGCTTGGTCCTGGGAAACCTGTTGTAAACATCATAACATCATCTAATTGCATCAGATAGTTGAACTAAATAAAAAAAATCCAAGGTTTTGACCTTAAGTCTGATTCTTTCGATTTCTGATAATTTTCTACAAAATTATTCAAAAATAACCACATTTTGCATAATTTTGTTTAGATGTAAATAGAGACATAATAACTGCCTTCACTGAAGGGATATATTTTGCAAGATTTAAATAAAATAATATTTCTCTATAAAGGAGTGTGAAACTGCATTTCTATGTATTATGATTTATATTTCCATCAAATTATACCACTGAAACTTGATATTCTTTGCACCCACCCAGTTTAACCCCTGGTTCTGCCCCTACACCAAAAACAGGTTCAGGTGCAGTTTTGTATGAAAATGGTTAAACTAAACAGCAAATTGCATAAGGAATACACGGTTTGAAATTATTGTGAAAACTCTTCCAAAACCCTTCTAATAAAATTTGCTAGATTCTAAATCTGTGGCATGTGGATTTGCTCAGATTGGACTACCTGAAGGACTGGGAGATGTGGCGGCGTAGTGGCAGCTCCGGGGTAGAGGGGGCGCTGTTGGAGTTATTGCTGCGCATTGCCAGGCTTTTGAACACAAACTGGGGAGCAGGAGGAATGTCATCAAGTCTCTGGTCTACTGAGGTTGGACTGCTGCTGACACACACACACACACACACACACACACACACACACACACACACAATGTCATAAATCACTCTCATTCTACAGTGTATGCTAAACTAATTGACCTATTGATTTTTGTCTTTATGGAAACATTAGTGACCCTGGCAGTGATTTAATCATTGATAGCCTGCTCTAATCTAATTGATTTAATTACTAATTACATTATTATTAATAAGGTCCAAAAACATACAAAAGCCTACATGGGAAATGAATTAATTATTAAGTTAATGACACTAGTAAAGGCCCTTCAAAACAACATTCAGCAAATAGTTTCAGTAAAATGGTCAGATTATACGCTTGTCATGTGATCAGCATTTTGGCCACAAGGACGCAAACTGACAGTAGAATAATGGTGCACTTATAGTTCTGTAGTTAAAAAGTAAAAGAAAAATAGATTCTAGTGTTTTCTAAAGATTCAAATCATTTGAATGACCAAGTCTCATGAAGGTTAGGTTAGTAAATTTTCCAACGCTTTACCTTGACCTGCTGCTGCTGGCAGAGGGAAGCTTCTTCTGTTTCTGATATGGCTGATCTAGACTGGATTCTGTCCATGGCATGTTTTGAATGGGTGATCGCTCATATTCCAGGCTGGAGCTGGAACCTGCATGTTTTGTTCCGTGACAAGGCGAGAGGGTTAGCACATGCTGGAAACCAGTCACTGGGGACATTGGGCCAGGCTCTAAATCTGTGACAGACAAATGCCTTCATTTAGACTGCTTAAGTGTAGATTTCAGTTATATCAGTAGCATAAAAGGATGTGGCACTCACCATCATCATGGGCAGCGGCGTCAGACAGCGAGCTGTCATCAGACATGCACAGGTCTGGAAATCAGAACAAAAGTACAAAGTTAGTTGTTATATTATGTAAAACTTTGCATTCAGAAATGTACTTTAATGTGTTATAGGCACATTACAGGCATCATAGTTTCATATTATGTTCATCATTATTCTGCAGTTAAAAGCTTACTGAATAATTATTTTTGACATAACCCCCTATTGGTCAATTCAAAAGCCACAAATAAATAAACAAATTAAATAAATAAGAAGAAATGCTAAGATGTGTCGGTGTCTGAGCATGTATGTAGCTAGCAAGTGATGGAAGTCAGTCTCACCTGATATTTTCTCAGTTTATGCATACACTCAAGATATGCACTGTTACTGCCTAACAATATGTTACATGTATATACAGATATGCATTTATGGAAAATAATTTTAGTGAAATACACTTTATTTACTTGTTAGCTACAGTAGCCTTGTTGCTCCAGTGCAAAACTAAAGAAGCAAAGAAGACACCAAATATCTTTGCAGATTGACTACATTTTGTGAATACTGAGTCTACAAAATGGCAAATTCAAAACTAAAATGTTAACTAAATTCTCAATAAAGTGCCCGACCACAGTGTGTCACAGGTTTGGAGCAAATATTAGGACTATAAATGCAATAAAAATGTTCATTACAAATCTACATTGACATTATTATTTGAACAACAACAACAACAACAACAACAACAACAATAATAATAATAATAATAATAATAATAATAATAATAATAATAATAACATTATATATTGGGGAAACTTCAAAATATCAATGTAGATTTTTGTATTTTGACATTTACACAATAATAATAATAACAATAATTGTGACTTTTGGCACAATCATCTTGGCAACGAGTGTAGAGAAAACAGCACTGACAAGTCGTAATCAGAGACTTACCTCTCTGCCTGGAGGAACAGCAGGTCTCTGGTGAAACACAGCCGTGGTTAATGCAGTGTTTTAACACAGCTTCCTGGAGCTCCTTCATTTTCTTTTCTTCACGTTTGCATTGCTGCAGTCGGCTCTTCCTCACCGGCTTGCTGATGTGTACCTCAAGAGACAGTCTTCGGGCTGCTTCATATATCTGCCTCTGGAGGGCCAGATCAGCCTCAAGTGAATGCAACACTGTTTCCTAAAGTGAGCCAAGAGCAAGAAAAATGCAATCTTTATGTGAGGATAGTGACAAATAGCCTGAATGAATATCTGAGTACAAAACTAATTTAAATAAAATCTGGCAGCATATTTGACCTTCCTGTACCTCTCCATCTCCATGGGGAAGCAGCCCTTCATCCAGTTTAAAGGATGCTCCGACGCGTCGCCTGATCTGTGGTGGTTTCTCATTTGGCAGCAAAGGATAGTCAGATGACAGCTTTCCAGTAAGTTCCTTTAAAAAAAACAAATTGACTGTAACTTTTTTCTTTAAAAATACAAAAAAAAAATAAACAAGAACAAAGTCAGCAAACTCTGGCTAAAGGTGTATTGGCTATCAGTCATTGAGCAGATGTTTACGCTGTACAAAGGAGTTTTATGGTTGAATGATTACTAAATCTTCTGGAAACTTGGCCCAACGTGAGTAAGAAACACCCACACTATCTTGCAAAGAAGCATCTGTTTCACAACTGTCCACTGCTGACTCGCTCTAATGACTCCTCTGAAGAACAAAAGAAAGCACACTAAAGGCACAGTGCTACACCATGACTAGTTGATTTGTTCAAAGGCTCACTTGAAGCAACTCTTACAATCTTTAAGATCAATCATGTCAACTACATTATTGAACTTGCAAGACCATTTTTTCTTCTACAGTGTTTATGATGCACACTTATTGTGTAATCAACTCACATGGAACCTTTTATTGTAGTGGTCTGAGAGATCACAAATTACAAATGAACTGAATTCACATCATCCATTAGTGAAAGTGGTTTATATAATCAATAAAAAACAGACAACAAATTATTACTCACTGCCTCTCTGATGCACAGTTTCTTTAGCTCCAGAAGACACAGCTCCAGTCTGTCCTCCAGAGCCTGGTGCTTAAGCCTCATGGCCCGTGTGTGGGTGCTGAGGTCCTTCACAGGAGATGTAGGGCTGTCTGGACCTTCACAAGTGAACACAATGCATTTATGAAGAGAAGAAGTTTTTCTTGTTGTCTAATAAGACTTTCTTTGCTCATGGACCTTTGCTTCTGTACATAAGATACAAGTGTGGTGCTAAAACTATGTTGAAGTTAAGCTAAGTAAAACTAAAGGAATGAACAGGCAGAAATCATGGTTGTTTTCCCCATCGACATTGGATGGAGAATCAGTCCTCCAAAATATTGTTACTATCTTTATATTTCAATAAAGAAACTTAATCAGGATGCCAGATCTTACATTTCATTTTAAAGTTTATATGTGATGTTGACATGACTTCAGAATTGTTCATGCAGATGTGTCCATCAATACTATTCATAATTTTGTAGGTTAATAAACACTTTCTGCTCCAATCCACAATGTAATTTTAAGTGCTTACCAGAATTTAAGATGATCCCACTGTCTGAGTCACTGATTTCTTCCTTGCAGTCCATGTTTCCTGCTTTGAGATATAAGTTGTTCCAGAGTCTCTGTCGATAAGAAACACAGTGTGAAATCCAAGTCTACTTCCTGTTTTCAACTTGTACACCTTGTTATCATGTTGCTCTCAGCCTAGGAACCACTTGTTATTTGTCAACCAAATTTGTGGCATGCGATATGCATAGCCTACCCTTCTTAGGCAAATGCTGAGCACACTGGCTCCTAAGAATCTACCCAACAACTGAGGTTAGAGAAAGTGCAACTGCTCTTTTTTGGCATATCCACCCATCCTTTAGTTGACATAAAGCCCACACCTCCTCCACTGCTTTAATGTCTCACAACACAATAGAAACACACCCCATAGTTGACCGTGCACATGTGCCGGAGCTTATTCTCTATACAGCGCCATGGCGACCTGGCCCATTGCAGGCGTATGTGTGTGTGTGAGAGAGAGCGTGCACACGCGTTGATGTGGTGATGGAGTGTGTTGGTGAATGTGTTTGGAAAACTAAACACCCCGAAAGAAACAGATGGCTATAGGAGCGCTCCCCCTCCTGGAGCCTGCACCTGTCGTCCCCCACACCAAAAAACTTCCTTTTCAGCTCTAAAGTAGAACAATGTCTGAGGCCTGACTCTGCCTCAGGGAGAGGGTGCTATTATTTCCATTAAGGCTGCTCATATTTCAAGGATCACAACATACTTCTTGTAACAAGCTTTAGTGGAACTTAAATAGTCAGAAGTATAAAGAGGAATACCCTCAGTCTGATTTTGTAAGATATTTATTCTTCTATGATTTTGATTGAGCCACTTTGATTAAACTAAACATCAATAAACACCTCCCTCATACTATCACATGTCTGCAAGGGAGTAGACTAACCTTTAATAACCTTGAAACAGATGAAAAGACCTTTTCATATGCAGAAAATGATCTTAATCTGTCTCATGACTAGTCAACGCTAGGTCACACAAAAACAAGTTTTGAATCATTTTCAAATTAGCAGTGTAACATGCTAACATCCCTTTGAGACCAGATATTATTTTGATTATTGTAGCCTCTTCCTGAATGATTTGCATTTCGCAGGAGGCTATTGTAGAATCCCTTATGGCTTTATGATCAATCAGGCCTATAACTCGTATAGGTGGATGCAGCTTTGCACAGAATGAATGTAAGCAGAGCCTGTACCTTATGAAGTGCAAATCCTGAACTCCTTTATCAACACAGCAGTGTGGCTAATTTGCTGAGAAGACAGTATTCATTGGTAGAATATGCCTCAACCTAAGAATGCAGAGTACACAATTCTCTCTCTATTCTCTTTTTAGCTGTGTGTGAGAATGTGGTAAGAACCATGGGATGAATACTGTCAGTGCAACATACTATTCAGACCACTGCAACCTCCCAAAAAATCCATTCTATATTTAAACTACACTCCACCCCATCCTGAAAAATGTGACTTAATGTCTGTCCAGTTAGTCACCTAATTGCACTAAATGAGCAAACAGGACATAGCAGTGATCTGCTCATCTGAAGCAAAATGCTGTGGTGTACTGACCCACCCATCCTCACATCTCACTGAAGCATAACAAAGAGACATCACAGGAAATGGGTGTTTATGGAGGGTAGGCTCCGTTGTCTACTCCAGCTTTTCCACCATGCTTTACTTGTAGAGCTGCGATCTTTTGGATTGTATCCAATGCCATATTCATTACCACTGTGGTCAGGGTTTGGAATTCCCAAAGTGGGCTAGATGTTGGAAAGTCTGAGGGGAGAATTGAACCCGATCCAGCATGTATGCACAACCTGTAATTAATGGGGTGCTGAAGTGCGTACATACTGATGTTATGGGAAAGGCAAAACGACTTTACAGTATGACTTATTTCTGGGTCTGGTGAAAATCTCCGAACTATTCAAATTCAGATTTGGTAGAAAGAGGACAGAGAAGAGCAACACAGAACTATACTGCATTAGATGTTCCATTCAGTGCAGTGCAAAAAATATATTATAAAAATATTAGGCCTCCTATGATACTTTCTTTAAGCAATAAATAAGGCAAAGTGCAAGTCCTTTGTTTAACTGAAGTTCTTGACCCCCTGCTGCTTTACATATTACTCTTAACTAGTGTACTTCTTGTTTACGACAAGGCAAATTATATTAACGTGTCAAAGGATACAAAGGATAGTACATATTATTTTCCTTAGGCTGCCTGTGTAATAAAACAATTGTGTTGGCACACACCAGGAAAAACTAACAAACTGTCATTAACATAATAGTTGTGATGATTTAATCAATTGTATATCCCTGCACTCAACAGGCACTGTGAACAGAGGACCTAATCAAGCTTATGAATGCAACATCTGCTGCATTGATCTGCTTACTGTAAACACATGGTAATTGGGCCTTTTCATTTATTTGAAAAAAGCAAATATAAATGTAGTAGGAAAATATGCTGTTCTCTAAAATCCACAAAGTTTATCTTCCAAAATACTCTTCTCAGTGAACAACCAAGCTGAATTATTGTAGGCTATATTACTTATCATATAATGAACACTTGATTTTTGTTGTTTTTTGATAAGGATTGGAAGGCACCCTTTCACCACCACCACCATCATCATCATCATCATCATCATCATCATTATTATTATTATTAGCTTGGCTTAGCTTAGGCCTACTACTGTGATGCAGTTCACAATATCATGAATATTTCACAATTACACGTTATTAAAAATAAATAAAAATAAAAAAAAACAAATAAATAAATATAGACAGAATAAAACACAGATTATTAAAGATGCTGATAATGATAGATGATATTATTGCTTCAGGTTTCCAATGAAGTAAAAATAGCTGATATCTAATATCTTAAACTTCTATTCAGTCATACCTTTTTTAATTTTCACTCCGAGATGGGTCTGTAAATGAGCTTGTCAACTTTTTAATCCATTAACACAGACGCTTGGCAGGTTACACACACATACACACAGGCACGCGCACGCACACCCACTCTTAGCACTCGGTGTAAACGCTGATGAGATGCTGGACCTACTCAAAAGAGACGGCTGCCACTGGGCCGTACCATTTCATTTCGAAGTGGGGGGGGGAGTCAATAGAAATAAGACGCAAATCTTGATGATAATTGACCTACTATTAAAAACCTTACCCCTTATTAATGTTGAACTACTAATATAAGTACGTAAGGAATTTGTTTTTTAGTATATAGTTGGTCCAGAATTGAAAAAAAGATATTTGTGTCCCGTCTCCACTCCCCCTTATCATCCAAACTCTGAGTGCCTGGCTGAATACACACGCTTTCCTGTTGTGGTGGGGCTGTTGTTAGCTTGAATAGATCAAGCGGGAAGAAAGCGGAGACAAAAGAGCTAAACAAGAGGCGAGTGCCTCAGACAGCTGGCGAATAGTTCTATTGAGCTGATGAAGGGGATCCATAATGACAAAATGAAATAATTATGTATTGTATTACCCCCTTCTTTTCAAACACCGCTGTCAGTACTGAACATAGTCGTGTTAACCTGTAGCAGTTTGTACCACGAAAAAAGACACTTTCTTTTCAGTATAATATTCTTGGCAAGCTTCAAGTTTCACACTCCTTTTGTTAATTTTATGGTCTGATCCGGCTGGCAGATGGTCAGCTCTCTTTGGCTGGATCACTCCCTGAATGGAAAGATCAGCTGATGAAGCGGGGCTTGATTTCCATGTGAAAAGCAGCAGGGAGCTCTTTATCGATGAAGGCGTTAGACCGTCTCCCACCTGTGAATGTACTGGCAGCTTGCGACAAAAATCACACAGTGCGAAGTAATCACACGACGTGAAGTAACCCTGCCCCCGACCTGAGACAGCATGTGTGCCCAGTTTAGAGCAGTGACACAGTAAATCTACTGGCACAGTGAGCAGTGTGTACCCTGAAGTGCAGAAAACCTCGGTGGTTTGGATCTGGTGCACTGCCAAATTCCTACGATCCTAGCTCTTCTCCAGGGACTCAGCAACACAAGTCTTAGGGGGAATATTATTATTTTATTTTCAAAGAATGGTCAAGGGTTTCTGTTTTTGAAAATGTCCTATTTGGAACTTTTCCTGAAATAGAAATACTCATTTGTGGGGCTCTAAATACAACTTTATATATTTCTCCCAGGATAATTAAATTTAATTTGTATAGTGCTTTTAACAATGGACATTGTCACAAAGCAGATTTACAGAAATATATAAGGATATAAATTTTAGGTTTATGAATTTATCCCCAATGAGCAAATCAGAGGCGTTAGTGGCAAGGAAAAACTTCCTGAGATGATATGAAGAAGAAACCTTGAGATAACCAGGCTCAAAAGGGAACCCATCCTCATCTGGGAGACACCAGATTGTGCGATTATAAATAATTCCCTTTTAAATTGCATACTATATGGTCAAAAAGTGCAGTTGTGTAACCACAAAAGTTCATTATAACCTCTATAGTCCATACAACACTTACAACCGTTGGGGGCATGGTGGCTTATTGGTTAGCACATTCACCTTGCACCTCCAGGGTTGGGGGTTTGATTCGCACCTCCACCCTGTGGGCATGGAGTTTGCATGTTCTCCTCATCCTGCAGGGGTTTCCTCTGTGTACCCCCATTTCCTCCCCCAGTACATAGATATGTGTTGTAAGCTGATTGGCATCTCTAAATTGTCTGTAGTGTGTGAATGGGTGTGTGAGCGATGTCCCTGGGGATAGGCTTCAGACTCCCCGGACCCTGTATAGGATAAGCGGTACAGAAAATGGATGGATTTAATTGTTTTTTAAAAATGAAATTGATCAATGCCTTGTGCTATGTTAGAGCTGAGAAACCACTTGTTGCACATATGCAACACAGAAGAAAGATTACCTAAATGATTATGTACTTGCATATGACCTCTATTTATATTATCTTATTGCTATAATACTATTATATAATATAATAACTATAATATAAATAAACATAAAACTGTAATTAGTTGAACAGAAAATGTCATCGTGATTCTTAGTGTGGGATTTATATTAATCAGTTCACTGAAAATGTGATGGGGAAAAATTCACAGAGATAATTTGAAGCTTGAACATTTTTCACAATGCAAAGTATAAAAAAGAGAAAACACTGAACATTAAGGTACTTTTTATAATTTTACAATTCTACAATTACATGCAATAAACAAACAATACTAACTATTAACTTTATTTAGTATTACAGCCCCATGAATTGGTGTGTCATGTATCTGTAATTGCAATCAAGACACATATGCTATATGGCCAAAAGTATGTGGACACCTTACCACAAAGTTGCCACAAAGTTGGAAACACACAACTGTTCTAAATGTCTTTGTATGCTATAACATTAACATTTCTTTTCACTGGAACTAAGGAGCCCAAACATGTTCCAGCATAACAATGCCCCTGTGAACAAAGTGAGGACTATGAAGACATGATTTCCAAAGCTGGTGTGGAAGAACTCAACTATTCTGCACAAAGCCCTGATCTCAACCCCACTCAACACCTTTGGGATGAACTGTAACGCTGACAGTGCACCAGGCCTTCTTGCTGGACACCAGGCCCCAATCTCTTGTGCTTTTGTGGTTGAATGAGCACAAATCCCCACAGCCATTGTCCAAAATCTAGTGGAAAACCTTCCCAGAAGAGTGGAGGCTGTTATAGCAGCAAAGAGAGGACCAACTCCATGTTAATGATCATGCTTTTGGAGTGGGATGTTCAGTGGTCAGTTGTCCACATACCTTTTGACCATATAGTGTTTGTCTATATATTCATATGTGAGCTGTACACTATTTTTTTGACAAATTTCACAAACCAAGCAGCTTGAGTCTTTTAAGTTTAATAGTTCTTAAATTTCCAGTGAACACGTAAGCCATACATTGTCCTATTATTTTTTTCTGATACTTGTATCTGTTCCAGCCTTTTCTTGACCAGCACATAACAGATTATGTAACAGTTTGCATGTTCTCCCCATGCTTCAGGGGTTTCACATAACAGATATTCTTTCTACTGCTGCTCAGGACTATCAACACTGTTTACATTATCACCACTACTGTGCAATAGAGTTTTTGGTTTCATGTACTGTTAGGTCTAATGGTTACCATATGGTCTATTGTATAGTATACAGTCTATTGTTTTTAATCAAATTGTCTGTCACTATGTTAACACCTGATGTCTCATGTTGCCTTGTGTTAATTGTAGTACTGTGATTCTGGGAACTATATTTCATTCCTAACCTTACATCTGTCTGTGATGAGAGGAATGATGATACAAGCGTACTTGACCTGACTTCTGACCCTCTCGCTGTTTCATCTCAAACATTTCATACTGTCAAAACACTAGCTTAAACAGCTTTAAACAATAACAACAATAGCAACAACAGCAAAACATACCAACTCAACAGAGAAAGAGTATGTATTTGTGTATATACAGTCATTGAGATTGGGTAATGTGGGAGGGGAAAAAAACAGTTACTAAGTAGACATACAACTTTTATGCTGACTTACTTCAAATGTTAAAATGGCTATCATTTGTACAAGTTTTATTTTGTTTCAGGGTTTTAACATGTGAAAATATTAAACCACTTTCCCCTAAAATTTGATATCACCCTATGTAATTTTATAGCAGGCTTCTAACTATTATACAAAAATTCCAAGCCCTTCTCCAAAACTCTCAAAGTTTAATGCAATAGCAACACTGAAAAGTAAAACCAAAACAAAATTTACCCCTCCCAAAACTGAATAAATATGAAATATATAATGTCCCATGACATTCCACATTCTCCCATATTCATTTTCAACATTTAATGATGTGACGTTGACAAATTTGTGATATTAGTAAATTTGTGATACTGATAGATTTTATCACTGTCATGATAGACTGTCTGTTTCTACAGCACACACATAATCAAGCAGATTGTAAATCCCGCTTCAGCACAGTTTCCTACAGAATCCCCTTAAACACCACTCACCTCAACACACGTAACTGTTTGTTTCATTGTGCCTAATGCTGAAGCCAGAGACACTGATGATGTTTCTTAGTGGCTGTTAACACGGGTTAGAGTTGTTGATTGCAATCCCATTACACCACCCAAGATTAACCTGGAATGCAATCCCAGATTAACTAGTCCCTGTCAACAGTTAGATGTAGTCAAACAACAAACAATATACATTCCTGAACTCTTGGTTCCGTCTAAAAATAGCAAAGACAACCGTATAGGATACAGTGTAGCTCTAAAATTATATCTCGTACGGTATGAGGTCAAATTTCAAATGTTCATTTACTTTCACCTATTCATTTCAATAAGTGGAGTCATGATAAATATTGAATTACAAACTGGGCACTTCTATGGGTTTATCAAACTGTTTAATGGTTAAATATTGCACTTTAGCTTTTGTTTTGTCATATTTTTTTAAAGAAGTGTAATAATTTCATTTTCCTTATTAAGTTTTCCATTCTACATTCAACAAACATTATGAAGATAATGAAATGAAAAAAAAAGTTTATTTTATCATCATCATCATTATTATTATTATTATTATTATTATTTATCTATCACACATGACTCATGCTCATCGAAAATTGATACATGTCATATGGTTTTTTAAAAATTATTATTTTGGCAGGATTTTATTTTGTGTAAAGATCTTGGGAATATGGCAAAATGGGGGATTACATTTTCATTTTTATTGTTTTAACTACAATATCAATTTATGGCTGGGTTTCCACTCTCATAGAATGAGGAGCATAGATTTGAATTTCTCTTCCTTTTAGGACCTTGGACCCTAACATGCTTAGACTCCTGGGAAAAGCCACATTCTTCAAGTTTACATATCGACAATAAACAAACAAATAATTAACATGAAGTTACCACTAAAGATCACAATTCAAATTCAATTTTTGTAAGACCTTTATTCCTTCTCAAAGCTAGTCAGCTGTAAACTCAAGATTTCAGAATATAACAGTTTGTTTTAAACAACCAGTTAACCTATTGGAAACAATATTATTTGTCAAGATATAGAAAGCATTACTAACTCTTAAAGCATGAACTACATTTTTCTGCATATGTATCATAATATCGTTGTTTATATCCCACACTGGCCACACGGAGGCACTGTTCGTGTTTGTTTTGCTAGTTCAACCAGACGCTATAAAAGCCGCTGACCCGGAAATGAAATCCTAATGCGTGTGTTTCTGTGTGAGTATGTGGTGCGTGAGTGATCTGAGTGTTTGTGTTGTTTGAATGTATGGGTGAATGCATTTGTGTGTATGTGCTTAAGTAGGAATCTTTAAAAATCTACACCATGATCTTATTTGATCTGATCCGTGTTGTTGCCCTGCTCGGATTCAGAAATGATAAGAAGAGACTCGTTAGCCCGCTGTGGCGATGAGCGTTTGGGCTTTTTATAGCCGGATAGCAGCTTCAGGGCACCGCAATGGAGATTGTGGTTAGAAATGATGAATCGATCAGATATACTAGCGCCGGTGGGATTTTGGAGGTTTTCCTCCAGGCTTTCCTGTCTGGTCTATGAGTATAGAGGCGATTCTGATCTTCACCATAACTCCTACTAGCACATCTGTGTGTGTGCGCGCGCGTGTGTCCGGAGCTAGCTTTAGCTAAACTCGGTTTTTGCATTAGCTAGCTAGCATGTATTGTACGTGTGTATTACTTTCAGTAATTAAAAAAAGATTAGCGAAAAGTTCTGTCCTTTATTTCTTTGTATTACGGCAGTGGATGTTTTTTTTCTCAACTCCCAGAAGTTGCTGCAAACGAGTCTGAGTGGAAAAGGGTGTAGCTTCGTCTTTTATTAAGTTGAATAAAATCCGCCATCGTGCTTCCTCGAGTAGCCTCGGTTTGTAGAAGCGTTATGGGGAGACTCTGAAAGAAAACAGACCAGATACAAGCCGAGTAATACACTGTACATCAGCAACACGTTCACTACGAAGCAACATTACACAACAAAACTATATACGCGGTTCACAATGTTGCAGAAGAGTTTTGGATGGTCCTGTCGGGTTTTTACCCAAATAAATCCGAGCAAAGATATAAGAAAGAGAAAATACAAGTGTTAACTGACGCACAGTCAGTTCTAAGTGAAAAAAGTTTATTACGACAATCTTATTCGAGGTTTAAAATGAAACTGGCTCAGACTGAGAGGCTGAATCCAAGATGGCGGCGCCGTTAACGTCACACCCGTAAATCCCATAATAAAGCGGAAATGTTTCTTACCTATCGCTCCTTCAGTGCTGTAAATGGACGCTTTCTGGGGGTTTACCCACACTCTTATTTTCATATTATAATCCTCCTGTTTTAGAGCATCGTCATTGTTATCCCTGGAATGAAATTAAGAAAAAAACTGCAATAATACAAGAATGGTGTTTATTTTATGTAAAGAAGAATAAAGTACATTTCCACCAACTCTACAATGGTTGGTATCCTCACCCACGACCTCTCATCAGAGACTCTCTCTGGACCAGAATTTCACTCTTATTCAGGAGGAGGTCCAGGTGGTTATCACAGACAGCGCTAAGATGGAAGTCCAGGCTGTCTTTTGGGGCCTTGATGGAAAGTACCAGTTAAATGCAAAAAAAGACACTTTGCCTTAGTGGAATTCACTCAAGTGATCATGGATGATCAGCTCACCTCTTTATGGTACAGAGCACTTCTCCTCATGCTGGAGAAAGTCTGGCTGTCGTTTAAGCGGCTCCACGGCTCCTCATTCTGTGCGATGTGTGTGGGCTTTGTATAGGGCTGTTTCTGTACATGATCACAAACACGCTTCAGCTGGATTTATAACGGGATTCAGTAAAAACCCAGTGTAGTTTTATTAAAGGAGGACGTCAATAAAAAGGTTACCTGGCAGGGTTTACTTCCGGTAAAAGTGTGATCATTCTCGTATTTGGGAAAAGGAAAGGGGTCTCGATCTCGCGACATTGCTACACTTCTCCTGAAATGGTTAACATCCAGCTTAATCAGTTGTGCGTCGTTGCCTGGCCAACCGTTGCTAGGAGACTTGTAACAAGAAAAAAAAAAACTTCTCAGCAGTGCCACTCTGTGGCAGGCTGCTTCAATATCAACATCTTTAAAGCATAAATCATTTATCCTGTTGTTATTGAATGTTACAAACACAGGCAATTAACAAAAAAAAAAAAAAAACAGTTATAGACTTTAAGACAACAGTTTAGATACCCCAAGAAATGAAACATGCTATACTATTAGTTATTAACTTTCTTTTCTTTTGCACAGACTCCATTTGGTGTGAACTTTCCTATCTCTGTAGAAAGCCTACATGGGAATTGAAATCAGGGTGCTTTTCCAGAAAGCTGATGTAACCAGTATTCAGGTTTTTTGACTGAACACGATATATCCTCAGTTACAGGATCCATCGAATTAGAATTTTGAATTGATCGCCATTCAAAATGCGATCTCAGTGCTTCTGACAGTGGCATGGTTGTTGGTGCCAGATAGGCTGAGCTGAGTCTTTCAGAAACTCCTATCTCAGATTTTCAGACATTTCAGACAGTCTCTAGAAACATCCAATGAGCAAGAGTTCTGTAGTCCGAAACACCTTGTTGATGAGATGGGTCAGAAGAGGATGGAAAGACTGGTTTGAGCTAACAGGAACGCTCTGGTAATGCAATTAACCACTCTTTACAACCTTGCCAAGCAGAAAAGCATCTTAATGCACAGAAAATGTCAAACCCTGAGGCAGGGGGATGTTTCTGAACATTTGGAGGCCTTCACCCACACCAAACATATTATTTTATAGGCAAGAATAAATAGAATTAATATTTCATTACCTTTGTTGATGTCTTCCCTCATCCAAGAAGGGATATCATATATGAAAGGCGCTGTCTTTGGATGAGGACTTGTTATATGCTCCCTGGATAATCTGCTTACCGTAAAACAAAAATACTTGCTACTTGTTAAACTTAGCTAACATGATGACTGGATGGAAATTACCTAGTTATATATAGTCAAGTAGAATTTGGCTTAAAAAATACCTGCATCACTTTCCGTTGGTTCCAACAGTGGCAGTGCTCCAAAACATTTCTTTATAGCACCTGAAAAATGACCATTAGCCTATTAGGCCATTTAGCATGATGAAAGGTTTGAAGTCAGGAAAATTTCTTTACTGACTGTGATCATCTGCGTTGCTATATTTCTGGAAAAAAAAAACCTGTAGGTTTTTGATTTTTCGACCACCTAAGCACTGAGTATCTTTAAAGTCATCAGACTACTATTGTCATAGTTAGTAATAATGAGCTAGCAACTTAATGTGAAGTAGCCTAACACTTATTAGTCTAGATACTAGCTAGCTAGTTAGCCACTAACTTTTTCCATTTCAATTACATCAAGCTGAATAAAGTGGACACACTGACTATATTCATTTGTTGTTGTTCTTAATTAGGGGTCACCATAGTGGATCATTGGTCTGCATATTTGATTTGGCACAGTTTTTATGCCGGATGCCCTTCCTGACACAACCCCCCCAGGGACTGACACTGTCTTGTGCGACCCCAGTGGCTTGGATTGCTTCCCTGGCCAGGAATCGAACCCTGTCTGCAACAGTGAGAGCACCAAGGCCTAACCAGTAGTCCTCCAGGGACCCACAAATTGACTATATTCATTTAATTAGCATTAATTTTTCTCTCTTTTTTGCATTTTTTTTACCCTAGATAGATATGAATGCCTCATGGTCACTGCATCTTCATGATCTCCTGATTTTAATTACCTAATTTAATTACGTAAATTGCAGTTTCTATTCTTTTCCCACCACAAGTGGGACCCCTGCAACTGCCTCATTTATGAACTTTTGCACCAAATGACAGTAAAGTGTGCTTTTTTACATATCTGCTTTAAAAAATCATGAGAGCCCTCTGGTGGAGATGCTGTTACACTTGACAGGGCACTAGTGATTTTTTATAGTGTAACCCCATAGTAGGTAGTTGAAAGTTGACAACATACAGTCATCCAGCATACAGTCTAACAGCTCATTTTGAGTGGTTTTAGACATACATGTGCTTAACTGTGTTCAGTACAGCCAATGTGGTTCCTGTGTACGAGACAAACACAGTAGAGCTAATATTAGCCAGGTTTCTGCAAAATGTCCAGCCTAATTACATCTCAAAATCCACACAAAAGACTTGAAAAAACTAGCTCAAACAATTCAGCATTGGAAAAAAGAGACATGTTTCATCATCTTTTTTTTTTTTTTTTTTTAACAGTCTTTGTGTGGAAGACAAGGTCATCATGGTACACAAGAATTTCCCTCGGGATCAGTAAAGTATCTATCTATCTATCTATCTATCTATCTATCTATCTATCTATCTATCTATCTATCTATCTATCTATCTATCTATGTGTTTCTGATGAAAAGACATGATCCATTTCATAATATTTTTTTCCTTTTGCAGTATATCTTACTACAGAAATGGTTCTGTACATAATAGACACACTGTCTGTACTTTATTAGACTTATGAATATCTGCTATTAAACAGGATCATAGTGGCTACAGAGCATTTTTAAACTTGCCCAATTTGGCAACCCAATTACATGTTCTGTCTGCTGCTCCTCCCCCAAGCATGGGGCAGTGTGATTATTTCTCCAGTGGGCCTCTATTAGCACTTGCAGTTTCAATTTTTAACCACTAGGCACAATTATAACTCTATGGACCTAAATGGGGCACTGAGCACACTGTCCTCCAGTTGAGCATCTAGAAAGTGGAGCAAATCAGTGGAACACTGGCTTATATCAAACAAATAGCAATATTTTAAAAATCACTGGTCATTCAAAAGAGGTAATTAGTGTTTCAGCAGAATTTAAAACTAATGGAGTTGTGAATGAGGACTTTATGAAGATTAACATTTGTTGAATGGCTGATATACTGTATATGGGGGGCTCTGCTACACCTGCCCCTGCAGACGAGCTGCCACTGGGAAAAAAAGACAAGGTGTTTTTCCAATCTTCAACTGTCCAGTTTCTGAAATACTCAAACCAGCCCATCACCATCTGCCTGACCCTGCATTTGGTACCAACAAACATGACACGGTCAAACTCACTGAAATCACATTACCAAACATTCTGATGTTTGGTGTGAACCTGTATGAATGATTTTATGCACTGAGCTGCTGCAGCACGATTGGATAATTGTATGAATGAGCAGGGATATACAATGGAAGTCTACGTACCCTTGTAAAAATGGCAGGTTTTTGTGATGTAAAAAAAAAAATTAAACCCACATAAATCATGTCAGAATAAATCATGTTTTTTACCCTTAATGTGAAATTACAATGTATAAAAATTAAAAACAATCAGAAAAATTTTAGGGAAAATAGGAAAATTAAAAAGTTATAATAACCTTGTTGCATAAGTGTGCACACCCTTTTATAATTGGGGATGTGTGTTCAAAATTAACCAATCACATTCAATCTCATGTTCAAAAGTAATTAACATACAACTGTCATCAGTGAAACGATTCTGATTAACACACAAATAAAGACCATCTGTTTCTGTAGGATTTTCTTCACTTCTGTAGGATTTCCTCTTCTTCTTGGTTTCATCCAACTGCTGAAGCCATGGTCCACAAAAGCTTACAAAGAATGACAGAAGCACCTTCTCACAAAAAACATCCAAGCTCAATTAAATCACCCCAAACCATGTGGCAAAATGTGAGACCAATTCTGAAAGGTATGTTTGATACAAAAAAAGCACATCACCAAAAGAACACCATACCCACAGTGACATGGTGGTGGCAGCATCATGCCTTAGGGCTGCTTTTCTTCAGCCAGAACTGGGGCTTTTATCAAGGTGGAGGAAATCACGAATAGCTGCAAATACCAGGTGATTTTAGTGCAAAACCTTCAGGTGTCTGCTAGTAAGCTGAATATGAAAAGGAATTTCACCTTTCAACATGACAATGACCCAAAGCATACACCAAATCAACAAAGGAATGGCTTGACCAAAAGAGGGTCTGTGTTTTTGAATGACCGAGCTAGAGCCCAGAGCTGAATCCAACTAAAAATCTCTGGGGTGACCTGGAGCGGGCTGTGCACAGGAGATGCCCTCACATTCTGATGTGTCTAGAAGATTGGGAAAATATTGCTAAGTCAAGATGTGCCATGCTGATAGACTCTTAGCCAAAAAGACCGAGTGGTGTAATATTATCAAAAAGTGCTTCCACAAAGTATTAGTTTAGGGGTGTACAACATGATTTAGCTGATGACTGATGTTTTTTTTATTTATCTACTTCACAAAAACCTGCTATTTTAACTGGCTGTTTGATTTTATCCATTATAGTGATATATGCATTTTTTTTAGTTTGTAGCCTATATATATAATATGTAATATATATTGTATAGCCCGTATCATATTCCTCATGGAAAAAACAAGACTTTTAAGACTATCCAGACACTGTATGTTCAGATTAAACAGTTCATTAACTGTAGCATGAAAATAGGAACTGTGATTGAGAGAATTTGGCAAGAAAATATCCATAGAAAAATACAACAACTGCCTGAAAATCTATGTCTGTGTCTGGAAATGATTGCTGTTAAATCCTGTACCTGTCCAGGCTTTTCAGATCTGCGTGTGAAGCCGGTGTGTGTGAGTGTGTGTGTGTGTGTGTGTGTGTGTTTTGGGGGTTTAGGCTGTGAAGTGAAGTGAGCACAGCGTCCAGCAGCATGGCACAGCGCGGCTAATAAAGCGCGCGCGCCGCAGCAGCGCGAGGCAGAGTAACAGCTGTCACTCTGACAGGACGCACTTTTCTTCCTCACTCACAAGATTTTCTGTTCACGCACACACCGCTATTTCTATTTCGTTCTTTCTTTATTTATGTTTTTTGCAACAATGTTACTGAAACGTTTACATTTTCCAGTTATTTCACAGTGCAGCTTGTCCGCTTCGAGAGTATTTTTAACACTCCTGTTATTAGTTGCGCTGGAGGCGAAGGAGCTGCCCAGCTGCAAAGAGGTAAGAACACTTCATAACGTCTAAAGGTCAAATAATTGAATTTTTAATGTCTTTTGAACTATTTCTCCGAGTTATTCTCAGTTACAAACTTGGCTTGTAGGACCATATGATTAGGAACGGATTGTTGTAACGCCAGGAATATCGCGATAAACCACATCATCTCGGTGTATGTCTCCTTCCTCTGGCCTTTCCCTCTTTCAATCTCAAAGATACAATCTAATATTATAATTATGATGCGAATAAGCGCCTAGAGCATGATTAACTGTTTCATTTTATATGCTACGATTTTTTTAGGTTACAGAAACAAAATTTTTAAAATTGCAAACCAGCTTTGTCTCTATTCTTGGTCGAGTTCTCCAGTCTTCACTTCCCCAATCCTTACATTTTATAAACAAAAAAGGTAAAGGGAAATTATGAACTATTATAACTGTCTGCTTGATGGGCTGAGACTGCTTTCCTCCTCCTCCCATCTCTCTCTCTCTCTCTCTCTCTCTCTCTCTCTCTCTCTCTCTCTGTGTCCCTATGTAATGTTAGCCTATTGCCAATACGGTTACTATGTTCTTAGATATGTATTGTTTTGGTGCTAAGGATCCTACCCTGACACAACTTGTATACATGTATGTTTAAAATTATTTTTAAAAAACATTTAAAGGTTGAAATATTAAATATTAAAGTGTCCACCATGTAGCTCATGAAAATACAAAAGCATGTCTTGTTTATAAGCATTCTCCTCATACTCTGCACGTTTTTTAATAGTACATAATATTACACACACACACACACACACACACACACACACACACACACACACACACACACACACACACACACATTGCTATTTGCACTTCTGGTTAGATGCTGCATTAACTGCATTTCATTGGCCCTGTACTTGTTCTCTGCACAATGACAGTAAAGTTGAATCTAATCTAATCTAATCTAATCTAATCTAATTTACACTCTTAGTACACACCTTTAAAGGTAGAACCCCACAACTGAGTGTTTCCCTATCAGTAATTGGCTCCAAATAGAACCTCTTTGAACTAAGGACTCATCACCGTTGTAAGAACCCTTAATGGTTTCTTTCTTTAAGAATGTGAAGCTAAAAATCCTAAGAATGACAAATGGTTCAAGACATTTTTTTTTATCTTAGTCTGTTTAGCTGTTTTAGCCTTTTAGGTGTTAGTAATCTGATTCATTAGGCTTCTTGCTATTGTATTGGCCGCATTTTTTATTTTTTTGCGTAGAGTGCCATGAAACTTGCACATTTGAACTTTAAATGATCCTACACAGTGTCACATCTGTGCTGTAAATCTTGACACAATTGTATATATGTATGTTCAAAAGATCCTCTGGCCTTTCGGAACAGCTGCAGATGTACTGGATATTCAACATGCCGTTATCTTGTTTCCTAATTACATGCATAATTGAGAGGTCGTTGTTCCTGCAGAAGTCATGAATATGTACAGAAAAGCGCATTAGGAGTTGAGAACGTTGACTGACGTCTGTTTCTAGAATAACACTGATGTGTCTTTAGCTCTCGGTCCCTACTTATAATGCTGCTGCACTGTTGGTTGAATGTCTCCTACACTTTCACAAAAATACACAAATAAAAATGTTTTCTAACCGCAAAGAACTTTCAAAATCTTGATGTAGAGAAATACCGTATATCCAGCTCTTCATACAGGCAGGTTACATTGACTCAGCTACAAGGTTGTTCCTGACACGACTAAAACTTTTATAAAATACTATATAAACTGGACATCGTGTCTGTGAATGGAGTTAATTTCTCTTTAGAAAATATGATACATGAATGACTTGACTGCATGGTGATTGGACCATATTGGTAATTTTTTTTCCTGCTGTCTTGTTCACGTGCTGCAGCTGCTTCAACTGGTGTTTATTTAGACTTAGTGAGTTGATCATATGATTGCAGACTGCAATGCAAAGAGAATTATAAAAGCTGGGAAGGACAATAGAGAACAGGGTTTAAAGAGCTGTGGAATAAATGAATAAATGAATAAATAAATAAATTGATGCATCCACGTCAGCATTCGGTGGGGTTGGGTCATCTGTGATTCCCTCAGATAGATGTATAGGTGATGCTTGGAAACCTCAAAGAGCAAATCCAAAACTTCCAATTTGCATTTCCTCCTGTGTCAGGAGCCATAACTGAATTAAACTGAGCTAACTGAGTAGTGTGTATGAGTAGTGTGAAACCTGGCAGCCTGAGGATCTTATCCGAAGATGATAAGAATTTAAAACCTGTGTGAAATTGACATCTGGTCATAGACAAACAGTTACATCACGACTTGACACCATTTCCTGTAAGTCCTGTTAAACCAAGGCATTGTATTTTTATAACTTTTAACTGGCCCTATATGGCAGTGCAGTTCACGGCATTTATTATATTATTCACCCTGTACTCTCACAATGGCTGAACGACCTTGCGTTTGGCCCAGGAGAGAAGACAGTGTAGGCAGAGACGCCATAGAAACGTGGGTCACTCTGTCCTGTTGCCTTGGATTTATCATCATAATATGAACGCCTGGATTACTGCTAGCAAGGAGACTGCCGTTAAGCCTGACTGATACAATTAAATATTTACTTATTTTCTCCTATATGCTCTTTATATTGACTCTTTGATATGTGTGTTTAGAGTTTTTTCTTCTTCTGTGTCTTCATGCACAGAACTAATGTAGCTTCACTAATAGGAAACAGTTTCCAGAGCCGTTTTTCCTGTGCCCTTCTTTTTTTTGTTAACTATTAATCTAGTTCTGCTTCACATGGGGTGTTTGAGTGTACTTTGCAAAGTTCTTGTGGTCTAATCTTACTCCAGGTGACATTCTGTCAGGTTTGGATAGGTGCATGTTGATTAGGTGCCCTACTGTTATTCAAAGCCTTGTGTAAATGTTCTGAGGAGTGGGCAACATACACCATCTAATGAACCACTTTAATAAAACTTTAAGAAGATTTTTTTAGGTATTTCGTTAATAGTATTCGCAAATATTTATATTTACATGGAATAGAATGGCATGTTTGTTTAAGAATCTGCTTTATCATTGTCTCCCTCACCATAATGGTAAGTAAATAATTCCTGTTAAGCAGCTTGTGGGGACTGGGAATTAAACATCCTAGTTGAAGGTGGTTGTAAAAGGGTGCGGCGGATGCCTGTGTAAATACTGATCTGACCCTGTGTTTAAAAAGGGGGTTGAATAATTAAACATGCAGGGATGTATCAGAGCGCCACAGATAATCTTTTACCATTTATCAACTGTACACAATCAAATATCGATTTTCACAGCAAGAAATAAATGTAGCAGTGTCAGAGAAAACAATGACACCTGTATGTTTAGCTCAATTGACTGACGATAAATTTGTACCATTCCAAATACTTAATGTAACACGCATTTGCTTTTCTTTTCACCCATATGAATTTTTTTTCTCATCATCTTCTAATGAAATGAATATGTTTGTATCTGTGTTGTTATCTCAGTCAGATTACCATTTTGAGTACACAGACTGTGATGTACTGGGGTCCAGATGGAGAGTGGCGATACCCAACAAGCCTGACACATGCACAGGCCTCCCTGACCCAGTTAAAGGAACACACTGCAGTGAGTAACAAGGCTTTCCAGTGCTTCATTCCTGCATTCATGAGCCAGATGAGGATGTTTACAATCCAATCGTTCTATGTATAACCCTAGAACTGAATGGTTCTGTATTAGAAAGGGTTCCAATAAATCCCTTTTAGGAAGCTATAAACCCTGAAGGACCTTTTTGTTGTAAGACTGCATCGTGCCGCTCATGAAAATACAAATGCATGTCTTATTTACAGGTTAAATACAGACCCTTAGAGGTACTTTAGTTGTCCCTCTAGTTAAACCTTTAAAGGTAAAACCCTAGAACTGAGTGTTTCCCTATCAGGAAGGGCTCCAAGTAGAACTAAGGACCCATAAGTATTCTAAAAACCCTTAATGGTTTATTTTGTTTAGAATGTGAAGCTCAAAATCCTAAGAATGACAAACAGTTCAGGGCATTTTATCTTAGTCTGTTTAGCTGTACACTGTACACTGTACACTGGGGGCAGTCGTGGCCTAATGGTTCGAGAGTCGGACTTGTAACCCGAAGGTGAACCTGAAGGTTGTGGGTTCGAGTCTCGGGTCCGGCAGGGATTGTAGGT
>CM074952.1:12014729-12029829 GCA_037577455.1 Pangasius macronema | reverse complement strand
TCCCGACACCTTTCTCCACCCATTCCAACCTGCCTGCACGTGCTTCTTCACCTCTTTCTCACACTCTCCATTACTCTGGACTGTTGACCCCAGAGTCAACAGTAGTTTAAGTACTTAAACTCCCTAAAAACATTGGAGTTAAATAACTGCTAAATAACTGGTGTTAAATAACTGTTTTTTCATGATCATCCATTTGGTTCATAATTGACATTCAATTCAATTAAAAATTTTCACAGTTAATTTTTGCTTTTTCAGTTTTAGTAAAAAAATAAGAGAATAACATCTTTCCAACACTTGGTCCACTCTCCACAGGGGTTGCGTACACATCTGAATGTTTCCATTGTAAGCCTGGCACCTACAGTGCTGAACCTGGAGCTGCTCACTGCAGCCCCTGCCCAGTCAACACCTACTCCAATAAGGGAGCTACTGCATGCCAGCAGTGTGAAGAAAAGAAATATTCAGGTATGTGTTTGTTCATATGTTCATTTAGGTAGTTATATACAAGTGATATTCCCCAGACTTTCCTTGGTGTGATCACATTATGGAGAAACAGATGAAAATGCCTTTGGATTATTATAGCACTTATGACAGTTGTAAAGATGAAACATGTACAAGTACTCACCCCTATGAAATTGAGTTGCATACTGTAGCAAAGTAGCTGTAGGATTTCCCTACTTGGATGTTGTGTGTGCTATCACTAGTTCTAAATGTGTGTGTGTGTGTTGACTCTTTCCTATGTGTCTAGGGATCGGGTCAGGAACATGTCAGCAGAGGCCACCCTGCACAACCGCCGACTACTTTTACACTCACACTCCTTGTGATTCCAAAGGACAGGTATTGTTGAAAACCATATTATTATAACTCTTCCTATAACAAGTAAAATATTCAGGTATTTCCTACTGGTCTCTACATGGCTAATAAAGAAACCACATTCAGTCAAGTGCAAAAGTTTCCATCACCATATTTTTTTAAATACTAAAAAAGAAAAGAAAAAGCATCCTGTAATGACGCCACAGTCCAAACGAGTCACAATCAACTGATAAATAGATTGCAATGGAACAAAAGCAAAAAGTTAAAGTTTTGCCATGATACAACTGACTGATTCTCAAGGCCTGATTTAACAAAGGCAGAGTATGAAACTCTTAACAGATACGTCAAAAAGAATGGACACAGATACGCAAAGAATCTCTTGTATTTATAGTTAGATAGTTTATATATAACACTCCAAAACGGGATTACAAACATTTGGATTGACATTTTGATTTATAAACTCATGCTGACAATTTACATTTTTTTTAACAACCTACCATACATTATATGCCTTATTGGTATAAAATACACTTCTTCATTTTGTTCTGAGGGGATTCAAACCCTTGCGCTTGACTGTATGTTGTATTAGCGATCTCTATTATATAGAGTAGATAATCTGTAATATGTAGTCATGTTGCATTTTTATTTTTTCATGTACATTTCTCTTCTTGTCTTTTCCTTCTGTGTCGACTACATATTTACCTAACTTGGTTTCTAGACGTTACTCTTGCGTCTCCCTCGTCACTTAGAAGGTCGGTCAGGGGAGATGCAGACATGTCCTCCATGTAATCCTGGATTCTTCGCTAACAATTCTTCAGCTTGCCAACCCTGTCCACAAGGCTCCTACTCCAATGGAACAGGTGCAATACACAAACAGTAAACCAAGCCTCAATTATGAGTTACAATTTTTATGTGGAAGTTAAACTGATAGAATAGAAAGAAAGAAATTGACGGAAAGCACACAGATTAAGATGTTATTTTTGCAGCATGTTGTGTTGTGTTTGCAGCATGCTCAGAGTGTCCTGTTGGAACGGAGCCAGTGATAGGTTTTGAGTATAAGTGGTGGAACAGGATGCCCAGCAACATGAATAGTTCAGTCTACAGACGAGAGTATAGCGGCACTCGGAGGAACACAGGTAAACAAAGCCTTATGGTGTGCGTCTGGACCAAACACATGTTTCACACCCTCACTGTCTGTGAAGTAGACACTATTATGACTTATTAGCAAAGCCTTGTAGTTGTAGTCAGGCAGAGATTAAAGAGATGAATCATGCATTTATAATAAGGCAGACAGATGGATTTAGGAAGATGTACAACAGTATGACACATTTAGTTGTGACGACGTTAAATCAGCGCATTATTCTTAGACCAATTATTAATTCAGTATAATATAACTCAAAAGATTAAAGATTATATGCTCAATCCCAGTTTGGGGTTGCAGAGAATTGTCCTTTATATCTCACCAGTAGTTCAGTTGTATAATTAAAGCTGTGTTTTGTTGCAATAGGATGGGAGGTAGCTGGCGAGTACGTTTACACCACGCCTGGAGATTTGGACTCAGACTACATGATGCTAACACTCAAGGTCCCTGGTTATAGGTAAGAAATGCTAGATACAAACTGCCACCTGATATTCTACATGCATGAAACCAACAAGTATGATCTATGCATATTACCTAAGTAGTATTTTCTGCCTATGTTTGATGTTTTATTCTCTGAAGGTGAAAGTTTCTTATCTTTGTATATTTCATATCTCTATCTTGCTCAGCTTGCCCTACTCCCTGGATAAAGATAATGAGAGGGCAGAACTTTCTAGAATCACATTTGTCTTTGAGACCAAGTGCACAGCTGACTGCGCACTTTACTTCATGACAGTATCGTGAATTCAGACATATGATTAATGAATAGATGAATATAAACATATTTGTTATGAACTGGTTGAATGAAAACTTTACCAGTGACTGTTCCACCTTTGCAATCACTTTTCTTGTTGAGTAATGCAAATAGAAATGTGCTGGTCTCATGCACTTGAAATGCTGTGTGTGTGTGTGTGTGTGTGTGTGTGTGTGTGTGTGTGTGTGTGTGTGTGTGTGTGGTCACAGGGCTTGAATGAGAGGAGCAATCGTGTGGTGGAGACCTGGAGAGGCACCATTGGGAAACAGTCCTATTCTTACCTAATTAAGAGAAATCTCACTGTGAGCTTTACCTGGGGCTTTCAGCGCACTGATGGCTACAGCATGGTGAGAACAGGAGAAGAGCTTCCAGATGATTTTAAAATATGTGTATTTACATACATATCTCATGTTATATATGATATCGTAGAGAGGGCTCAATATTCAAAAATATATCTCTATATATGAATTCTTTAAAAGATATTGCCAGCTAGCATGATATGGAGGCTGAAGTTGATAATTTTCTTATAGTAGCAAGTCCTGAAGTGTTTTATTCCTCTCATACCACAGCAATTTACTAAAGATGACATTTTTTATTTATTGATGAAGAACATTATTTATTTATTTATTTATACAATTATATAGTTATGTTTAATGTTGTTAATATTAGCACTTTTTTTTTATCTCTCTTGAAGTAAATAAGACAAAAACAAGCCCTCCACCCTGAAGACTTTCATGTAGCTGAAAACCTACTGACTGTTACAAAGCACTGCCCACTGAGACTCTTTCTATAAATGTTAAACTAATTTCTCTGTTATTGTTAAATAACAAAAATTTAATTATTAGATAAGTAGATTATGTGCCTTTTGAATGAGTTGTTACTACAGAACAATAACATTTTGGAACGAGTGCATTATTATTAACCTGTGACTTGCCTTGCAGCTGACACTGTGTCAGAGTCAAGCTATTATAGAAAATTAATCAACATTTTCTACCAATCAGATTCAAGAATTCAACAGCACTGTGGTATAGGATCTGTTAATGTCAACTAATAGTGCCAGTTAAGGGAACCTTAATGTAAAATATTACCATGTAATAATAAACATTTGTCACGAAACAAACGTCCTCTCCGTCATGTCGAGTCTGAAGCGATTCTAGATGAGCTAAGTGTAATGATTACAGTATCCTGGAGTGGCCTCTAAGTGTCGACAGTGTGCACTAGATTCCTCTCAGACAGACTCAGCCTGCGTCTCCTGTCCTCCTGGACACTATATGCTAAATGGCACTGGAGTGTGCAGGAGCTGTCCACCAAACACCTTCATAAGGCCTGAGCAGCCTCTGGGAGAGGAAGCCTGCATCCCATGTGGACCTAATACTAAGATCAACCAAGTAAGCACTGATAAATGTTTTTCTATTACATCATTTACTGCATCATAGAAGGTACTAAATTTGGTCAAAACATCAGTCATACAAACTGATACATATGTCTAGTACATGTATCATACACAGTATTCATGAAAGTACTGATGTTTTGATATTATCTCTTCCTATCGTCTCTCGTCCTATTTTCAGGCCCGCTCAGCCTGCATGAGTGACTGCACTCTCGCTATGCAGTATAAAGGAGAAACTCTGCAATATGATTTCTCTCCCCTGGCGAGTGTTACTCACTTTCAGAGCAGCCCTCGCTTCACCAACAGAGGCCTTCGGTTTGTTCATCAGTTTAGTGTGGGGCTGTGTGGCACAGAGGTAAATTCAGCAGGTTAGATGAGCTGTAAGCTGTAACATGCTGTAACTTTACAGCATGTATGAATGTACTGTATATCATACTGCATATGGTTAAAGTACTCCTGATCACGTCATTTTAAAATAGTCTATTTTTAGTATTAAATTGTTTCATTTGTTTTTTAATGCTCAAAGTCTTACTAAAACTGGCCTAGGATAATTCATTTTTAAACTTTTACCCTCATTAAAAATGCCAGAGTGAATATACAATTTGGATTACGGTGAGATATTAGAACGTAAGGATTACCTACCAATCCATTGACGATCATTTTATCGGGTGTAAAGAGTGTCAAAAATACAAGTAAGATTTAAGTATCAGAGTCTTGACTTGCCTTCATATTATCAGCTCTTTAGTTAACACTAACCAAACCTGTTAAATTATACAATAACAACAAAAAAAATAGTATTAGCTAGATAGCTTAGTGTGCCATTTCTGTGGGTAAATTCTTCTGGGCACCACTTAATTTTCTAAACATTTGCATATGTGATGTGATTGGATCACAGACACTGAGCCTATTTTGTGATATTACAAACTGAGCTTGGACATACCACAACTTGGTTCTTTTTTGTGGAAGTGCTAAGATTGTTTAAAATGGACAAATGTGACCTTTGCAAATGTGACAAAAACACCAAAGAATATAATCAAAATCAACCATCCAAGATGAATTGACCATTTTTAACCACCAGCTGTGTACTCCTAGGACCGTGCTCTGGCTTCCTGTGTTGATAATGTAACGGAGAGCAGGAAGGAGGTGAATGGTTATGTCTGCCAGTCAATCATAGTACCTACCGATGTCAGAGTTCAAAGTGTGGTGTCCTCACAGCCCTTTCTTATTGGAAGCACATTGATTGGTGAGTTTTAGGTGAACTTACAACCAAACAACTAAGGCTGAACAGCTTTAGATAATGACCTGCTGTTTTCATTTTGTCTAGGGGTAACCACTGACTCCACACTTGATCACATCTCATCTTCTGAGAGTACCTTCCCTGCACAATCTGATCTGCCTGATGTCATATTTTACTACCGGTAAGATCAGAGACAAACAGAACATAAGCTCCAGTTAAATTTAAAGAACTGCGCTGAAGAGTTGTCGTTAATTTTGTGTCTGTCATTCATTTTGTGTCTTTAGGGCAAGTGAACCAACGCAGGCATGTAAAAATGGTAGATCAACCTCCATCAGGCTAAGATGTGACCCCACAGTGACAGCAATGGATCAGATTTCCTTACCAAGGTACACTGCAGAGTTATGAAATGAAGGCAGTGAGAGGCAACAGAAAAACTGCCACAAGCATAGGAACTAAAAACAGTGTAATCCCATTGTGTGCAATCTCCTGTAATCCACACATGTGGTGTAATCGCTGCTGATTCAGCTAAACAGTTTTGTGCCTAGCAACACCTTCTGGTCAAAGCAGGGAACTGTGAGTCTACTTCTACTTCTTAAGTCTACTTCTTTTTCTCTTGATCTCCCTCTCTCTGCAGTAACTGTACAGAGGGAACATGTGATGGCTGTTCCTTCCACTTCCTGTGGCGTTCTCAGTATGCCTGTCCTCTCTGTTCTGAGAGGAACTATAAAGAGATAGTGAGTGCCTGTATCAGTGGGATTCAGGTAGGTTTAATTCCTAAATAATGAACAAAATGAACAAAATTCCATAATGAACAAAAGACACAGCAGTAATATTTGACCCTTAATGCTATGGCTCAAAGAGGGTCCAGGAACTTCCAGTGGTCTGTAACATATAGTGACTTTAATAATTATAAGGGTCTTTCTGGTTGAGGAGCTGTTCTGAGATATGGGACATTCCAGCTAGCAAAGTTCAAAAGTAAGGCCTATACTTTAAAATGACTTCAGATTTATATTATTGAAATTCTGAGACAAGTACAAAGTAACTTTTTGAACACTAGTTGAATACAGATAGAACTTTATTATTCTGTAATCCTGTTTGGTCAAATCTGACCATTTCTTATTATTCACTCTCTTCATCTCATTAGATAACTAATAAATGGTAATAAATTCAGCAGAGAAGGACATTTTGAGGCTATTAAGATGACATTTTAATCATATATGCTTTTTAATCAAACTTGATTTCTGAATGTGTCATCTAAGATCTAAAATACAGATTCACTTTTTAAAATGCGAAGGTGTTCATAAACCTTGAATTTTCTTTGTAAAATATTTAACAATATTAAAATACACTATAAAACATAGTACATGTTTCTGTGCAGCCACACAAACACATCTTATTGAGGTAGATGGCCTTCAGTTCCTGGTTACATGGGAAAATTCAGCATTGAGCAATGTGCATTAGGCACATTTAGGCACAGTGCACGTAGCAGGCTAATGCCTGCATATTTAATGCTAATGTCATCTGATGTTAGCCACGATATTAGCTGTGCTGAAGACTTTTTAATGTTCAAATACATTTATACGTTGTAAAAGCAGCTATTATAGTAGATCTGTACTGTGCCTGTTTTGTACACTTTCTATTATTGATAATATGCTATTATGGATCATACTGTATGTAGCACATCTAAAGCTAAGTTACGGTCTTCTCCAGCTTTCTGTACTGAGGCTTCAACTCTGTTCTTTTCTGTCTGAGTGCAAGAAGAACGTGGATTATTGATTGGCCAAACTGCCTATATTATTTTTCATCTTATGTTCATCTTGGATGATGATATAAAACCAAGTTTATCTGAGAGTTTGTAGACAGAACATTCATTTTTTAAAAATATTACACCAAAACTTTTGTGGTTAACTCATTATTGATCAAATTGCCAAACTGTTATAATATTGAGGTCACAAAATAGTCAAGGTAGGCTCAGTTAAGGACATGATGCTGATGGAGATTATTTAGATGTTATGATTTTGATTGATAAGCCTTATTAAATAAGTTTATAATATGCCACTCACACTAACAGAGAGTTGCTTGTTTCATAGTCAAAAAATGCAGTGTGCCTGAATGTGCTTAATGCTCGTTGCTCAATGCCGAACTTTCCCATGTAACCAGACTTAAAATAACTACCTTAAAAAAAATACATAACTAACCACAACTTTAATAAAACTACAAAAATTTTGGTTTATATGACAAAATATTTTGAATCCACATTTTAAGTTTGGATTTTGTGGAAGAAAAATGGCTTTGTTTTATTCCGAAAATATAAAAATATCTCAAATAAATATGATGACACTGTACATATTTGCCTATAGTGCCATAGAGTTAAATAGCTAGATGATACTATACATACAAATGAATACTAATTAATAAATGAATCATAAGAGGGTACTTGGATCTTATTTTTACACTAAAAGCCACCCAAGAGTACAAAGCGTTTGACAGATATGCTCTAAAGTGTGTGTGTGTGTGTGTGTGTGTTCAGAGGACTACCTATGTGTGGCAGCAGCCTCTGCAGTGTACAGGTGGAGTGCCTCTGCCAGATCCACAGATTAGTGCTTGTGTCACTTTGGACTTCTGGCTCAAATTTGGTGTTTCTGTTGGATCGGTGGCAGCGATACTGCTCGTCACCATCAGCTGCTACTTCTGGAAACGGACACGCAAGTGAGTGCTTGCATCAGAGCATGTTTTGATTTTGAAGTTCCTTCCCATGTTGCATCTGTTTTTCACTTGCTGTAGGTCTGTTTTAAAGCTCTGGAATGGCTACAAAACAAAAAAAAAAGCTACCATGTTGGTTTTAATGTGCTTCAAGCATGTTTGGAAGAGTTTGCTTAGTGCTCAATTCTGTGTAAGCAACATAACGGATGCACTGTATGGCCAAGAGTGATCATCACCTGACAGTCATGCAAATATGTGGTTCTTCCCCAAACTGTTGCCACAAGTTTGTAAGCACACAATTGTCTAGAATGTCTCTGTATGTTGGAGCATTAAGATTTCCCTTCACTGGAGCTAATGACATGGTTTGTAAAGAAACATGTACATCTGAAGCAGTGTTCAAGCTTATAAAAAAAGTTTGCTTTAATCTCAACAGTTTCTAAAAAAAACAATAATTAAAAAAGCAAAAGTCTTCAAAACTCTGTGCATGCAATCAATTTAGAACATCAAAATGCTATATGATGCTACTGAATGCTAACTATAAGTAGCATCTCACTTAATGCAAGGTGCATGTAGTGCTAATGTAAATGTGTGTAAATATACAAATCCACAGGCTGGAGTATAAGTACTCAAAGCTGATGAATGCAGAGTCAAAAGAGTGTGAGCTTCCTGCTGCCGACAGTTGTGCCATTATGGAAGGAGAAGATGCAGAGGATGATCTCATCTATCTCACCAAAAAATCCTTTTTTACCAAAATTAAATCCTTCACCAGAGAGGTAAACTGATCTTCTACAGTCATTGTAGTACTGACTGAATAATAATAATTTGAGGTTTGAGAGAAATTTGCATTGAATGAGTAAATTATGATTGAGGTTTTAGACTCAGAGCACTGATTATCCTCATTTATCAGGCAATTAGAATTCTTCTTCTAATAATTCCCAAATAACCTTTGCCAAACAGTCAACAGTGTATGGAAATGCTCAGATGTTAAAATGTAAAAGTAGTATACTGTATATTATAGTGTTAGAGTAATTTAGATGGCCTTGTTCCTTTACAGAGAACATCAGATGGTTTTGACTCTGTCCCTTTGAAGTCATCCTCAGGCATGGAGATGGAGATGACCTAGACCTTTAAGCCAGCAATGGACAATGAGAACTGCTCTATGAAATCCTGACCCTCTGAAAATCACTGCTTCTTATGATGTCCTCTTTGTAAATATAAGAAAGAACCACCGGCAGATTGGACAGATCCATATTTCACAGGGACAGTTCCACCAGCATTTTGATTTTTGTTGTTCAAGATTTGTTATCGAGTACAAGCAATTTGTTTGACCTTCTTTAATTTTATGATACTTTCATTCATGTCGATATAAATAAAGACTAGAAGCATTAGAGTCCTGTAAATTGATCACGGACAGTCTTTGGGGAAATACTGTTTGTCCAGTAGTACAGTGTACATCATGTTAGGTCTGTTGGTTTGCCTTCAGTTAAGGTTAGCAGATATGATGACTTTCCTGAGAAACGTTTGCTTCTGCTTTTGTTCTTATGTTCCAGCATTGTATGAACAGCAGGATAACCTTCTATGAATTCATTGTACCCCTGATATCTACTGCTTCTAATGTAAAGACCTTTCACTTGTCTTGAATGTTTTCTGTACAGAATGTGAGTTATATAAAAAAGTATTTGCTCCAATTATGCCTTATTGGTTATTATAAAATATGTGGATTTTCTCTTCATCTCCAACATGCTCATTGGCCATTTCATCAGGTAAAGCTACCATGTAGGTGCTCTTTGTTTGGTATACAATTATGATCTGTTGCTGTGCACAATTTGTGCATTGCTCTTTCATCTGTCAATGTGAAGGGACCAACATAGGACCACTGCTTATTTGGGTGGTGAGCCTATGTGGCATTTGTGCAAATCATCCTCTAGCCTAGTACATAACCACTAATGGCTGGATATTTTTGGTTGGTAGACTATTTTCAATCCAGCAGTGAAGGGCTTAAAAATCCCAGCAATGCTTCTCCACCAGATGGACAGTGTGGGTGGGGGGTTAGTTGGGAATGTATACATGTGTGCTAATTACTCTAGTCCACCGTGATGAAAATTCCAAATTCTTCAAACAGGTAGACCATCTTTGCTAGCGGGTAAGTTATTTTCAGGCTTCCTTATTACTTGTTCAATTGATTAATAAATGTTTGACTGTGTGTTATTTTCTTAAAAAAAGAAAGAGTCTGCAATGTACTCAAGATTGGCAGTAACTCAGAAATTGTTTCCTTTCTACCAGCACTTACCAGCTGGTGAAGATGGTCTACCAGTCTTGTCCAACTCGGCCTGTGTTTTGGCAGCCAGTAGTGTATTTTTCAGCAGGGCTGGGGTGCAGGGGTGGATTTAATGATTTGGGTGCCCTTATTTGAGTGTTTTAACATCAGTATTTAAAATCTCAGTATACCTTATTTAGCATTAATAATTAAAAATAAATATATTATTTGGGCCCTTGGGGGCCCAAGGCAGTTGCCTATCTGCCTAGTGCTAAGTCCGCCCCTGCTGGGGTGACAAGCAATGGGTCCTAAAGGGGAAAATATAGTTTGAGACACTGAAGTCTGCCCATGAATATAATTATCTGAGGTGTTGAAACAGGTGTTAAATGAAAAAAAAAAAAAAATATATATATATATATATATATATATCTGTGCTGTCCTGCGATCCTCCAGACGATCTGCTCTCTGTGGCATCGCTGCATTAATCGTTTTGCTGCATTTTGTATTCTCGCGAGATTTGAGAGTTTCTGGCGGGGTTAGCGCGCGAAGGGAGGGAGCAGACAGCAGGGAAGTGACTAGTGCCAGGACAGGCACACGGGAGAGTCCTAAAGTTACCCGTAACAGGAGACAAACTCCTGAAGGACTGCGAAATTCCAGGACGTTTTGTCGCTATTAGTGCGAATTAAACTTGTAGGAGGTGAAAGGCTGCTGCAGCAAGTCGTGTTCGGCTGACGGTGCACTTGTGTTTTTCACAGTAGCTACATTTCGGCTGCACGAACCGGACGCGGCTGCGGAGTTGAAGCAGAAGTTTGCGCCTGGCCGCGGGCTTCAGCTCTGCAGGAATGTCGCAGAAAGAAAGAGCCACGTTTTATCGACAGGAGGTGAATAAGACCGTTTGGGAGGTCCCAGTGCGCTATCAGAACCTCTCTCCAGTCGGCTCTGGTGCATACGGATCAGTGTGGTAAATGTTTTATTTTGGTTTTTATCTCAAGGGCAGAAAAGAAGAGTGCTCCATTCATTCCTGCAGGCCTTCGCGTGTAGCTCCATTGCTGCTCTGCTAGCTAAGTTGGCTAGCAGTCAGCCAGACAAGCATGGTTTACTGCTGGCACATGCTAGAGTTCAGGTTCTGCGAGCAGCTGCGTGAACAGATGAGATGTCTAAGATTGTTTTGTTTCAGAAGGCTAGTCTACTATAGATTACACTATGTTTTGAACTATTACTAACTAACGACCAATCCACTGCATGCACTTCAGACATGCAGGATGTGATCACAGTTACATGGCATGTAGTATCATGTGGTCATCTTGTACCAGATTCTCTGTTATAATCCCACTTCCTTGTCTCATCTTGACACGATCACCTGACCCTTTTGAATGGTGTTGCTTCCTATGATTGCTGTTATGATTCATACCTGTAGTTTTCACCCAGGGTTACCTGAGTTTGGGCAAATATCCATCAGTGATTGCAAGTCCATGGCTACAACTTGATCTAAATTTGGTTGACTGCATGATTTATTATTCACTTGATCCCAAAAGCTTTTTTGTTGCTTTACCACTAGTTTCTAACTTCTCATATCATCGTTTAAATATCAATCACATAGTCTGATACCAAGCTTTAGAGGTCTAGCTAGTTGTTTGTGTACTAAAAAGGTTGTGCTACATTATTGCTTATTGACACTGACCTCACTCTTATGTTTACTGATAAGTGTCTTTAATGAAAATGGACATGCACTTGTTGTTTGAACACCACAACTCATTTGCTAGATAACTTTGCTCCCCAGGTAGACGGCGTGCGTTATGTGTGCCAAAGAAGAATGTTAGGAGCTTATTGCTAGGCAACGGAGTCACTAGGGTTATATTTCATGGGCCTTTACATCACCCACCATTAACCTTATGTAACTGGATCTCTGAAGTACAGATAGGGTTGGGTCAGAGTAGCTTGCTTTTTGTCTGGACAGTCCATGAGAAATAAAGTCTCGAAATAAGACTCTGAGGTTTTGTTGATTAGAAACGTTGAATGATTTAATGTCGAACTGAAGATGCAGGACCTGTTGAGGCCACACCATGACAGTTGAATTGCTTCACAGTTCTTTACTGAAACACCTTTCCCTGCAGAAATAGTACTGTAGCATTATGCATTAAAATGCCTAGGGTCAAGGGATGGGTGATATGACAAAATGTCACAGTACGTATGATGTTCAGTATGAATCACAGTATATAGCTTTGCCAAGAAATTGGAGAAAAAAAACAACAAAACACCACCACCACAGTATTAAACCTGTTAAAACCTGTGCATTTTATGATACTTTAATGTCTACACAAACTTTGGAGAAAAAAAAAACTAAAACTGGAAAGGACGTAAAATAAAAATAAAAAAAAATCTGTAAAGTGTAACATTTTACAATTTGAAAGATTCACTACAAAAGTTTTAACATCAAATCTGTTGCTACAAGTTTGTAATTATTATTAAAATCTAAAAGAGTTAGAAAAAAAAATCACGATATCTGCAATATCTTAGAAAAATGTATTGTCTGTATACTCACTGGCCACTTGAATAGGAACACCTGTACCCCTGCTCATTCATGCAGTTATCCAATCACAATCACATCGCCTGGTCATTTTACAGTCCACAGCTGCCCAGGTCAGTGAGCCTGTGCCTACTGTAGCCTCAGAGTCCTGCGCTTGGCTAACAGCAGTGAAACCCGATGTGGTCTTCTGCTGTTGTAGCCTTAAGATTTGACACGTCATGTGTTCTGAGATGCTTTTCTGCTCACCACGGTTGTAAAAAGTGGTTATTTGTGTTACCATAGCCTTCCTGTCAGCACGACCCAGTATGACCATTCTCCTCTGATCTCTCTCATCACTGAGGCATTTTCTTGAGCAGGCATACAGGTGCTCCTATTAAATATTATATCAGCCTTTTACCACATTTCTGATGGGAATAGTTGGAGTAACACTTCAAACTTGTAGCTGTTCATATCTCTAATGTCTGTTGACACTAACTCTAGGCTCAGTGTTACAAAAAAAAGACTGACTCTACCTAGAATGAATCAAATTTGCATCCAACTATGAATCTGTATTTACAGATCGAGCAGCTGTTGCTTCTCAGTCAGTGTAATAGGATTATCATGAAACTTGTATTAACATCTCTGATGTGTTTCAATAAATATATTAAAAAGAAGACAATTTTTTTTTGATTATGTCAATGCCATGGGTTTGTCTTTTCCAGCTCGGCAGTTGATGAGAAGACGGGTTTGAAGGTTGCTGTGAAAAAACTCTCAAGGCCATTCCAGTCCATTATCCATGCCAAAAGGACCTACAGGGAATTGCGGCTTCTCAAGCACATGAAACATGAGAACGTAAGTGTGTATGTTGCATCAGTGGTTTTTGGCTGGTTTAACCTCGGAACTCGCGCGTCCTTTATTGTTTAAAATCTTTGTGTCTTTTATCATTTAAACTTAAAATGAAAATGATCAAAATAAAATTGACCTGATTTTTTAAATTAGCATTAGCCTACCAGTGAAAAGTAATCTGGAGTTTGGAGTTTCCTTCTTTTGAAAATGAAACTTGTAGGTTGACGGGACACGGTACGGTGTTGTGTAATACATGGCTACACCTTGATCTAAATTTGGTTGACTACATGATTTATTATCCAGGCAGGGACTGAAGAAAATGCATTCATGAACCCAGATGCTTTAGTTGCTTTGCCACTAGTTTCTAACTTCTCATATCATCCTTTAAATATCAATCACATAGTCTGATACCAAGCTTTAGAGGGCTNTTATTGACACTGACCTCACTCTTATGTTTACTGATAAGTGTCTTTAATGAAAATGGACATGCACTTGTTGTTTGAACGCCACAACTCATTTACTAGATAACTTTGCTCTCATGCAATACAAGTTTTTTCTTCTTTTTTTGGAGACCCTCCAGTTGGGAACCATTGTGCTAGTTCCTCTTAAAATTTTGTGCTAGTCTGTCACTTTGCTTCTTGTTCCCTTTTCTCTTTTCCTTCTTCTTCTTTATCATGCTTCTGTGTTGTGAAAGTTTTCGAGTTGCGGCCTTAGTTGGAACAAATAATGACCAAAAGCCTTTTGATATTGCGTTTTTTTTTTTTTTTAAATTTAAAATGACCATAGAGTACAAATTATAACTACCCTTGTGTCTATTATACAAATGCTACACTGGTGACATGTATTTTAGTCAAAACAGGTTTAAGCTCGGATGGGAAGTGAACCTTTGCTGCTTCCTGTTTTGGGATTATGTTGTACATGCTTCATGCTGACAAACAGCATATGAGTTGACCCCATTTTTTAATTAGCTGTCTCTGATTTTCAGCGTCAGTCTGAATTTCAGCTGCAGTCATTGTTTCAGGTGCATTGTAGGCGTGGCAGCGATGCACGATTAACTGTCCACACTCCTATCCAGCTGCATTCCTGACAGAAGCGTCAGAAGTTATGCTCGGCTGCCTTGCAGTATGAGCAGTATGACTTACTTTTCCTCAAATCATAAACTGATTTTGCAGGTCTGTGCATGTCAGTAATAATAACATTAACAGGAAAGATGATGATGTTTGCACAGACCGCATGGAGGCCACAGTGGTTGAGCTCCGGCTGCAACATATGGTACTGTGCAAAAATCCCAGCCACCTTATTTCTTTTTTTTTTTTTTTTAAATAAATCATACGTCTCACAGAAAAACATTTGTACGTTGTAAAAGAAAACAAAATATTAAGTCATAGACCCCTTTTTAGATAAAGACATGATGGAGGCTGTCTGGTATTACCTCAGAAACTGAAACATCTTTCACAGC
>CM074952.1:12001994-12012891 GCA_037577455.1 Pangasius macronema | reverse complement strand
CGCTGTGGCCACCCCTGAAGGGAAAAGCCGAAAGGAGAAGAATAATATTAGGAATGCTACTATGATGGTTGTTTATAGTAAGTTTATAAATTAATATATCAGCATATACTAAATGGCCAATGTTTGTGGACACCTAACCATTACACCCGTATGTACTTTTTGAACATCCTGTTCCAGAGCCTTCTGGGCTTTCCACTAGATTCTGGAGCGTGGCTGTAGGGATTTTCCCATTCAGCCACAAGAACATTAGTGAGGTCAGGCACTGATGTTGGTTGAGGAGGCCTGGTGTGCAGTCACAGCATTACAGTCAGTGGGTCAGGGCTCTGTGCAGGTCACTTGAGTTCTTTAACTCCAACCTTGGCAAATCATGGCTTCAAGTTGCTTTGTGCACAGCGGCACTGTCATGCTGGAACAGGTTTGGGTCCCTTAGTTCCACTGATGGGTATTTTAATGATACAGCATGCAAAGACGTTCTAGACAGTTGTGTGCTTCAAACTTTGTGGCAAACGTTTGGGGAAGAACTGCATACAGGTGTGATGGTCAGGTGTTCACATACTTTTGGCCATATGGTGTATCCTTATCATATCTTAGCATATATTAAGGTCATCTAAATAAACATCTTGCATGGCTTTCAAATAATTTTTCTGTCATTTACTCAAGCATTTCAATTAATATTGTTATAGTTAAGAGTGGGTGTGAACACACTAACTGGGCCAGTCAGCACCATACAATGCGGCTCTACCTGAACTCTGCAATGTAAAATTTGACTGAACACTTACCTACTTTTTATCTGAGTGTCAGTTCTTGTAAACAGTGCACTCTAGTCTTCCCCACATCCCTGGTTCCCCACAGCCAAGTATAGAGAAACCTATTCAAGGCTCACAAGGTTTACAATGCATAGTTTATGGGAAAAACTAAAACTGGAAGAGATGCGGAACAGTTGCTGTAGAGTTTTGGGCCAGTTGGTTCTTGTTAAGATAGACACCCGAAAATAGTGTGACGATGTAAGTGCCACATAAAAACGCAACAAACGACCTGCTAGACGTGCCATGAATGTTGCTGGGGACGGCAGTTCAAGAAAGGGCCAGGGTGTTACTACAGGACTGCAGGACTTGTTTTGGTGTCTGTTGCTGCCAAAAATATAGATGTTTGGATTCGCCTCACTGAATGAATGGCACACACATGCCCCGCTTGCCCCTTTTCACCCTGCTTTATCTGTACTGGAAAAAAGGAGATTACAGTACAAGGGAAAAAAAACAAAAAACAATGGCCCTTTTCATTAACACCACTGTTTCCAGTACCTGAGCGATGAACCGAGTGAGCTGTGAAGTTTGTGCGTGCTTGTGTGTGCACGTACTTGCATGCGTGTTATGTGTAAGCTGGCTGTATAAGATTCGATTCTTGTGTGTGTTTGTGGGTGGAGTGTGCCCTTTTTTTCCCTCTGATGCTTTGTGTTTGTGTTAGTGTGAGTTTTTTTGTTTATTGTTTCAGACCGTGTGTGTGCAGGGTGTGGAAAATCTCTCTGTGGGCTTGAGCAGAATTTATTTTAAGCCTTTCTATGCAGTGCCAGGAAGGTTCTGTTTCATATAATGCCACTGACTCTGCGTGTGTCATCTGTTAGGGGTGAATTATCTGTTGAACAGTGTGAATCATCTGTTGGGGGATTGTGCCAATCGCCGTTAGTATTAGCTCCATGAACAACGGAAACAGAGTTGAGTTACTGGGAGGCAATTACTAAAGCAAGCGTCTGATTCTCCACGGCACCGTAATTAAGTCTGCACAGGCAGTGTTGACTTCAGTGCAGGGCCTACATGTGTGGGAGGTAATGGCAGTAGCCACGACAGTACCAGCTGCTGACTCATGCTTTGGCAGCACTTTGTTTTTTTTTTTTTGTAATGGCACTATTGATTTCAAAGTGTTATTTGATGCATCTTATCTCGGGCATATGTTGTAAATAAGTCTGGTGACTGACAATTATCTTATTCAATCCTCTGGGCATGCTCAGTACACAATGATCTGATAATTTCCACTTTCCTTGCCAAATTTCTCACACATCATAAAAAGGTAGATGTTTGTTAGTTACTTGGATGAAGTCCAGAGGATGACTACATGCTCTGCTGTGATTGGCAGGTACCTGGTGACTCACCTGATGGGTGCAGACCTGAATAACATAGTGAAATGTCAGAAGCTGACGGATGACCATGTGCAGTTCCTAATCTACCAGATCCTTCGAGGGCTCAAGGTAAAGCAATGTGCACAAGATAGGTTGTGAGAGTAAAAAAAAAATCATGCTCAGAAACATGTTCTAACGTATTCCACTCCTGTGTAGAATCACTTAAGATATATATATATATATATATATTGTGTGTGTGTGTGTGTGTGTGTGTGTGTGTGTGTCTTTTGTTTTCTGTGTTGTAGTACATTCATTCAGCAGACATCATTCACAGAGTAAGTATTTTTATATTTCTAGACATACAGGGAAAGGGCATAAAGTATATATTTCTCTTAATGTATAAGCCTCTAACAGACTATTCACTTTTGAACCTAATGTGAATAAATTGTGATCCTAGCATAAAATAAAATGTCTTAAGCAAACGTTTGTTTAGGTACCTCTGAGTTTAAAATATTGTGTAGAGTAGCACATTTGGCCAGTCAACTTATGACTAGTTATAATTGTTTGTAATTATTTAGAACCAATGCTATAATGTTGTAATTATTCTCTATTCCTCAGGACCTGAAGCCCAGTAATTTGGCTGTAAATGAAGATTGTGAACTTAAGGTAAGTCTGCTCTTTTCATCATATTTCCAGGCATGTGGTTTAAGAAGATTATGAAACATTAGTATTTTTAGTGAACCACTACAGAGTTTTACATGAAGTTGGTCTAGCACTTTCCTTGGTATATTTCCAGCTATAACTAGTCAGAAAATAAGGAAATCTTTGCTTCCTGTGTGAAAAAGTGGTGTTTCCTCTGTAATACTGAAATGTAATTCTGTGTTCCTCTGGTCTTTCTTTCTCGCAGATCCTTGATTTTGGCCTGGCACGGCATACGGATGATGAAATGACAGGATATGTGGCCACCAGGTGGTACCGCGCTCCGGAAATCATGCTTAACTGGATGCACTACAACATGACAGGTAGTGAATGATCATCTTACATGTGTAGTACAATTTCTCAGGCCATTTAAATATTATGAACATTATTATATTGGGGGAAAAAACGACATGACTGTTTTAGCACTGTTTTAGACTGCAAAAGCACAAACTACTTTAATACCTATTGCTGCAACATAAGAACATTTGTTCTACTGAGTATTTCAAACTGCACCACTTGATTTAAATGTAGATGTTCTTCATTTAGGAAATGCATGACTATTTGCCTGTTTTCGTCATTGTTATGCCAGCTGTCCCCTCACTCTTGAAATGACCATAGGTTTTTAAGGCTGGTTTATACTTCTGTGTTGAAGTGTATTAGCGTTGCAACACAGAGATTTCTGGGTAAGCGTGGCACGCAGTGGTGCACTGACCTACTAACACTTCAAAACCCTTCAGATGAAAATTGGTTAAGGTATTTCCAGTTGTGCGCCGGGAAACATGACGAGATGTTGTTATGGGTTTCAGAGTTATATTGCCAAAATAAATCTTTACTCTGACTGCAGATTAAAGCCTTAATCTGAAGGGTTGAGCTTTGGCCTTGAGCCATTTTTGTTTTGTTTTGTTTTGTTTTTTGGGCTGTCTGTCTGTCCATGCATTCATCTGAGATTCTCTTGAGTGTGATATTCAACCAGTGGTTGAATGCCTGTAGGATTTGTATGAAATTAGGATTGTATCCAGCAGATGAACTGATTAGATTATGGAATTGATCCAAACAGGTCAAGGTCACAGCATGTTGTATGTAAGTACACTACTGGGCACAAAAAAAAAATGGGCCAAGCCCAAAATGGCAAAATATTAAGCTTTTAGTGGTCTTAACAGACGTATGGGAGTATGGGATTAGTATGGGAGCTTTTCCCTTTGATTTCTTTAAATGTTTAAACCTTGTGGCCCTTGATGGGTTGCATCAGGTGTGGCAGATTACCAAATAATGACTAATCTTTTAAGAAAAAACATCCCAGAAGATATTTTTGGAAAATTCTGTACACCCAGACATGTTTGACATTATTTTTATCATTATCATGATTTTTCCTTTGTGTACAAGACTATATAAGTGAATTTCCCTGTTTCTAGCTTTTCCCCAAGTTCACTGCAGCAAAATTAAACGAGCAAATGGTGGCACAGGAGCTCTCAGGAGTGCATTTGTTTAATTCTTGCTAATTTTCTGACAATGATTTGTTGTTAAGACCATTAAAAGCTTAATATTTTTTTGGGCTTTTTTTTTTTGCCCAGGAGTGTATGAAGGCAGACACCTATGCGGCTGCCAGCGCAGAATGCCCTGATGCATTCAGAAATATGCAGACACAGAAGTATAAGCCATGCAAGCAGATTTGTTTGTTTGTTTTTTTTCCTTCCTCCATTTGTTCCTTAGTGTCATCTTAAGTTTCAGATCCATCATTCATGCCAAAAGAGCTTTAAGATCTGATTAGATTAGAGGAACATAAGCTTTATGTTCTGCTGATGTGTTCTTGCCTGGCTTTATTTTTCCAGTGGATATTTGGTCTGTTGGCTGCATTATGGCTGAGCTGCTGACGGGGAGAACGCTGTTCCCTGGCACCGACCGTATCCTTCAACCTTGTAAACACGTGTAGCCAAACTCTGAAGTATTTGGCTTGGACTTGTTTGAACTTGCTGGCTTATATGTGTATAAATGTGAATATTTCTCAGGTTTAACTTACTTTCCCTAGGCTATTGTGCAGTCGGCATGTTGCAGTACAGTAGAAAGTGTCTCCGTGTGCTGTTTTAGCCTCACCCTGTGGCTATTCACCACAAGGAGTGCTAATAAGGAAATGTGATCCACACTTCTGAGAAAGCAACAAGCAGCCTTGCAAGGAATGCCATGCCTCTCTCTCTCTCTCTCTCTCTCTCTCTCTCCTGGCCATGCTACCCCACCTTCTCTTCTCTTTCTCTGGTGTCACTGTAATGATTAATGCTCCCATTTTTCCCCATTACAATACCACATTTTTTGTCCCGCAGATTTACATGTCTCGACTGCTTGCTTCTTAATACCACCGATGAACCTCTTACTTCAGTTGGCTAGCTTCAGTAAGCTGAACACACCTGGGCTTGTTTTTCGCTCAGGGCAAGCCTTTGCTATTTTTACTGATTATGTCATGCATTGCTATCTACAAATATGGTTGTGCTTGAAATCTACATTTTGCAGTATGGTAAAATAAAACTCTTAGCTGTTGACATGGAAATACAAGTGATGGTTTGAGCCTTTATTTATTTCTTTTTGTCTAGGCTGTTTGTTTGGCTTGCATAATACAGGATTTCTTTTATTAATTTTAAACCAAAACAACTATCTGATGTGCCTTTACTAGTTCTGTTTTCAACCTGCACAATGTAATGTAGTGTTTTGACTAATATGACATTTCTGTTTTCAGTTATCTAACCATTTTCAGTAGCTGAATTCTGGTACAACAAAATGCTCTATTCACATCTCAAATCCTAACTTTTTTTTTTTTTTAATTAAGGAAAATTCCAGGATATTCCAGTTTTTGCGTACATTACTTAAATGCCCCGAGGTTAAAGTTTAGCACAAATGGAGATACAGTGTTTTCTTCTAGCAGCTACATTATGCAGCCTGTCCGATCGCGGCTGTGGAAATGCCAGTGATGACAGCTGCGTGGTCATGGCTATGAGGCTGTGTGGCAGCAGTGTCTCTGCTTTGCCTCTGTTTTTCCTTTATGTTCAAATGTAGACATTGACCAGCTGAAACTTATAATGCTGCTCGTTGGAACTCCAGGACCTGAGCTGTTGATGAAAATGTCATCAGAATCTGTGAGTGTAATGTTTGGAGGATGCTACACTGAATGCTTTGCCACATGAAGCTAATTTGGAGTGCTTCTGATCTGTACACTGATTTTTGGACTTCACCAACAAGAGGCCTTTTCCTGCAGCATGCTTTCACATTCTTGCATAATCTGTTGTATAGTTTCTACACATAGCCTTCCATATTTTCCTGCTTAGATTTACCAGATGCAATCCTTGAGGAACAATGTCTTTCTTGTCCTAAGTTTTTCCAGTTATGAAATATATATATATGAATTGATTAGTGTGCAAAACAGAAAAAATGCACTTTGTAATATCTATTCTAATATATCTTAATGGGAAAATAGAGAAGGCTATATACAGAGCGTAATGTATACCAGTAGAATTGTGCTACCTGCTTTACTAATTTTTTTCATGATGTAAACTGTGGTGATTTTTAAACCGGATGATTGGCTTGATTTTGTGATTTTAATGAGTTAATTATCAAATTTTTGATCTTAGCTTTGCTGGTGCCGGCTGTGTTTTCTCTGGGAATGACTATAATGCACAGTTTCAAGTCTAAAGAGTTGTTCTTTGCAGCATTGTGTCTCATATGTGCATGTCCAACCTCTGTGTTGCTTTCTCTGTCTCTTCTCTTTCCATTCTTCTCTCCTAAATAGGAGACAAGCAAAAGCAGGTAATTTGTAAAATGTGTCTGCTATAAGCCCTTGACCTGGCTGTTATAGATATAAACCAGCTACAGCAGATAATGCGGCTGACAGGAACTCCCCCTGCCTCTCTAATAAGCAGGATGCCTAGCCATGAGGTGAGCTTTCTGTGGCTCCTGCCCCACGCACAATATCCTAATAATTCATGTTTTTTAGGTGCGCAGGCCTGCTCATGCTCATAAGGCTGTATTGTTTTCCTTCTTGGGGTAACTGCATTGGCAGTGGTTGTAGGGGGAGGGGGGACCTTTTCATATAAACTCAGTCATTTGCTGTGATAGTGAAAGGGCACTAGAAGGAGGGACAAAAATGAATATCATTACCAGTTTACTCCATATTTAGGTAATCCTTGATTTTACCCCAAAATCATCCCTTTACATGAAAATCCAATGAATCTGAAACCTAGCATGTGTTGTGGAGGATTTGTGCTTTTTCACGCTCTCTTGTTGTGATTGGTCTCATTCTGAATCTGAGCTCTTTGCTGTGTATTACCTAACGTGTGTTGGATATAGAAGCCAGCCCAAAGCCTGCTGCATTCTATGGAGAGTCTTGCATTAATTATGCAGTGCTGCATACTAATGAGAAAATTCCTGAGCCACAGCATGCATTTAAATGTATTTGGGGGAAAAAATATCATGCAAGCATCCAGTCATACACCTTAAGAGAGTGTGTGGAGATTGAGTTGAAAATGCTACCACATTCTAACATGCATTCAAATCATTTTGTCTGAGATCATAAAGTCCATCCTGTAAAGTCATAAATAAGCAAGTTGGCCCTGAAATGAGTCGTCCTAGTCTTTTCCTTGCTTTTTTCCTCCTCTGTTTGCAGATTCTCTTACGTTTAATACAGCTTTTTGTGCCCTAATCTGGTCTATTTAGAAAGTCTGACTGCAAGTATAAACTAGCTTAAACAGGATCATCTTTGCATAAATCCTACGATTTATGTCCCTAAAGTTTACCGTTAAATAACAGTTAAACGCTTTCTTTTTGCAGGCCAGGAATTACATTAATTCCCTGCCACAGATGCCTAAAAGAAATTTTGCTGATGTATTTATTGGGGCCAATCCACTGGGTAAGAAAAACAAAGTTACCAGGGTGTATAAGGAACTATGGCATTTCCTGTCATATTAATTTAAATATTTATTACTACTTATTCAATGGGATGCAAAATCTGCAACAATATTTAAGGGTCACTATGAAACAAGAATTTATGATGCATGATTTTGAAAATAAGTTGGTAACGTTGCATGTATTAGATGCTCGATCGAGTGTTCTTTATTCTTTTATTTTCAGTATTCTTTGTTCTTTTAATATCAGAAGCTGTTACCTTCTGAAAATTATACTCTGGTTGTTGATTGGAGTTTCTGAACTGTCACAGCCGTGGACCTCCTCGAGAAGATGCTGGTTTTGGATACAGACAAGCGAATAACTGCAGCTGAAGCTTTGGCTCATCCATACTTTGCCCAGTATCATGACCCAGATGACGAACCAGAAGCAGAGCCCTATGACCAGAGCTTTGAGAGTCGGGAACTAGAGATTGATGAGTGGAAACGTGAGTCGTGGCTGCAGATCGCAGTGATTTACCTGAGGGGGTGGGGTTTTGTAACATTAAGGTTTGAAACAGAATCTGCTTCTGAATGTGAATGTGCAAATTTGTACCATTTCTTTGAAATTGGGGCCCTCATTTACCAACAGTGTATATACATCTACGTTGAAAAGTTTGCATGCATGCTAAGTTACGCAAAATGTGAGAACAAAACGAACGTTTGCTTAGATACATGTGTATATTTATGCAAAGTGCCTAGCAGAGGAAAAACAAAAAACTGCAGTAATTCTCAGTCCTACACTCTTACCTTTCCTCTTCTCTCTCTGTCTACGCACTCTCCTCCCTCCTCTACTTCTTCAACCAACAGTAGCTCAATTTCCACCGGCGCCGATAGTGGTCGTTGTTAACCCGGGCCTCGACCGATCCGATATGAAATTTAGAGTACTGACAATTCGGCAATGTTTTACGCCGGATGGCCTTCCTGATGCACCCCTCTCTGTTTATCCGGGCTTGGGACCGGCACAGACGGCACTGTACTGTGACCCCCATGGCTAGATTAATTACACTGAATGAATGCAATTGTCATATACACACAAGTTTGTGATTGGCATTAAAGGCTAGTATTCAGTGTGTTACGACCTTTCGGTCATATGATTTTTGGCTACATTGACATTTCAGAGAGAACTTGAGCATGTAGTAGGTATTTCATAACCATCATAGTGCAGGATTATGCCTGCAATGTGGGAGTATAATTACTAATAGGCCAACATTTATCTACTTCCCTTATTACCAATGTGCAACATGCACATGTGAAACAGGTCTTCCACGAAATCACTCGCTTTCCTTCTGCCAACGGGTTTACTATTTTGTGAACATGATGAACTTCACTGCTTACATTTGTGCAGATGATATCAGTTTTATTGTGCAGACCAGACTTCTCAGTGTCGTGTAAGAAACAGTATGGATCTGTTTCTGCACAATGTTGATGAATGTGTGGCCCAGATTTCCTTAATATTACTTTATCTGTGTAACTGGGTATGGAGAATACTTACGCAGCGTAGGCCGTAACACTTCACTTTTCGTCCCTGCACAGGTTTGACCTATGAGGAAGTCGTCAGTTTCAAGCCACCTGTGTTTGACGTGGATGAAATGGAATCATGAGAACCGTACAGGACGGGAACTTCAGCAGTCTTTCAACTTTGTTTGTTAGCACTGTAATAGTTTGCAGTTCTCTAACCAGACCGACAGTATGATTTTTAAGTGCCTGCCACTTTATTTTCTTTGTTCTAGTCTTTTTAAAAAATGTTTTTTATATTAAAAAAAATGGCATCTACTGAATTAGGGAGCAAAACACATTAAGACAGAAAAAGGGACACATTTCATGAGAGGTTTAAGTGGAGCCTCCAGCAGAGTAGAGTTGTGTTTGTACTGACCCCCTGCCATTTTTAAATTCATTTGTCAGGCAAATGAACAGACGTTAACATTTTTAAGCTCACGCACTCGCATGAAAACATCTCACCTGGCAACCCAGCTCTATGATTATTACACTATGTCCCAACCCAGAAACTTTACGATTCAGTGGATTGAGCATTACAAAATCTATTTTTTAACACTGGAAAAGTTATGGTTCTTATTTGTAAGTTGGAATTTCATCCAAAGGCGACACAACTTTGGTATCATTGATATGACCAAAATCTGCTTGAATAATATTTTTTTCAATGAAATAGTGTTTCTATTGCTATTTATAGTGTTATTACCTAAATAGAAAAAAAAAATACTCCTGCCACCAATGTCTTATTTGACATTTCCTGAATAACTTTTTCTGAGAATAAAACTAGCTGGCTAGACCCCTGACTGATTTTAGGTTTTAAATAAGATAAAGCTTTCATTTTAGATATAAAATATTTACATTTTGTTCTCTGCTAGTAGAATTATATTTTAGAACAAGGTACTGGGATCTGTGATGCATGTAGCTACACACTCATGTTTTGTTGAACAGATCATTGTATGTGCATTAACTTACATTTAGAAGCTTTGCTAGAGATATTTGGCAATCCAGGGGAGACCCCTGTATAATTCCCCGAAAACTTTGCTGACAAAAAAAAAATTAATGTGTGCCATTTAGTTTAACTTGGAGAAACTAGAGTGACTCTGCCATTATTTGGAAGACTTTATTGGCACCAATGACAAGGTTATTCTTGTAATCATTTTCATCTTCTGTATATTTTATGGTGTGTTCACCCTTCTGAGCTGTCACTGTGTGCAAGACTGTAAGAGAGATGGAGAGAATGTGACTGCATGATGTGAATGGGGTTTCTCCTCTTGTGTTTTTGAGCTGTCATTTGAGAAATTATGAAATGAATGTCAATATTGTACCAGTGTGAGATATTTATATACTGCAGAGGTGATATTAACTGGAGTGGCTGCTTCTGTCTGCTTTATTTCCTACATCAAACTGTAGAGAATATAATCAAATAAGCATTGTTTATCAAAGAAAATAAAGGCAGATATTTTTCAGAGATGTGGGGTTTAATTTGTCAAGCATGACCAAAACATGTAATGTATGGTGAAGTGAGGTGATATTGTTTAATGGTGGTTCTTATTTGGTTTATACCTGCAGGTATATTGCTTTAATTTTATAGCGAGGCCTTCTTCTTCTTCTTTTGGCTTTTCCCTTCAGGGGTCTCCACAGCGAATCATCACTCTCCACCTATCCCTATCTT
>CM074952.1:11977313-12001894 GCA_037577455.1 Pangasius macronema | reverse complement strand
TCCTGTCTGACCTCCTTCGACAACTGGTCCATCACCATAGCAAACAGGAAGGGGCTCAGAGCCGATCCCTGATGCAGTCCCACCTTTTATAGCGAGGCCAGATGTAGATAATTCAAATCAAAGCTGTAGTGAAAAACGTTGTAGCTGTTCTTGAAAACAATCTGCTATTTTGATTGTTATTGTGATGGCTCTTCATCTGACTGCAAATTACACCATTATAATTAAGATGTGGGTGGAGTGGGAGGTATACAGAGAACATTTTTTTTTTTTTTTTAAATATTTCAGACAGTTATCTCCAAAGCAGTAATTATAACAGTACTCAAGCAAAGCCACTATTATGTCAAACACAAACCATGCACAATGTACAATACACAGCACAATTCCATAAAAGGCCAGATATATTCAGATATAATCTCACAGCTCTTTCACGACTGCACCTGTCTCTTCATCTCTCTTTATCAGCTCTGACCCATTGAGGCATGGACTCCACAAGACCTCTGAAGGTGTGCTGTGGGATCTGGCACCAAGACGTTAACAGCAGATCCTTTAAGTCCTGTAAGTTGTGAGGTGGGGCCTCCATGGATCAGACTTGTTTGTTCAGCACATCCCACTCGATTGGATTGATATCTGGGGGATTTGGAGGCCAATTCACTTTGAACTCTTTGTAAAGTTCCTCAAACTATTCCTGAACAAATTTTGCAGTGTAGCAGAGTGCATTATCCTGCTGAAAGAGGTCACTGCCATTAGGGAATATCGTTGCTATGAAGGGGTGTACTTGGTCTGCAGCAATGTTTAGGTAGGTGGTACGTGTCAAATTAATATCCACATGATGTAAAAGAAAATGTGACTCATCAGACCAGGCCACCTTCTTCCATCGCTCCATGGTCCAGTTCTGATGCTCACGTGCCCATTGTAGGCGCTTTCGGTGGTGGACAGGGGTCAGCATGGGCACTCTGACAGGTCTGTGGCTACGCAACCCCATATGCTGTAACTATGGTGCACTGTGTGTCCTGACACCTTTCTGTCATAGCCAGCATTAACTTTTTCAGCAATTTGTGCTATAGTAGCTCATCTGTGGGATTGGCCCAGACAGGCTAGCTCTTGCACCCCACGTGCATCAATGAGCCTTGGGCGCCCATGACCCTGTCGCTGGCTCACCAGTTGTCCTTCCTTGGACCACTTTTGGTAGGTACTAACCACTGCATACCAGGAACACCCCACAAGACCTGCCATTTTGNTTACGCTTGCCCATTTTTCCTGCTTCCAACACATCAACTTCAGGAGCCAACTGTTCACTTGCTGCCTGATATATCCCACCCCTTGACAGGTTGCCACTGTAATGAGATAATCAATGTTATTCACCTCACCTGTCAGTAATTTTAATGTTATGGCTGATCAGTGTAGTATTTGTGTGTGTGTGTTTTTTTTATGTTCCTGTAGATTTTTTTTTATTTAATTGTCTTTTTCTTGTTTATATATCCCTTTGTTTCTATACATGGTGACACTTCCCAAAGTTATTTGTTTGTGTGGGGTGTGTTGGCACGAATCATCGTACATTCTTATCCTGCGAGGCACTATTTACATACTATTTCTCCATACTTTTAGTACGGGTAGTATGCGCTTTCGGATGCAGGCTCGCGCATAAGCACTCAGACAGCTGTGTGCGCGTGAGGAGCCGCGCAGGCGCGTGGAGCTTCGAGCTACCAGCTACCGGGCCAACATGGAGAGAAAAGGTAATCTCTTTTAACATTACCTATTCATGTTTTGAACTTTTCGGTTTGGTGTGCCTGTTGTGTTTAGTATATTAAACGACGTGCGATCGAATTTTAGCATGTTAGTTTGATATTAAACTGGAAATATCTCGTTTTGGCCGCGGACACGTCGATATATGCGACAGGACGCTAATGTCACACAGCGGTTAGCTTTAGCTTTAGCTTTAGCCAAGCATCTAACGTTAACGTAGCGAGCCGATGTACCACACGCTCGGTTTAGTCAGTAGACGTGAATAATCACAGCTCGCCCGTTAATCGCATTTGTAGTTTCCAATGTGGTAAACATGTAACGATGGTATAGAGGCACAGTGTTTGTACAGTGTAGCAGAGGAATCTTTGTGTAGGGCTAAATTACCTCATACAGTCTTGTCGGTGATGGAAACTTCAGGAATCTGGTCGTTTAGCGCCTGGCCTTCTAATACAACCACAACCACAGCCACATGAATTATTCTGCATCCCTGTGTCTTTGGTAAAATGGATATTTCTCGAAGCTAGGGCATTTTTTGGGAAAGATTTCGCACTACCACTTGCTAACTGGCTAACAACAATGACTGATAACGAGTTTCCCGTTTTCAGCTAGTTATCCTTAGGATGAAACGCTAATTCATCATTCAGTCGCAGAATACAAGCCCAGTGCAGATCAGCTTTGTCTCTGATGCATGCTTTGCTTTTGCAGTGTCAGTCCTTCGTTTGCAGCAGTGTTACTGGTGGGTGTGTTTCAGTTAAATGCATAGCTGTTGTGCTCTAAATTAGTGTTTTCCCCTTTTAACCCCCTAACAGTTCTCGCCCTCCAGGCCAGGAAGAAAAGGGGCAAAGCCAAGAAGGCAAGCAAGAAGTAAGTTTGCTTCTTCTTTCCATGTTCCTGCTCAGTCTGTACTGAATGGTTTGAAGAGTGGTTTGTTTTGGTTTGTGTACTTAACGTTATGCATACAAACATGGCAGCATGATGGCTACAATGCTGGGTAATTTCACTTGAAGGACAGTAGAATTATGTCTCATTTACTCGTTCAAGTCTGAAGTGGTTTGTGTCTGGACACTAAAAATGGAGGGCTCTTTATGGCCGTTCCTAGCAAATGCATTCCATGCAGGTCTCCTGCACTGCGTATTTATGTGTACGTTTAGATACCTATTAAAACACCAGGTGATCACACGGTACACGCGAAACGTTATGTCTTACGGTCCAGGGACATATACAGCTTAACTCGCCTTGTCGTGGATCTAAACCGTTTTGATTTAGCAAGGTGTTTTATTTAATAAATTCTATAGACAAAAACGTTGTGATCAGTGACGGTATTTGGCTAGTACGTCAGTGCTATACTGTGTCGTGAATTCTGCTTCAAACAAGAAAAGTACTGTAGATACAGATGGGATCATAAGTTTACATACACCTTGAAGAATCTGCAGAATGTTAATAATTAAAATAAAAAAGCGAGGGATCATAAAAATTGCATTTTGTTTTTTTTATTTAGTACTGCCCTGAATAAGCTTATTCAGAGCAGCTGAAAGAAGAACAACTTCCCTTCAGAGGCTACATAAGATATTTACATGTTTCCCAGAAGACAAAATAATAATAACAATTTACACCGATCATCCTGTTCAAAAGTTTACATCCCTCTGGCTCTTAATGTATCGTGTTGCCTCCTTGAGCATCAGTGAAGGTTTGCACCTTTTGTAATAGTTGCATAGGAGTCCCACAGTTGTCCTCATTGGGAAAAGATGGATCTCACCATCATATAGCCACTGTTGCAGAGGGGTCAAATATGCAGAAGATGCTGGAACAGCCGAGTGTGCAGTACCTGGAGGATTTTTCTTAAGATGAGTGGGCAGTTTAATTACTCAGGACAAACAAGTACTCATGAACAACTATCACAAAACAAAAACAGTCGATCATCCAGGTAACAACACACAGTATTAAGAATCAAGCGTATATAAACTGTTTAATTTGTGTAAATTCACAATAATAACACAGAACACCTGATATACCTTTGTAGACAATACACTTTATCGAATAAGTCCCGTCATGATTTATTTTAACAAAATGTAATTTTTATGATCCCTCTTCATTTTTTAAAAAAATATTTAACTTATTGCAGACTCTGCAAGGAATATATAAACTTATGACCCCAACTGTAGATCACGCAGCATGCTTTTTTATTTTCATGATTTTATGGCATTGCCAACAGGAAATATAATCCTCCGTGGCGATGTTAGCCTTGCTGTTAAATTGTACAGACAGAAGTCCATTCATTCAAAAACCTACATGAAGGTGATTTACTTTAAGTATGAAAGGGAGTGTTTTGGGACTGTCAAATACAAAGCACAGCTTATGAACTTGCTGAAACATTCCCCCAACCCTTTAATAACAGCCTCTGTGTTCAACTTTACTGACTTCAGTACGCAACTTGAATAGGAATTAAAGAGAGAAGCAGTGCTAGACTTTCATAGATGATTTCCAGGAAACGATAGGGTGTCTTTTCAGAATGTCAGCTGCTTAAGTGACATTTGTTGGAGATACTGGGATATACCCCAGGGATGGATGAAATGATATTGAGGCTGAACTCTGACTGCATTCACCATAACAACAGTCCACTGGATTGGAATGTCTTTATAAGTGTCCTGGGATGATATTTTTTGCAATGATACCATCAGTACTGGGGCATTGTACTAGCATTATTTTAAATTCTAAATTGACCATGTTCTTCCAGGCCAGCTCATCAACCGAGAGGAGCGTCTCAGCAGCAGCAGCCGCAGCAGCAGCCGCAGCAGCAGCAGCTCCCTGCAGAACCTCAGCAGCAGGAGCCTGATGAGGAGATTCTGGGTTCTGATGATGAGGAGCAGGAAGATCCCAACGACTACTGCAAAGGTAACCAGCTTGACATAGTATGTTTGTAATGTATGTTGTATCTCATGTTCTCTGTTTGATGTTGCCACTTGCATGAGAAGTAATCCTTGTATCAATGAGGGAAAACAAGGAAGACAACATTAGTTTGCAAATCTGCTGCTTTTGTTTGTCTAGGCGGCTACCACCATGTGAAAATAGGAGACCTGTATAATGGGAAGTACCATGTGATCCGTAAGCTGGGCTGGGGCCATTTTTCCACAGTGTGGCTTGCCTGGGACATTCAGTAAGTTCGGCTTTCGTTACACAGGAATGTCAGAAACTACACAAACACACACGCACGCACCCTTTCCTTGCTGCTTTCTTTGTTCCCTGCCTTATTTATTCCTATATTTCAATGATGTCTACTCTCTTGTTTGCACATCCTTTCTGTCTATTCAGAGGGAAGCGATTTGTGGCAATGAAAGTGGTGAAGAGTGCAGAGCACTACACAGAGACAGCCCTGGACGAGATAAAGCTGCTGAGATCTGTGAGTACTGTCTATCACTTACTGACATTTACAACAGGCCTGTCCAGTCACCTTCCAATGACATGTGCAGGTTTGTTGTGATGCACTGTGCTGTTTCTATTTTGTGTTCAGGTAAGGAACACTGACCCGGAAGATCCAAACAGAGAGATGGTCGTTCAGCTGTTGGACGATTTCAAAATCTCTGGAGTCAACGGAACTCGTATCCTTCCCATAAAGGACGTGATGTTTGTGTGCAGCCTGGTGTGTCTGTGTTGTTTTAAAATGTGTTTAAGAATGCTGATACGCATACAGGTCGACATCTGGTCCGACTCTAGTCGTAAAAACACTCAACAACTGACCTTGTTGGTGTGTCAAAATTCTCGAGATCTTCATCTTTTTTTTGGATAATGTGTTATGGTAGCACTTGAAGTAAAATTGATTTGTGTATTAGCAGCCAAGTTAATGAAACTGTATTACTGATGGATTTAATCTGACTGTATTGGCAGCAGTATTTTCACGTGGTGATGCACTGAAGGCGTCTTCATGTCGAGTAATCAAACTTCTCAACGAAGAATTGAAGTGGAAAATCTACACACGTACCATAAACTTCACAACCCTGTGGTTTTACTCAAGTGGATTATCAAGTCTAACTATCAAGGTTTACCTCTCCCTTGTGTCAAAAGCATCATTCGGCAGGTAACCACACCCATACTTTCGAACTACATGTGGTAAATAACTGTAAATCAACACTGTAATAGCAGGCGAACCTTTATTTACTGCAAAATTGTCAGTGTTTTTGTTTTTAGTAAAATGAAATTAGACTATAAGAACGAGGGTGTTTTTTTCGCTCTTGTGCCAGTAAGTGTACTGATACATTTAACAGTCATCATAGTGACTGATGCTGTTTAGTGGGAATAACTTGTAATTTATGTTTCATACTGTTGTAGGTTTTGCAGGGCCTCGATTACTTGCACACAAAGTGTAAGATTATCCACACGGACATAAAGCCGGAGAACATACTGATGAGTGTGGATGAGTCATATGTGAGAAGACTGGCAGCTGAAGCCACAGAGTGGCAGAAAGCTGGTGCCCCCCCTCCCTCTGGATCAGCAGGTCTCTCTAGCTCTTTATCGTTCTCCCTTTTTTCTGCTTATTATTAAACTCGCTTTCTTTCACATTCACACGCAGCTAGACTTGTGCTCAGTGTACTAATTTATTTGTTTGCATGGTGCATTACAGACATGAATGAACATACTCTATTATTTGTTTGCCTGTGAACTCTCTCTTTCTGTTTGTGATCTTATTTTCAGTATACACTTTGATGTTTGCATGGTCTCTTATGCTCTCTAGAAGAGCCAGTCTGATCACTTTCTTTAGTCCTGCAGGATTGCTGCTGAGCGACTGTGAAACTTGTGATGTGTTTAACAGTCACAGCCGTTTGTTGTGCTGACTATAATCTGTTTCTCTCTCTCTCTGTTTCAGTGAGTACAGCACCAGTACCTAAACAAGTAAGCATGTCTATTGTTTCAGAAATGGTCATAAACTGCCCAAAATAAATCATAAGTCTTATCGCATTGGTTTCTTAACTATAAAGAATATGAGTGTAAACCAGAGAAAAAAAAATCCCTCAACGAGTTTGTTGTCTTTTCCTCATTTGTACAGTTGCAGTGTGTCACCCTAGTTCTCCTTCTGTTACTCTTTTTAGCCTACGGAGCATTAGTACAGTTTGTCTGTATCACTTCTTTTCTCTCCAGGCGTCCAAAATGTCGAAGAACAAAAAGAAGAAGCTGAAGAAGAAGCAGAAGCGACAGGCAGAGCTGTTGGAGAAATGCATTCAGGACCTAGAAGAGATGGAGAATGGGCCTGAGGGTGCAGAAGAGGAGGACGATGACCCACAATCCCCTAAGTCACCTATTTGTGCACCTCTTAGACATGCTTCTATGCAGGACATTGGTGAAGAGGATGTACTAGGTCAGTTTTTATTGGGTAAGGCTGGTAAATATGACAAAAGTCATACAAAACGTGAACGGTGCATCCACCTGTGTTAAGACATCTTTACTTACTACGTCCAACCAGAAGTGGTGCAGAAGTGAGGTGAGGTGCAGAAGTGGCCAGAGAGCCACATGGGGCAAACTCAGACAAACATGCTTCCTGCTCTCCTACTAGAGGTCCAGAAATTTGCTTGAAGATTGGTGACTTTATCTCACCTTGCTTGTTGACCTGTCTGCTCCTCTGCCTGATGCTGCCTGAGTCAAATCTGCAGCTTGCGTAGGAGAAAACCATTGGAAGTCTCAAAATCAGTCATAATCGGACCTTTACACATAGACATGCATTTTTTTTATTTAGCTAGCTAAAATATTAGCTCTGGTTGGAGGGTAAAAGGCTTGCTCTGCTGTAATCTCATGCAAGACCACAGCATTAATTTACTCACTCTCTCTGCTACTTCAGTTAGCTTCAGGTTTAATGGTAGCCTGCTAAATATAACAAGCCAGCTAAAATACAGTTGAATAAACTTTTACTAGTGTAAACTAAAGCAGACTACACACAAAAATAATACATTAAAACGAAGAGGGAAGACACATCAAACACGACCACATTGATTTCTGTTCTATAGTCTGTCAAAAACCTTTCACCCCTAACTGTCGGCACACTATCTAGCTAAAAAAAAACATCAGAGACCAAAAAATGCATATTTTCCTGTAACATTTTTAATAATTTGACTTGTTTGAAAATGAATGCTTAGATGAATATTAATACTGGTAGTGCTTGGTTTACATTTCACAGTTTATCATCAGATTTGGTTGAAATTAAAGAAGTTATACTTTGAAAAAAATCTTCATTCGGATTAGATGTTTTGGATTACAGTGTGCTCAGCATGGGGTGGGCTTTTTAATACTCATCCATTTGGACTGGATTTTGTCCTCCCTCCTCTAGACCCAGGGAACCCCAGAGAGCGTCTTATCTCTGGTGCCTCAGATGAGCTCAACTGTAATGGCCACTTTCCTGGCAGCCGGGCCCTACCTGAGGAAGAACTAGATGAAGTCAAGCAACAAATGCAGCTGAAACAGGAGGACCAGCACAATGCTAATGCAGGACCTTCAGAGGATGTGTCCCAGCATCCTTATGAGTACTGCAATGGGCTGTACTCTCCTGAATGTGGTCAGAGCCACAGTAATGGAGATGTGCGGGAGGAGGGAGAAGATGACAAACTGCAAGGAAGGCCAGTGCCTGCCAGAGACAAGCAGTCCACACCACAGAATGGTCAGCCAGCTGCACACCTGATCAATGCGTCTTCCTGGTCTTGTTTTAATCTAATCACAAACTTGCGAATACATTTTTCTTTATAATCCCTTCTTCGTAATTGTATCTTTGATGATTTGCATTTTGTAATTCTTTGCCTATGTCTCTCTTATCCTCTCGCAGCCAAGCTGACAGCAGGAAGCCTTTTAGTCAATCCCTTGGAACCACTAAATTCGGACAAGATCAAGGTCAAGATCGCTGACTTAGGCAATGCATGCTGGGTGGTAAGCGGCTTCATCTTTCCATTGACCTTTTATGGATTATCAGCCAATATCCTGGTGGGGGAGACATTTATGTTTTTGGGTTGTCCGTGTATCCATCTGTGTGTCTGTTTGGGATTGTTGTGGTTGACTCTTTGTAGGATTTATATGGGATTATGATTCTAACCATCAGATAAACTGATTAGATGCATGTCCTCATAAAATGAAAATTAAACCAGCAATATTAATGGCTTAATTAATTAGTCATGACAATGTTTCTGTTCTTTTGCCAATGTGACATTTGTGACTTAATTGCGATTGATAAATGCACTGACTGGCAGGTTTTGAGCGAGATGATGCAATCATATGCCCCATTCACCCATTTAATCAGTTTCGTTATTGTTTAAGGAATTTGCTATTCAATACATTAATATTGAACATTTCTTTAGGGCAAACTTGTTCTTTCTTTGTTCCAGGTAGGTCTTTGGGTCTTTTTAAAATTCGCAGTGTCGCTTTCCAATGTTTCTCCCCTCCTTCTTTAGTATACTTGCCAATCCTCAGGTGTGTGTGTGTGTGTGTGTGAGAGTGTGTGATCATGTGGTACAACATTTATAATCATTAGTCACAGTGAATAAGGAGCAATAGTGGCACTCAGATGCTGTAGAATTGACGTGCAGTGTGCTTAATGGACTGAACTTTCCAGTGTACCCAGTGACTGACGATCAGCTAGCAGACTTGTAAGACATATTTGCATGGTTGCACAGAACAACCATTTTAATATCATCAGAGGAAGCGTTTCTTTATTGAGACAGCTCTTAATTTAAATTACTTTGGATCAGTCTTATGTCCAGGAATTGTATAGAGCATCATAAGTTTAATGAATGTCAGTGACCATGATTTAAACACAGAAATTAATCACAAAAAGCTAAACAGATGCTGTGGTCAAGAAGCAAATGTCTAAATATTCAGTAATTATAACATCAGGATTAATTTTATGTTAAATTGACAGGTGAGTTAGAAAGAATTAAGAGGTCTGGGTTACAGGTAGAGAGTAACCCAGTATATTTAGCATACTAGGACATGGCCCTCACCCAAGTATATTTCAAATCTAGTTATTGGATTAATTGTCAGCTTTTTTTTGTCTTGTACATTATATTAAGTGCACACCTACCATATGGTTAGGTTGAACCCATGACTGAAAGCACTGTTTTCCTGCAGCACAAACACTTCACTGAGGACATTCAGACGAGGCAGTATCGCTCCCTAGAGGTGCTGATTGGTGCAGGTTACAGTACACCAGCTGACATATGGAGCACAGCTTGTATGGTGAGAGATATATAATACAGTACTGATATCATGCACTGAGCAAGTGTGTAGTTAGAGAACAAATAACGTCTTTACATCTACTTGATGCTCTAAGCATTAGTGGGTTTGTAAAAACCTTGAGTTAACCACTAATAAATCTAGATATATTTCTAATGACTACTTGACCATTCATAGGTATGGAAGTAGATTTGCAGCAGTTTTCTGATTACTTCCTGAGATTTCTTTTTCAAAGTAGAATCTCTCATTCCTCTCATTGCAGGCATTTGAACTAGCCACTGGGGACTACTTGTTTGAACCCCACTCTGGTGAAGATTACTCCAGAGATGAAGGTAAAGCAGTTTCTTCCTGTCTCCACTTTGTTTGCTTTTGACTTCCTTTTCCAAACTAAACACAATGCTTAGTCCTGTGTGCTGATGCTAGTCATTTTCAGCCGTTAACGTGCTAAGAAGTGAAGTCCCACTGATTGCAGAGTGGTATCCTCTGGTTGGCTAGTTTCAGCTAAAGGTTAAGCATAGTCTCAATAAATTTCCACTGCATATATGCCTACTGTAAGTTTTTTCAATTCAGAGGTACCTCTACTGAGGTGACTGATTAATGAATGACGATTAAGAATAATGAATATCTTGCTGTAGGCAATATGCATTAGAATAAGTTTGACTAATGAGTTCTGATCACATCACATACTCTGTATCTGTGAGCCAAGCTGCAGGTATTGAGTATTTGGCTCTATTTTGTTTCCACATAATGCTGAGACTTATTACAAAAGATAATGTTACTGTCTGTATTCCTGTGTCTCTTTCCCTTCTAACAGAGCGACAAATAAAATCTCAACCACTTTCTCTACTTGGTTTTCCCCTTCTCACTCAATTCTCTCCTCCTTTTCTGTCATCCTCCTACGTTCTGATCGCACTAATACCTGCTGCCTTTTTAAATTATATCCTGTAATAGGATGCAGAAGATGATAATCTCACTCAAGACTTATTTCCAAGTCCTGCAAAGCTGCAGGGATGTTTTTAAAACGATCCAAATTTATGGGTGCCTCGTAATCTCATCCCCCCATGCTTCCACTTAACCAGGTGCTTATTACATTCCACATCATGCTCTTTCTGCGTGCATCCAGGGAAGTCCAAACTATAAAAGATCTCTTATTTTTCGACTCATTTGGCATGTCTATACATAGTGTGTAGGGAAATGCAGTATGTCACTACAAAAAGCACCTGTCCATTTTGTTTTTAGCTGCAAATAGTGAATCCATGATTATAGAATATGAAAGTCATCTTTTAAATGTACAAATATGTACTTGGGAATAAGTTTCTAGAAGACAGGAAACTCTGTTGGAAATTGCCTGGATGCTTTGTGCATGTGCTAAATGTTACAGTGCAGACATTTTATCAGTGTCTTACTAACCAGTCGTCTCTCATCTGTCCTGCGTCACATTTTACCGCATTTATACTAGAACAATGCCAGGTGTCTGTTTCATCTTCTCGAGTGTTTCTGATTATTCACTTGATAAACACAAACTTCTTCTGCCCCTTGAATTGAAGCTATTCTGAAATGCCCCCCCAATGTTTCACTGAATGGTGAAAACACTCAGTTATCAAGACCCAAAGCATTGCATAGTGCAGTTTGTACCCTGCTGTAACTGTGTGATCTGAACCAGATTCAGTCCTCTGATGTCGTGTTCTGGTATCGTCCATCCCTGATCTAGACTGTTCTACATACACAAGCATATTCTTGGTTATGAATGTTCAGTTGAAGAATCCTAGACAGCATTTATTTTTTCCCATCTACAGTAACATCTTCATCTTGATATTCATGTAACATGCTTTGTGTGAGCCATCATCATCATTATGTGACTGGCTGGTAACCCTTATACTGCTCTTTTAGGATCATGCCTATCACTGCTCATCTTGCTTTTGTCCTTACTACTGTCAGTCTGTGTCTCTGTCTCCTGTCCCACTCTTGATTTTCCTCCAGACCACCTTGCTCTGATCATTGAACTGTTGGGTAGAATTCCCCGACACTATGCTCTGTGTGGGAAAGTCTCACAGGAATACTTCAGCCGGAGAGGTACGCGTGTGACGACAGTAAGAATTCCACCCTGGGCCTCAAGGGCAAGTGTGTGAGGGGTTTTGCAGCTTCTTTTGACAGTGCATTTTACATGTGCAGTTTCAGCTAGCATTTCTCAGTTACACAGTTAAAGGCACGAAGTGTCAGTGCATTCCTATATTTTTAGCTACTTCATGATACAAGTTCCTTTTTTTAGTTGAACTTGTTGCTAGTCTGAGTGATGCTTCCAGAAAAAAACATCTGCAGTTAAGTCACACAACTGCAAAAATGAGGTACTTCACAAGCAATGAATGCTTTTTAAAGGAATGTGGGCTTTCAGGGCTCTCATTAACAGCCATCACAATAACTGTACTTCAAAATGATCTTTCTGGATGATCTTAAGCGATTCGGAGCTAAATAGAAAATGGAATATTGCAACCAGTCAGACTGCTGACTATCTCTGTGCTGTCAGATTTGTGCTGCATGCTCCCTCTCTGCTCCACCCTTCTCCCAGGGTGGATAAATGACCATTAACTATGTTTGATCAGTGTGTGGTTTTTGTCTCCCTCTGATCCCCCTCCCCACACACACACACACACACACACACACACACACACACACACACACACACACACACACACACACACACACACACTTCACAACAACCCCCTTTTTCAAAATGGCAGACCACATTGCTCTGATCATTGAGCTGCTGGGGATGATCCCACACAAACTCATAATTGCAGGAAAATACTCCAAGGACTTTTTCACCAAGAAAGGTAATACTGTTTTGTCAATTCCTTGTCTGGTATGACCTATTTCAAATAAAGCTTGAAATGATTTCACATACAGATTATACAATGTAAGGATGGTGATAAGTTCTGTAAATATTTCTATGAAGAGCACTTTGGTAAATGTCTAAGGATTTGCTTGTCTTTGTACAGTAAATGGTTTAAGCATCCTGTAATTCTGTTAAGCTGTATAGTGTGATCACAGAACATTCTATAAGTGGAATGTGAAATGAGTGAAGGGGGAAAAAAAAAGGATACAAGCATTACACTGAACTGTGGCTGCTCATTAAGTCTGATGTTATACTTAATGCTGGTGTTCTTACACATTGACTTGTACGTTTGCCCACGGCTAAAAACATCCCTGACTTCTTTCTATTTACCTGTAAATAATGATTTTATAGCAGCTGTTGTAGGACATATGTTGCCTCTGTGGAGTGTTATGGAGACGTAAAAATACCAGGATTATTAGGTTCCCTCAGAAAGGCACACTTAAACACACTTATGTGCTGATCTAGCCGAGTAATACATAGACCTACTTTTAGGTTTGTTCATTTCAAACAGTAATCATTTTGCAAGAAATTCACATTATAATTCATGTGACGTAAAGACTTTATTCAGATAGCCTAGGTAGAACGTGTATGTGATTGGAGACACACCTACAGTTATCAGTTTGCCGCTGCTGTTTCGTCACCTTATGTTTACATAGGTATTACGTCTTGCGAAAAGTTAGTTTGAATTACACAAAGACCAGTGTGTGGAACAACACCAGGATACACAGCCAGCCATATAGCGGATGCATACATTTAGTTCAAATGAAAGAAATTACGGCCTAACAGCTTAGATGTGGCCCTTGTTGCTATTGCTATGATGAGCAAAACACGATATTTATTTCATTTGAATAATTTAACACGAGAAAACCAGCAACAGAATCCAAATCATTTCAAGACTCTTCTGTGGGGCATTACCCCATTACATCTAAATAAAGAGCTTAAAATGTATGCTTCAAGCAGTGAACTTGTTTACAGCACAAAACTCAATAAATGACCCTTGCCAAAAGGGAATTCGAGGCAGGCCAGAATGCTTGAGCAAATGACAAGGTACCAAAATGTCACAGATGTTGTAGATGTTCATCAAAGAGCGAATGTTTTTCACTGCCTTATCAAAGAATATTTGTGACTCACGCCCTTTTGCTGTGACTACCTTGCATGTAAACAACAGACTGATGAATGTTTATAAAGTAGTACACAGTGTCTAGCAGTTGGGTGAGTCGATGGAAGTTAAAGGTTTAATTGGAAAAGTGTAGATAATATGAATCATTTCATCATTATCAAATCTGTTGAATTTATCAGATATTTGTTGTGGCACTAATCATGATTCATGCAGCTTGACAATCATAGCCAATTTATTTTTGGTATATATTAAAAATAGTAATAAGTTGATGCCTGTTTTTAAAAACAATCATTTTTGTGGGAACCGCAGAGCCCCCTGTCACGTATGCATGCCTTTCTGGTTAATCCATATTGTGTGCTGGTGAGTACGTGTGGAGAGGGTATTGTACAGGGTCTAAATGTGCTCTCTCTGCAGGTGACCTGAAGCACATTACCAAGCTGAAGCCGTGGGGGCTGTTAGAAGTGCTGTTAGATAAGTATGAGTGGTCCCGCGAGGACGCCGAAACCTTTGCAGACTTCCTGCTCCCCATGCTTGAACTCATCCCTGAGAAACGGGCCACTGCGGCCGAATGCCTGCGCCACCCCTGGCTCGCCCTCTAGTGGCCCATATCCGCCACCGCAGCCCCATTTCCCTCCACTTCCACATGAGAGACTGCAACATATCACTTTCCAGTTTGAGTGCTTACCTGAATAGTACTTGTACTTATTTGGTTGTGTGTGGTTTCTTGTATGTTTCACCTGAGAAATACTTTGTTTTCCTGGTGGTTTTATGTCTTGAGACTTATTTCCTGAGGCGACGTTTGTCCTCAAACTCTACTTTTCCCCCTAAATTTGCACAACAGTTTTAGGGAACATCTCTTGTATTATTTAAGCTGTGTGCTACATGCTAAAAGATCAGATTTCTGTATTTTGCTAGACATGGGTTGATGTAAGGGCACATATTGCGGGTCACTTTGTTACATGTTTCCTAGTTTTGGGAGTACGCACACCAGAGATAGAAAAGGAACCATTAGGTTTACATCGTAACTGTAGAAAGTGCATTAAAATAATTTGTAGTTTATTTTAGGAAATGCCATACCACTGTGTGATTTTGTCTCAAAAAAGTGTCAGTTATTTTCTGTGTGTCATTTTTGATCTGAGTACACTTGGAGGGTTGCTTTCTCGCTTTCTATGCTTCCAGAAAATGAGTAGCTGTTAAACACCACCCAAAAGGTAGTTGTGAAAAGTGCACACGTATCTGTGCGTGTGTGTGTTTTTGTCTTGTCAGTGTATATATGTGTACCAAAGAGTTTGCCTTGATCTGTATATTACAGCCATGTACAGTTTTTAAAGAAAACCTACTATTGATAACTAAGATTATTTAGCTGGACAGTAATGTTTTAATAAAATATTTGGAAGATGGGTGAATTTTGATTTCTTTCTTTGTATGAAGGGTCAGTTTTTTTCAAACTGTAGTTGAGCAGTGTTTTATGACCTAATGGCAAAATTATTTAAAATTGGTGAAACCCCCATACACTGAAAAGTGTCTCAAAAGGGTGAATAAAAGTAAAGTTTGTAAACATTTTTATTTGGGTTTTACCAATTTTAGTAATCATGAGTCTGTCGCAGTGGTCATACTCCGTAGCTTTAGGATGCCCATTGTGATTCTTCACGGCTGTCAGAATAGCGTTTGGTCTCAGGCCTTTCCTGTAGTGACAAAGAATTATGTTGTCATTATGTTTTTGAAGCCAATACTTAGTGTGTATATAGGTTTTGTATATTTTGTGACTTTTTTTCTTGGAATTATATATTCAAATACTGAATTATATACCTAGCTTCATCAAGCTACATTGATCAGCCATAACATTAAACCACTGACAGATGAAGTGAATATTATCGTCTTATTACAACAGCCCCATGTCAGTGGGTGAGATATTTTAGGCAGCAAGTAACTAGTCAGTTCTCGAAGTTGATGTGTTGGAAGCAGGAAAAATGGGCAAGCGTAAGGATCTGAGTGACTGACAAGGGTGAAATTGTGATGGCTAGATGACTGGGTCAGAGCATCTAAAAAACAGCAGGTCTTGTGGGGTGTTTCTGGTATGCATTGGTTAGTACCTAATATAAGTCGTCCAAAGAAGGACAACCGGTGAACCAGCGACAGGGTCTTGGGTGCCCAAGGCTCACTGATGTGCGTGGGGAGAGAAGGCAAGCCCATCCCACAGAGCTACTGTAGCACAAATTGCTGAAAAATTTAATGCTGGGTATGATAGAAAGGTGTCAGAACACACAGTGCATCGCAGTTTGCTGCATAGCTGCAGACAATGCACCTACAATGGGCATGGTCCATGGAGCAATGGAAGAACGTGGCCTGGTCTGATGGATCATGTTTTCTTTTACATCATGTGGATGGCCGGCTGCATGTGCATCGCTTAGCTGGGGAAGAGATGGCACCAGGATGCACTATGGGAAGAAGGCAGTCCGGTGGAGGCAGTGTGATGCTTTGGGCAGTGTTTTGCTGGGAAACCTTGGGTCCTGGAATTCATGTGGATGTTACACTGACACATACAACCTAAATAAGCATTGTTGCAGCTCTTCTTGGCAGTGGTATTCGTTTATAGCAGTGGCCTTTCATCAGGACACCGAAAAAATTGTTCAGGAATGGTCTAAGGCTCATGACAGAGAGTTCAAATATTGCCTTGACCTCCAAATTCCCCAGATCTCAATCCGATCAAGTATCTGTGGGATGTACTGGGGAAAAAAGTCCAATCCATGGAGGCCCCACATCGCAACTTACAGGACTTAAAGGATCTGCTGCTAACGTCTTGGTGCCAGATACCACAGCACACCTTCAGAAGTCTTGTGGAGTCCATGCCTCAATGGGTCAGACCTGTTTTTGTGGCACAAGGCAGACCTACCCGGGTTGGCAGCTGGTTTAATGATATGGCTGATCAGTGTAAATGCTGAATTTAAGCAATCCTTATCATATAATTCAAACACTTACACTGGAAAATTCTAGCTTTATGAGTTTTATAGTCTAGTCTGATTTTATCAGTGAGACACACTTTAAATCAAGTGCCCTAGCTCACCAGTAGTTTTTCAAAAATAATTGTTTACTTCTTCATCTTACCTTCCCTTGTGTCCATTTCGAATTCATCAGGCAGCAGATTGTCCTGTCGGTTTCCCAGTGTGAAGGCCACAAGCGCGAGCATGAGTGCATCCAGGATGCAGATGATGGCCAGAATGTAGGCCCAGCGCACTGTGCAGTTCCCCAGTGTGTACTTACTTGTCCGCTCACCACACATCCGCTTTACCTCGGGAGAGTCCCAACCATCAGGGTAAATCATACAGCCCATCACCAACAGCACAGCTACAGGATGGAGAACACATTGAACAAAACATATTTCACCAAGTTTGGCAACATGATTTTTTGTGAATTCCTTTTTTTTTTTTTTTTTACATTTTTTTTATACTGGTTTCTTGGCCAGTACACATTTTAACTGTTGGTAGGAATAGATCACAATAGAGCTTTTACTCACAGTGGATCCAGAGCCCGGAAACACTGGGCATGAGGCTGTAACACCCTGGAATGGAACGCCAGTCCATTGCAGGGCATCATGCATGCACACATTCACACCTATGGGCAATTAATCTTAGCCAGTCCACCTACTGGTATGATTTTGGGAGGTGGGAGGAAACCAGAGAACCTGCAGTAAACCCATGTGGACACGGGAGGAACATGCACACAAGTTCCACACCCGAGATCAAGATTGAACCGAGGGTCCTGGAGCTGTGAGGTGGTAATGCTACTTAGAAGATCACTTAATTCTTATTAAGTTTTATTATTAAGGATTATTCTGTTTTGTTAGAGTTGGATGTGAAGTTAGGAAGCAAACAAACAGGCATTGCTTGTAGCCCTAGAAAGCTCAGGTTCTCTGACTTGATTTATGCTATAGCTTACCATGAGTTTTTTAGAGTAACACTGTATTAGGCAGTTGAGAGTCAATAACATGCAGTCATTCAGCATCCAGTTTAGCAGCTCATTCTGAGTGGGTTTAGACATACCTTCAACAATGTTTGAGCTAATATCATTAACCAAAGTTGACAGGTTTCAGCAAAATTTCCAGCTGCACCTCAGAAACCACACAAAATACCTGAAACATTAGCGTAAATGGGGACATTTCTTCTTTTTCTCAGCCTTAGAGTCAAAACAAGTATTTCACACCCATTTCTGATGTATGGACATTATTCACTCCATAATCCCCCTTTCCCTCTCCCAAACTTTGTAATATATCAAAAAATTATATATTTGTACATTCCAGACTCTCACTTACACAGCAAGATATTGGGGATTGCAGAGTGTTTAATCCTATCCCAATCTGGCAACCCTGTCACTAAACATTCACCGAAAATATTCATAGAGCGAGCATGGGCAGGAAAAATTTGCCCATATGGATGTCTATTAGCGCTTGTTGTGATTCCTGTTTTTGACCACTAAGTGTAATAATAACATTGTGTGTGTACACAGCTTTTACAATATATAACCTCTCTTTCCAGGAAATATGCAATGTTAGCTGGTATGATAGATTAGAACTGTGTGGTTTCGACTGATTAACATTCTTTCAAACTGGCAAACACTGACTTCCCACAGGAAAAGGAGATCAAATAAAAAAAAAAAAAAAAAAATCTTCTCATGGAGGTAGATAGTGGGTTCTACCTGTCCTTGTGCAAAGCTGCATGCATGGTGTGACAGGAGCAAACATCAAATCTTTTTTTCAACATCCACAAATGGCTTAGTTTCATACTGACCTTTGTATTTTGAAAAGAAAAAAAAACCCCAAAAAAACGGGTACATATGTTACTAGATAAACTAGTAGACTATTTTTGAAGACAGTATGGTAAGAAAGGTGTAAAATTATTTTATGGTGAACTCTAATCAATGTGGACAACACAGGTGCTGTGCATATACACTTATCATATCACTACTACCTCTTCCTCTTATTTTGATTCCCTGTTCTTTTTCCCACCTGGCCTAAGCAACTTCTGAGCTAACGTTAATGCAAATAATTGCGTACGTAATAATAACAGTACTGTAACAGTACTGTAATGGCACTAAAATCATGCAATGTCCCAACAACCTTTTTAGTGAATATATCTTCTTACTGAATATATCTACCAAGTCACCATTCTTGGTCCCAACTCTGGCCTCAGGATCCCTATTCACTGAGCAGCATGCTATCATAGCTTGTCTAACATGTTTTTGAAATTAAATATTGGCTTAAAATCTTGAAATCATTAAAATAAGTGAGATAAGGAAGACGTGCCTGAGCAACTGAGTACAGTTACAGAAGTTTAACAACTTTTAAACTGAATAAGGATGACTTATAGACAAAATATTGTAAAAAAGGAGTAAAACTGTGTAGGTATATTGTGGTAATGAAACAGTGATTTGCCAGTAGATGCAGAATGTAAGTAGAGGGTGTTTGGTGGGGGTCCAAAAAGTTTTTTTTTTCTTTTTCCATAAACACTTCCTAGAGTGACTAGGAAAATGACCTGTAATGCTGCACACTATCAGAAGGTGTTGATTAATTTACTATAACAGCAAAGCTCTGCCATGTTTTATTGATATAGATGCAAACACTATAGAGATTGGCTTATCACTTTTTGTTGAGTGCACTGGGTAGCACTGGGTATTTACACATAATGATGAGTGCATTGTGAAAGCATTGTCTAATTTTTGAAGATAGTTACTTGGATGCAAAAATGTAACACTTTTTTGAGAGAAAGTCAACTACTTAGAACTGATTCCTTTAAGACTGAAAAGCCCTGGTTCACAAACCAGGGATGTGTACCATTCACGATTAGCTTCAAATCTAAAAATGAGCCTACGTTATTAGACAAGTCTCTACATTTAACTTTCAAACAAGAGAACCAAACTTCAACTCTGAATCAGACTTTTAACTTTTACCTGATGTGGTCTGCATCCATGCACATATCTTGTACACACTGGCTGTGCTGCAGAAGAAGAAGAGACTGAAGGAGACCATGGTAGCCACATTAAGCAGCATTGCGATTCCCACGAAGAACATGGCAGTCTTAAATGCCCCGGATGGAATGGAGTTAAAGTCAAGCACACTGCCCTTGCAGACAAGCTCTGAGGTGATGGGGTTGCCTATGCAGTAGTAGAAGAGCCCAAAGTAGCCAGACTGTGGTGTGTTGACGCTGTCGCCAATCCAGTAGGGCTGAATGAACACCACCACTGTGATGATGGCAAAGCAGGTGCTGAAAATTGCCCACAGGACACCAATGGCTCTGGCATTTCTCACGTAGTTTGTCTGGTAGATTTTGACCGCCTCTGCGGCAGGAAGCATTTTCTCCATGTTGATAATGACTTAGAGCCGTCCAATAAGATGCAGAAACCAAAACACCTGTAACTAGCTAACAAAACTTCAGCAAAAATCTTATCTTACCAAAGCTACTCTACAAAAAATCCACTACTACAGATACCAGGTTGATTCTTTTGTCATTTTTTTTCTTAATACCTACTGTTACACTCTCAGGCGGTCTGGTACAGGGAGGTATCTTCAATTCAAAAGTGACCAATGAGACACCAACACTTGTTCTTTTGTGTCAAAAACAATGTCCTAGCAGACAGAGGTGTCACAGCGTATAAATATTAAATGGTAATGTGATCAGAATAAGGTGAGGAAACAGTTGACCAGAGTAATCAGATATGCAACAAGCCTTGGTGTAAGTGTACAGCTACTTCCTGAATCTCATAAAGAGGACTTATACAGGGTGGGGTGCTTTGTTTGAAACTGGTTTTAACATCAGTTTCTAAATTTTACAAGCTCTGCTTTGTGTGTATGACCTTGAGAGAGAAGATCTGAGATGTTCATGTCTGTAATAAATATAGTACAGTTACTGAACTGTATCAAATGATGCTGTAAATCCAAACTAAAAATTAATTAAAAACCTTCACAATCCAGCGTAAGTTTATACATGCTTGAAAAAATTATATATGTACTTGAAAAACTATACTTTGGGGGTCCCGCTGATATATTTTGCTACGTTTAATTGTTAAAATGTAATTTTTATCTTTTGCATTTTAGATATGATGTTCTGGTTCAGGGATGGAGGAAGGGAATAGGGGCGAGCAGAAATGTGGAGAAAGCAGAAACTCACAGACATGGAAAAGCTTCTCCTTCTCTGCTAATTGTTTGATGTTACGAGATGCTAGCTAGTAACTTTAAGTTGTATATAAAAACTGTATTAGATCTAATACAAATACCTTCTATACCTCCCCAAACTGAGCAAAACCATTACTCCACCATCTCTGCACCACACGTGGCGGAAACACTGCACATAAATAGATTACAATTCATTTCTATTTTTATTCAGTGAAAACTATAGAAATATAGTTCGCTGGGAATAAACCTTCTGTCATTAATGTGGAATAATGGGAGAATAGCTGTGTTTGTACAGCTGTCAGGAACCTAGAGCTTGGTCACATCTGCTAACTGTATTTGAGAAAGATGACCTTGTTTGCTCTGGGGATGGTGCAGGAAGGGAGGTGTGATATATAAGAAAAAAGAGCAGAACCTGTGTATCGTCTGTGGATTTAGACACAAGATGATGAGGGCTGTGCTAGTGATTGCAGTGTGCCTGATGACCATGGCTCTGGCCACTTCTGATGAAACTTCTGATGAAACTTCTTATGAAAAGGGCATTTTCATCAACTTGGTAAGAGCACTGAAACCTGAAAGCAAGCAGATGAACTGAATTATTAAAGTTGCCAGAGTACATGGTTTTTTTTTTGGATGTGCCAAACTGAAAATATAAACTTCTATATTTCCTTCCTTCTTTGGGGTCTAGGTTAACTGATTTTGCACATTACATTATATCTGTTGGCCAGTTAGCATTTCTTGATGAAATGTCTGCTCTGTAGAATAATGGAGAGCTGTGCGTCAACAGTATTCAGTGTAAGAGCTCCTGCTGTCAACGTACTGCTACCAGCCTGGCTCGCTGTGCCCCACTCTCTGCAGAGAATGAAGTATGCTCTAAAAAGGTAAAGGCCATGCCAGAGACATTTTCAAAACAACTTAGGCAGTAGAACTATTCATGGATCAGCGTAACTCTGAGTTCTGCCTAATTCGTTTCAGGCCAACTGAAAGTACATGATCAATTTCTTCATTCATTTAAAATTACTGCATATTTCATAGCAGCATTTTTAAAGTGAAAAAAGACAAACAAACATGGTGCTTTCCACTGTCACCGAATTTGCACTTGCCCATGTATTTGTATTAAGCATAAAACTCTAACATTGCTGTAAAAGCTGAGGCAAAACACTTCCTCCATAGGTAATGCAGTCGGCGCAACAAAGGTGGAATCTTGCAGTAACCACCTACTCTATAAACAGTCTATGAAATATTAATTAACATTTAATTGAAAACACTATTTTATCAGTGTAACAATTGTTTTGTTATACCTAGGGGAAAAAATTAAACATTTAGTCATTTTAAATAATTTAATTCATGTAATTACATGTAAGATATCCTGGATTAATTAGGACTGACTGAAAATAGCAGTTCAGAATTTGGTCGTGCCAAAACATGAAGCCTTACTACACCACTTTGTTCTATCTATCAGTAAACAGTGGCATTCTTTCATGATGCTTAACTGGGGTTTTAATTAAGAGAGTTTCTTCTGTTCACTGCCCTAACAGTGACAGTGATGAAAGCACTTTGTAAAAGCACTTGTACGTAGTGCAGAGGTAGAGCCTACAGCTGGGCTTGAGGTGTTCCAGCTAATGGATAGCATGACCTGAAGTTTGAAGATGATAGAGGGCCTGCTGGTCTTTTCCATGAGTTTATATTAGCTGACTATTTGCATTCTTAGTGTGCAGTTTACTACATGTTGGACACAAACAGTGTACATACAGTGGCGTGGGAGCCACACAGATGTTCTGATAATTAAAGTGTTTTTTTTTTCTCCCACATAGTCCCTATATGGTACATATTACCACTGCATTTGTGAGGCTGGACTTAAATGTGAAGGTGACTGGTCCATCGGAGGATCCATCGTCAACACCAACTTTGGAATCTGCGCAGACCCCAAGCGGCCTTAGACTACCAACAACCAATGCTCTCTACACAATAAAGAATGGAACAACCTTAAAACCCAAATATTGTACACAGGCAGTGCATTAAATATACAAGGAAATATTCAATTGCAAAGATATGAGAAATTATGAATTACTTTAAGGCCAAGTCAGAATGAATAAATGCCACAATACATCAGTCAATATATCAGTGAAAAGCTATATTTAGATTTTTAGTGAAATTAAAAAAAAAAAAAGTTATAATACACTTTAGCCATACCTCCATTTATAACACAACATAACAACATATTCAAAGTACATTGTCTAATGCGCCGCTGTATCAAAATTAGAAAGGTAAACACTCAGAATCGCTGAGTGAAAGGGGCATTTTTGCCCATGCCAGCATAACACTGATGAATTACAATGCATTTTGAAACCATGCAATCAATAAAAATATATTACAAAAAAATCATAAGAGTCAGATTACTGTGTCCCAGCTAAACATATCCATTTTTGTATATAGACTGTTCCAGGGTACCAAACTGTCAGTGTCATTCACACACAGATTGTCATTCACACATACTTCAGGGTGGTGGGTGAAAGATGGAATACATCTGGTAGATAAGAAATTGAAAAACAGAAATTAGTGCAATGATGCAATGGCATCCTCTGTGTAAGGATGACCAATCACTTAAGAGGAGCAGCATTTATTTTGAGGTTTGAGATTTGATGTCCTTAGGAGATACAAACTTTTGCCCAAAATTGGACTGGAAACCTGTAAATCCAAAATCCTTCTTTGAAATCCTTCCAAAAGAATGTTTTAATGATATCAGTGAATGAGATCAAAGCACAAAGGAGATTTGCTACTATATCTATATGTCTACCCACATTTTCACATTAAAATTAAGTGAAAATCATATATGTAAAAGTTATTGTCTAAGAATAGATTAACTACGTATTTGTTGTAAGCATGTCCAGATACAGTTCAAACAGCCCAAATGTAATGATTCATTCACTTTCAATAAAACCCAAGGCTGCTGCCAGGCTGTACAGGAATGAGTTGATTTACTCACCATGACCAAGTTTTCATATTTTCTCCATACTGCAGCACACATCGGAGTTATAGCATTTTAACCTGAGTAGTCCATCAGAGACAAAATGATTGCCCTTATCTGACTGTTGCTCAGCCATACGCACTGTTTCTGAGAGAGACAGCAAGGTTTAAATCATAAGTTTTGGTTGCATATAATAATTAATGTGCAGATCTGCATAAGCAAACCAAGCATACAAGATTTAGTTATAAGCTTGCTATTTTCTGGCCCTTCTTTAGAAGCCTGAAACATGTACTTTTATGGAAAGCAATTGAATAGGGCAAGATGTCAGCCAGAATAATCACTGTTTGCCTCAAAATTTCCAAGTGGGTGGTCGCAGAATTCTTTCCTTGGTGAAGAAAAACCCCTTCACAACATCAACAAGAAGTCAAGAATACTCTGGAGAAGGTAGGCATATCATTGTCAAAATCTACAATCAAGAGACGCCTTCATGAATGTA
>CM074952.1:11942913-11952924 GCA_037577455.1 Pangasius macronema | reverse complement strand
GCGTCCTATCAGTTTTGTAGCATTTGGCTGAATGTGAGCAGAGAGTAGAGCCCTATACACCTCAGAATTCATCTTGCCACTTCTGTCAGCAGTCACATCATCAATAAACACCAGTGAGCCCGTTCCATTGGCAGCCATACATCCCCATGCCATAACAATTCCTCCACCATATTTGACACATTATGTGGTATACTTTGTATCATGAGCTGTTCCTTTCTTTCACCATACTTTTCTATTATCATCATTCTGGTAACCTTGGTTTCTTCAGTCCAAAGAATCTTATTCCAGAACATGCGAGGCTTTTTTAGATGTTTTCTGGCAAAGTCTAATCTGGCTTTCCTGTTTCCTGAGTGTAATTAGTGGTTTGCACCTTGTTGTAAACCCTCTGTATTTACATTCATGTAGGCATTGCTTGATTGTAGATTTTGACAATGATACGCCTTCTCCACAGTATTCTTGACTTTTGTTGATGTTGTGAAGGGGTTTTTCTTCACCAAGGAAAGGATCATCCACTTTAGTTGTCTTCCGTGGTCTTTCAGGCCTTTTGGTGTTGCTGAGCTCACCAGTGCTTTCTTTCTTTTTAAGAATGTACCAAATTGTTAATTTGGCCACTCTTAAAGTTTTTTCTATCTCTCTGATACTGTAGGTCTCTTTTGTTTTTTCATCCTAATGATGGCCTCCTTCACTTGCATTGAGATCTCCTTGGACTTCACATTGGTAGCCCCAGTCGAACAGCTGCCAAATGCCAACTCTATACCTGATATCAACTCCAGACTTTTTATCTGCTTCATTGTCTTGAAGTAATGAGGGAATGGACCGCTCCTGGTCAATTGCCTTCTTGTCAGTCAATTGTGCAAATACCTTTGAGCCCCTGAAAATGGAAGTACTTTGCTGAAAATGGCTGTAATTTCTAAATGGTAAATGCCATATTTTTGTGCACCTCTTAAAATAAAGTATATATATATATATATTAAATAAAAAAAAAGTTGCTTGCCAGAAAGCTTCAGAGGGCATCTGGAGGTGCACTTCAGGACTGGGATCCTGTGAGATGCATAAAAAAATGTGCTTAAATGTGAGCTTTTTACTTTATGTGGTCACACATGTTCGTTAACATGGATGTGCAACTAACTTCCTGGTCAGGGTTGTGGTGGTTTAAATTAAGCTTCTAGTTTTTTTTTTAAATATACATACAGTTTGGGAAATAGAATAAAAATGTGCTTGAAAATATCGCAGGCAGGTCCAAGCATAAATAATAACCGCGCAAGCAGAATTAACAAAACAGTTTGGCACATCTGGCATCGCTAAGTGAGACTAAATAAGAACTAGAATGTTGTAGCTGATGTTGAGAAACGCAACATTTTTTACCTCTGGATTTATCCCCAGTGTCGTGTAATGTTTCCACAGGCATAGTGGCATAGGGGTTTAGGCCTCACCCACTTCAGGTTTAAACCCAAATACAGATACAGATATTTGGAGCACTAAATCCTTATCCTGTAATGTCATTGCATTACAGTCCTAAAGTCCTCTGATTGCTAGCTACCTATTAGCAGTGAATCAGTGTGAAAATGATGTTCAAAGGTCATGAGTAATGGGATGAAAATATAATGGGATGAAAGGTCTGATGCTAAAAGCATAAGTGTGTATTACAGACTGATGGCAGGTCCTGGACTCCTATGATGTTGCAATTATTATTATTATTATTATTATTATTATTATTATTGTTGTTGTTGTTGTTGTTATAAAAAAGCACATTTAGTTATAATAGTGTCTTCTGAATCAAAGGTCTTATTAGAGATAAAAATAACATTGTGTAAAACAGACTACTCTACTGTACAGTAGAGTACAGGCACCACACTGACACTATTTACTTGTTATTCTCACAGTGGAAGTTGCAACAACACAGCTGAGGGATTTCATTACATCTTCTGGCAGATTCTTGTGTCTGCTGGTATGCCTCAGTTACACTGCAGCCTCTTGGCTGCCTCTGCCTTGACCTTGCAGGTGTGAAGAATCAGGGAGCTTACCTCCTCTTCCTGCTTTATATTGTTTACTGTTACTGCAGTGCTGTGCTACGCAAATGTCTTCTCTGCCTCACTACCTGACTCACTTTATGAGTCATTTGTTACTCCTCACTTCTATCTGTGTAATGAATATGAATTTGATGTGACAGCTCAGAAAGTACGTTCCCTGTTTGACAGATGCTGTGGCTCTATTTGTTTGTGAGCTTGATGCAGTGAAAGTGCTAATTATGCACTGGTTCAATTCCGTACAACAGCACAATGCAAAATGTATAAGTGCGCCTTCAACGAATCATGAAAATGTCGTTAGTTGTTTCCCATATATGACTGACAGCAATTGTCTTTCCTCAGGGGCTAATTTTTTAATCAAACGGTCACTGAACATTGCCAATGGTTTAAAGTAGCCTTGGGGCTTGAGAAAAATGCGAGTTGTTTATGCCCCAGTGCTTTCTAAAGACATGGTTTGTTCTTTGATGCAACACTGAATTTCAGTCTGACTGGTAGGCATTGCATGATCGGTGTCTGCCTCTGATCTTTAACTCTTGTTTTCTTTCACATTCTTTCTACACGTTGCTGTTCATAATAACAGTCTTTCATGTTACCATGATACAATAAACTAAATATCACTTCCAATTTTAGAAATATTTAGGCTATGTTTACATTATAAGCCCTCTGATTTTTTTTTGTTGTTGTTGTTAATTTCTGATCTTCAGTGATCTGCTTGATAATGTCACATGCATCATCCACACACGTCTTAAACAATAAAAATATTTTCCTATATAATTCATCATTGCAGTGGTAAAATTAATTAACAAGCAGCGCATGAATTTATTGCTAAGATTATTTGATTTCAAGATTAAGTGACAGCCTGTAAGGTTTAAGGCAAGAAGAAAGAAAAAAACAAATAAACAATGGGTCGGTATTTTGTATGTCTGTAAAAATCGTGTAGTCTTAGACTAAAGAGTCTTAGGGGTAGTGTTTAATTAGGCAGTGGAAGATATGGGGATTCATGAGAAAGGGACAGAGGCAGACTGACAGACTTTCCTATTTCAAGTTTCAGTGGTTTTCAGAATGGACAGCAATTTGCTGCATACTTACTGATATGCTGTTTCAACTATGATATTTTTCCACGTTTCCACCTTTTTTTTTATCGATCATACATATTGATCACGAGTGTTCTATAGAGGATGTATATGTGTTGTGAAATTGTTAAGAGGTTCCATCTAGCACCCTATGGTGCACCCTAAAGTGTTTGTTTCACTGGTGTTTTATGAAGGTACAACGTTTAACATTTCAGAAAAGGTCCCAAGTGGTCTATATCTTCAAAAGCACCCAATATATATCTAAGATGAATGCGTGTCTATACGTGTACTATTATGTTACATTATGGCAGTCCTCTCCTCACACAGTACCGGGCATGAAACAGGTCCCAGCATGACAAAGCTGTTTATTTGAAGGAAATTAAATCTAGATGTTGACTGCTGGTTGACTGCTGGCACTTAGTAAGCTTTGGATCGGTCTGTTTCCCTTATGAGTGTCACTCATCTAGGTTATGGTGAGTAAACAACCAGATGGTAGGAAGAAGCATCTGCTGGAAGAAAGCAGGGTGGCCAGGGTGAGGCTGGGGTAGTCGTTAATAGAGCTGACAGATTGTATGTGTGTGTTCATTTGTGAACACTCAGAATATAAATGTGAGTTTGTGCACCATGGGTCTGCTTGATATTGCGAGCCATATATTGAAAATTGAAACCATCAGGGATGGCGGTAAAACTGCTCACTCATCTGTGTCTTCAGTTTGCTATTTTATGGTTCTTCCAAGCATATACATTAAAATAACACATAACTTACACTAGGATCATTAGCTCTTTCCCACTCCTATGGTAACCTTTTAATTGTTTATTTATTTATTTTACCTGTAAGACATTAAGTCCACAAGGCTTACTCTTAACCCCTGTACTGCATACTCATCAGGTAAATCATGACAGTAGCTTAGTTGTTTATACTAAAAATCTTTAATAATATCGCTCTTAAATTAATTCATCCCCATATTTGATACCATTTAATTTGACAAGCATACACAGTTATAAAACGTTGTAATAACTAATGGACAACAGACATTTTTACCTTCTAATTAAAAGTGAAGTAAGCTATATTGGTGATTACATTTTAATTGCACTGTGTATACAGTACCTCTGTTGTTGTTGATTAGTTGATGAAATGCTGACATTGTTGTTTTACTGTATCTAGGTAATACACTGTTTGTTCATATTAGAGTTAATGAACCTCATAATGAGAATTCCCCTTATGCCAGAGTGGAAAAGAAATCGCCATCCTATTAAAATATCTTAATAACATTCTGACAAGATGATAGCACTCGGCTGAAAATTGTCCTGGCCTGCCCATCCTCTGTGCCCCCCCCCGGGGAAACACTCTTTTTGGCTTTCTCAGCCTCAGCCTTGCCGTACAATTCATATAGCATTGATCACATCGGCTCAGTGACAAACACAGTTCTGTTGAATCTCTTTCACTGGCAACATCTGGAGTTTTTCATTCCCGATAGAAATAGAATCTCGCTCACTCTGACACCTTAACCTTTGATTTTCTGCTGTAGTTGATTCCAAACGTTCACTGTCAAATGGTTAGCCTTTGACCAGCTATCCTTAACTCTTCAACTCTCAAACAATGCCTTATGTGTCTTTAAATCAATGAGAGCTCAACAGCATGCTGAGAAGGTTGGAGTCTGTTTTGATCGCTCTGGCTGAAATAGCTTCTCCAGTGTGAGGGTGCCAATTACAGTGCCACTGGGTTGTTGGAGTGTGTGGATGAGAGGGGAATTGAATTGCAGGTCCAGTGGTGTGAAACTGCAGGCTGTTAAGGGAAAAAGAACTGCCTTGCCAAGACAAAAAAAAAAATCACCTTTAACATCCAAAATGTGTTATAATATGCTTGGTATCGATAATTTATATAGTCAAAAGAGGATACAATGATCCAAAAAGAAATTTGTGCTGATTGTATTTCTGATTATTTTGAAGTTTCTTACCCTGAGTTGTACCTTTTTGTTTATGATTGTTCTCTAGCTGTGCTTATTTAATTAATGTTAAAGGAAAATCCACTCTGAACAACGTGCATGTTAATCTTGAATTAACACGCAATCTTCAATGGTGTCCAAGATTTATCATTCAATGAAATGAAAAGGAAGATGACTATATTATCTTTCTGACACGTAACGTTGATTGCTCAGTCAAAAAAAAACAAACTTCATTATTAATTCCTATATCTGTTAATCTACTCATTGCTCCTGAAGGCTCTCATCTTTTATTAATTAATAATTTATGATTGGTATCTCAGTAATCCTTTGGTTTAGGCTTAATGAGACAGCATTATGAATGGGAGCCCATTCAAACTGATTCATAGAACATGATTATTATCACAATTGTTAATGAATCGCTTTTGAAAAATGCTACAAAATGTACACTTATTGTGTATGTGTAGTGACAGGTATGTTTAAGCAAGTTCTGTAATGGTCTTTGACACTTAAATCAGTCAAAATCTACAATTAGCATTCTTTGCAATTCAAATCTGAAATTCAGTCATGAGTTGAACTCGTCCCGTTATCCCCACTGACTACTTTTTTTCAACAGTGTTTGCTGTTTCTCATTAAAATGTCACTTGGTTCCATCTGAATATGGATCACTGTCTGAGTGTAACCACGAGTGAAGAAAGTATTTAAAGTATTTAAAGTATTTAAAATGCTTTAAGGGAGAAGTGATGGGGCTTTGTTTCCATCAGTGTCTGTCACTAAGAGATTAAGACTGACAGGTTGATAAAGTAGTGAATAGCTGATATTCTCCTTTGTCAGCACTGTTACACGAGGGAAAATGGAAAATTGGTTTCTCTGACATCAATAAAACAATGCAAATTAGATACATTAAAATACGATTTAGCAGAATGCTGTTATTGACTTTGCAGTACCTTCTGCAAATTTCCCTGGTGTTCATAATAATTTTTATAGTGCTTATTTGCAATATAGTACAGAGCATTTTTCAAATTAGACTCTGGCTTTTTTGGGGGTGGCAAGATGGCAATAAAACTCCCTTCTCTGTTTTTCAAGTGCATAAAAATACATACACTATTAAGGTCTAATGCATGCCATCACACAGTTTCAGAGTGGCTTTCTGTGCACAACAAATGGAAGCAATTTGTTTAGAAATTTCTCTAGGTGCTTTTGACTTACCAATATTTTAGAAAAGTTACAAAAGGTCAAGACTAGTGGATTTCATGATTTGGAAAATTATAACTGCACTATATAGCCTAAGGTTTGTGGACACCTGACCATCACACCCATAGATTTAGTTCCTCTTTGCTGTTATAGCATTAGTGAGGTCAGGTACTGACGTTGGGTGAGGAGACCTGGTGCACAATCAGCATTCCAGTTCATCCCAAAGGTGTTGAGTGGCGTTGAGGTCAGACCTCTGTGCAGGCTACTCAAATTCTTCCATGTCTTCATGGACCTTGCTTTGTGCACAGGGGCATTGTCATGCTAGAAAATGTTTGGGCCCCTTAGCTCCATTGAAGTTAAATTGTAATGCTAAAGCATACAAAGAATTTTGAGATAATTGTGCTTATAACCTTCTGGCAACAGTTTGGAGAAGGCCCATATATGGGTGTGATGGTCAGGTTTCCACATGCTTTTGGCTATATAGTGTAGCACACACAGTACCTGTAGGCTTAAATATTGGTACAGTTGTTCAGAAATACTCTTATACCTTATGGGCCCATAACTGCTGAAGGTTTGGTGCTTTCATTTGACCTGCTGCAGTGGATAACTAAGTTGACTCTGGATATCTTAACTAGCTATGACTTTTTTCATAAACTAAAACCTGTGAGCCCGGCTTCTGGTAGTACATTTCCACATTTGTATTTTCTTATTGAACATATCATAAGGATATGACAAATAGACTCTCCAAGACAAAGTGAATACTGTGTCTTAGAGAAACAGAGAGATTTGTGAGAGATAGCCCGCTGGAGTTCATTTCAGTTTTATTTCAATTAATAATTACTAATATATTGCCATTATTTTTATATCATGTTTAAATAATATTATTTTTGTGACCCCTGTCATTTAGTTTTCATTTCGTTCTCCTCTCAGCAGCCAGAGGCACCAGCTGAGTGTAAGTTTGACTGTAAATCAGGATGTAAAGTTGGTACTAAACCATACTTCACGAGTAGTTGGTTTAGTGAGGTGCAGTGTTGAAATTTGTTTGCACTACAGAATTAAGCTATGTTGTAACTAGTAGTGCATGAAGTGATCATAGATCAAACTTTGTCACACTTCTTCTTCTTCTTCTTTTGGCTTTTCCCTTCAGGGGTGGCCACAGCGAATCATCACTCTCCACCTATCCCTATCTNCTCCATGTCCAACATTCTCCTACCAATATACTCACTCTCCCTCCTCTGAACATGTCCAAACCATCTTAATCAAACTTTGTCACACAGATTGACATATTTCACCATCACCAGCCAATCAGAAATACAATCCTATGTGAACAGTAAATATTACATCCATGATCGAGACACAGGGTTAGCTCTTTTCAGTGTAACCTTTCTTTAAGCAAAGAAAAAAGCCTTTATCTCTCACAGACACATTACAGTGAAACTCTTTTCTTTGCATATCCCAGGACGTTGGGGTCAGATGATATGACACCCCTGGAGCAGAGAGGTTTAAACTCAAAAATACTTTCTACATAAAGAAAAGAATGCCTTTATAGTCAGTTAAAATGCATGTTGTACTGCTCATAGTGCTCTTTGTGCAGAGTAGTTTGATTTAAAGTAGACATTGCAAATTGGAAGTGAGTGTATGTTTTAAGATAACTTAAGGCTATGTTAAAATTATTCAGTGGCCATGATAGGCTGTGATAGATCTTACATTCTACTGTTACAATTAGCTGCAGGTCCTTATGATTCTGTAATTTGAGCACTGGAATGACAGAAATAGCAGAATATGCCTAGTATCGCTAATTCACTTAGTCCACTGTACGCACTAATTTGGTTTGTCAGACAGCTATGTTTTTGGGGACAGAATTGTCATTTCCAAAGCTGCTAATTAACAATAATAGAGGTATTTAGTTAAGTAAAGAGAACAACAACATCAAAGAAAAGAAGTATAAGATGTAAAACTGAAAGTGAAAAGCAATTTTGGCTGTGGGTGGACACATCTGTGTTCTTTTCTACAGTAAATGACCATTTACAGACTCAATGTGGCACATTTTCAAAATGGGGCGTTTTAATGTGGTTTCTCTAACATGGTCTCAAGATTGCAAATTTGTAAGAAATTGCATGAGCCACTAGTATGAACAACTCTGTTTGTTTAAGGTTAATGGACAGTTGGTAATAAAACTTTCGTAATAAATATAGTGGTGCGAAATCAAAAGACATCTCTCTTGCTTATTAGAATTTCTATGACATTATAATTTCGATGAATTTTGCTCTAACTGAAATGATTCTCTGATTCAGGTTTCAGAACTGAGAGCATGATGCGAATTTTGCTAAAGTGAACTAAGCCAAGCATAACATAGGAACATAATAAATATAGAATAATACATTGCCCAAGGTCTTATCAACGTATAGTGCAGTAATTAAATAACAGAACAAAATTGCATAAGGACACTATAAGCTGTAAACTGGGAGACACGGTGGCTTAATGGTGTGCATGTGTGCCTTGGCCTGCTAAGAGTGGGGGTTCAAATCCTGCCTCCATCCAGCATCTATGTGTGTGGGATAAGTGGTATGGAAAGTGGCTAATCAAGGAACAGTGACATTCTTTTGCCTGGTAGATGCCCATCAATTCTATAGACCTTACATTTCAAAACATGTTGACTAGAGTAGAGTACAGAGCTTTATATGCAAGTACAGTAGAATCAAGTAGCATTCTCCAAGGCCTCCAAGGTGCAATATACTGTAGTATTATAGAAATTGACAACAGTGGGGTACAAGATAATAACTAGACAACATGCAATGTACCTAAAGTAGATCAAGTACAATAAGTACAACACAATAAATGTACCATAACACAATAGTTGTAATAGTAACAGTGGAATTGTGTGTGATGAGTAAAATATTATCACTGCAACTAGCAGCACAGAGATATTTTTTCAAATGTAACATTCCCTGAATATTATGAATGAAGTGCTTAACATTCCTTGAGTTTATCAGTAAAGTGTTTAACATTCCCTGAGTGTTATCAGTAAAGTGTTTAACATTCCCTGAGTGTTATGAATAAAGTGTTTAACATTCCCTGAGTGTTATGCCCAAAGTGTCTGTTGTGATGTCCTGTATGAAAGGCAATGCTGGTATAGCTGTTCAGTGCATAATTACATTCCTGAGGACATACTGTATATGAATTCTAAATATGGTATAATAATGAACGAGATGTGATGTATGAACAGTGAGTGAAGCGGCTAGGGCATGCTGACAGGGTTTGTGCCCCATTAATTAGTAGTTTGTTGTTGAGGGTCCTGACAGCTTGTGGAAAGTAGCTGTTCTGGAATCAGGTGAACTTGGTCTGGATACTTCAGTATCTTCAGCCAGATGGCAGAGGGGCAAAGAGTTTAAGGGAGAGGTGGGAGGGATCAGACACTATACCAAGAGTCTCCAAGCTTTTTCATTTTTTATTTTTTTTCTACTTTTTAAAAAATTAAAGTGGCTGAGAGCTACTCATGTCATACAATACTTACATATATGCTATATGAATGAGAGTGCATGGTAAATGAGAAGAACGCATAGTGGGCCACAAGTGTGACATGAAGTGCATTCACACTTTCTTACAGTTAATGAAACATTGATTGCATTGATTCCACAAGAGAGGTATATGCTGGTTTGTATGCACTTAAGTTCACTCTTATGCAATTTTGTAAATGTTCGTCTTGTTCTGATTTAGATTTGGTAACATTCATATCAGAATACACTGCTTCACAAAGATATGTAGATCCAAATA
>CM074952.1:11923615-11942813 GCA_037577455.1 Pangasius macronema | reverse complement strand
TGGGTCGGCCTTGCAACATGCAATAAATCCAGAGTGGTGCCCTATCATGACTGGAGCTCTGTCTTTTTCCATGCAGTCGTTCTTCAAAACGTTGTAGACGTCGACTCCTCTGGTCATTGTTTTCAGAGGAAGCAATTTCAAAATCACCTCTTTGTTGGAAAAAACATTAAAAACCACCAACAAAAACTGCAAACTGGGCTGTATCACTCCACTCAAGTCCACTGCTTCATCACACTGAAATGAAAACCGTTTACAGTTTTCCATGCCCTGTTATAACTGTCCCATTGCATCTGAAGAAACTAAGGAAACTCTTCTTGCCACTATGTTGAGCTGGACATCAGCGATAGCAGACATAATTTTTGTCTTGCTTTTGTAGTCCCTGAACAAGGTTTTGGCCATCGCAGTCATTGCTTCCTTCACCATGGTGCATAACAGTGAACGGCTTCTTGTGTTTTGTCAAGATGTGCGTCACTTTAAATAATACCTTTGTTACAGCATTTCCTCTCTTTATCGGTTTGGTGTATAAAGATTGCTGTTTTTGTAATGTTGCTTTCAGCTGCTTCAGCTTTACAGTTTGTAGCCCACTACCCACAGGAAAGTCCCGAGTACAGGTTAAACTTGAGTGAAATTGCACTCAACATTTCATCTTTTAGCAACAGCAACATTAGTGCTGCAAATTAGGCACACACATCCTTCGCTTATATTTGTGAAGAAAAACTCGCTCTCCCATTCCTCATGAAAATAGTATGTTTTCTTCATTTTCTTTGGTTAAATGCTGTGTTTACTCCTGAAGCAAACAAAATTTTCTAGCTAATACTGCCTCATAGGCATATAAGCCTGATGATGTACTTGATTGAAACTTTGACATGGTATAATCTGATGGCTGATATGGCAAATAAATACTACATTTTCACTGGAGAGGGTGGGATACCTGTATATATTATTGTAGCCCAGTCTGCTTGGATGAAATTGGAAAATGTACTGGTAGTTCGCGAGTGAAGTGTTGGAGATCCCTGCACTATACTGATGGTTATACTTAGTTTGTGATAGATGCCGTACATTGGAGGCAGAGAGACATCTATTATGTTCCGTGCTGTCTTCATTATCTGCTGCAGGGATCTGCAGTTTGATACTCTGCTGTTCCCATACCAGAAAGTGATGCAGCTGGTCAGGACACTCTCAATGATGCCTCTGTAGAATATGGTGAGGATGGGGAGGGGGAGTTTAGCTCTCCTCAGTCAGTGCAGGAAGTGGAGACACTGCTGGGCTTTTTTGGCTAGGGACATAGCGTTGTGAGACTAGGTGAAGTCATCAGATATGTGCACTCCTAGAAACTTGCAGTCTGTCACCATTTCCACAGGGGAGCCATGGATTAGCAGTTGGGAGCTCCCAGGTACACTCCCTCATGAATTTACACACAGTGAGGTGAATCAAAACAAATATATTAGACATGGATCCATGTGCTTACAGATAACATGAATGATGAGGATGCCTGCTGAACTCCAAAGCAGAAAGTTGGTTTGTGCTGTCATTTGGATTGCAGTTTGGGTGCTGCGCAGTTGGTGTTGCTATTCATATTCCTGGTCCTCTGTCGCTTTAGAGTTAATGAAGCACAGCAGCAATGTGCTTGTGTAACTGAGAGAATAAGTGTGGAGAAGATGCAATACTGTCTGCAATCCCCCCCAAAAAAAGATTCTCCTACCTACACACACACACACACACACACACACACACACATAAAACACGCACACTCAAAACACAACAGCAGCACGCACATTACATAATAGAATATTGGTTTTGTAAAGATATGTGTTAATTTATGAAATCTAGAAATATATGAGAGACACTGTATGTCCTATACACTGTATGTTTTACATGGTGAGGGAAAAAAGGTATTCGGACTCCTTTTTTTTTCCTTTACTTACAGTATATCTATATATATTCCGTACATCCACTTCAAATTTACACACATAATGTCTTTTGACTTTGAACTTTGTACAAATATAGTTCTACATATAAATACTGCAAAAAATGATCTTGTGTAAATTGCACCTCGTCATAATAAAAGACAGTTGCCATTGGTTGGGAAGATTTCATGCAATAAATAACAATTATTATGAAGATCAAGGTGCTTCCTAACGTTCACAGGGACAACATTATTAACCAACAATTGAATGGAAAAAACTACAGAGGCATAACAAAGACCTCAAATATCCCTGTCAGTCAAATTGGCTTGATAATATGCAGGTGAAAAGTACACCGAATCACAAATTATCACCCCAGGACAGGTGTGCCACACCAGATTTCACAAGGTGCTCTCGATAAGGAAGGTAAGAGAGAAGCCAGCAGTCAGCCCAAAAGAGTTGAAAGACAACTAGAAAGCACCACTAACAACACTTGCACAGAAAACAATAAACAATGAACTGAATCGCAATGATCTTCAATTTCAATTAAATAATTAAATTAAATTTTTATTTTATGTGTATAACGCTTTTAACAGTGGACGTTGCCACAAAGCAGCTTTATATAAATAAATACATTCAAGATATAAATTTTTTTAGTATATGAATTTATCCCTAATGAGCAAGCCAGAGTTGATGGTGGCAAGAAAAACTCCCTGAGACAATATGAGGAAAAAACCTTGAGAGGAACCCTCATCCTCATTTGAGTGATAATGGATCGTGCAATTATAAATAAATCCCTTCTATTACTGTGTACTACAGGGGAAAATAGTGCAATTGTGTAGCCAGGAAATTCATTATAGTTTTCACATGAAGTCTGTTTGTTGAACTTATCAACTGCTCATCTTCATTCCTACACACCGTGCAAAACTCCTCTACTAAAAAAGAAGCACAGAGATGCATGTCTAAAAGCATTTAGACAAATCTTTTGGAACAATAAACTCTAGCTAGACAAAACAAAATTAGAACTCTGGCAATAATTCAGCTCATCATGTTTGGAGAAAGAAGGGTAGCGTGAAGCAGAGGTGAGAACATCATGATATCTCTACAAACAGTACTCTGGCATTACATGTCATTGAAGGAAACATTAATAGAGTGATTCACCAGGACATACTAGAGGAGAATTTAATCTCATCTACAAGGAGACTGAATCTGGGGAGAAGAGGGATGTTTCAATAAGACAATGACCCCAATCATGAAGCGAAAATAACTCAAGAAGGCCTTGCATGGTCTAGCCAATCTACTGACTTGAATCCCATTGAAAATTTTGAAATTATGAGTCCATCAGACCCTCATAACCTTGGAGAATTGAAGACTATTTGTCAAGAGAAATGGAACTGAATGACAATACTGTAAAAAGCAAACTACTTCTTACTTCTTTGGAAACTGTAATTACCAAAAGTGGCTTTGCGGCAAAGTACTAATGTTGGTAATTTGTGTTTTTTTGTTTCAGATAAATTTCATTTTAAACATATCTTTGCTTATGAATACATACTGTTTTTGTAATATTTATAAGTACAAAGTAAAAGACATTATGGGTGTAAATTTGAAGTGGATATACAATATGCACAAGTAATATATTAAATATCAAATACAAAAGAGTCTGGAAACTTACTTCCCCTCACTGTGCATGTGCATTTTAGAATGACATGAGTCATATTTCTTCTTTTTTGCAGAAACCTGTTAGATCGAGACACTTTCTCCAAATCTGATCCATGTAAGTACAACAAACTTATTTGTCTTTTCAAATACTGGTTTCACTTTTTCTTTTTTGGTTTGGGCAGTGAACCAGCACTGACTACCTTTCTGGCTTGGTCTCTTTTATGTGCTCTTCTAACTTTCTTGCACTTTTCATTGCACTCTGAAAGTGTCTATTCGGCTCTTTCAGAGAGTTCCCTCAACACATCGCATTTGCATAGTAATGTGACAGATTTTCTTCAATATCAACAGAATGCCATAATGTATTCAGTGCCTAAACCTGGACTCTTGAATATTAATGCGAGCTTAGGGAGATGTTCTGCTCTCGGTGGCACAGGCATCTTGTACTTTATCAGTGAAAACTGGTTTGTGGTCTCCTCAGGACACAGAAAGATGGACACGTTCTTAAACTTGATTCACTTTTGATTCATTGTTCCAGATGAGCTATAATTTTAATATCTAATATTTGCATACAGTATATACTTGTGAAAGATGTATTGAATTAAGTGTGATTGTTCAGTTCTGATGTTGTTAAAGCTTTGCCCATCCTTTACTTTTCCCATTAATATGATACAAACAAAAACTTTTTTAAAAATCTATAAATTTTATTTGTTTTATTTGTTTTTTTTCTCATACTCCAACAGTATGTATCCTGTATACTCAGGGAGTGGAGTCGAAACAGTGGCGAGAGGTGAGTGAATGACACATTCAGAATCAGCTTGTCCTAAGCCTTCTTCATTGCTGTTATGCCTTGCAGAAAGACCATGTTCTATGCCTAATGGAATAACATTGGAAATTCATAAAAATTATACTGACTAAATAATACTCACATCACAGAACATTCATTGCTTGTGATTTGTTGTGTTGGCAGTGTAGGGGTATCTGTATTATGCAATCAATCAACATTAGGATCACATATTATTTGAAAATTCCACAATTTCAATCCATGAAAACTGTTTATGATGTGACTTTGCTAAGCTTATGGCCTTTCAGGCTTAAAATCAAATAAGGATTTGTGCTCTTGCCAGCACCTTATCAACACCCTCTCAGACCACACAGAATGTGGAGTTGCCTTTGTTTCGATTGTTATTCTGGTTGTTCCCATCTTGTCTCTTGACACTTTACAGTTTCTCACTTTCATTAGCTGTTATTCTTCACTGTACTTACTACATGCTGTAAATGCTTTTGTAATGAACAGGACTTGTGTGATGACTGATGTGTGAGAGGTTTATTACAAAATCAAAAATCAAAATGCAAGCAATGGTCGAACACAAGGTTAACTTGTCTTAAAATATTGAAAGGACCTATGGAACAAGGATTTAACTTTTAAGATGGAAGCTTGAGTCTGAGGTCCTGAGTGGAGAGCTAAACCATCTGTCCAGGATGTATCTGTGGATGAGGGATAGTGGTGTTTGTCACCCTGGATCTCCTATTGGCAAATTGACTCTTTGCAGACGAAACTGCAGAGCTGAGGTTTGCTCATGTCTTCCCGTGTCGTCATGTCATCTTGTGGAAATCGTGGGCTTTCGGTGGGAACAATGGGNGTTTTGTGCATACTTGGCCCAGTTGCTGATTGCTACTGCAATATTACCTGAGAAATCTTCCAGTTTCTTGATTAAAGCATTCCACTAGTCCATTGGACTGAGGATTATAACCTGAGGACAAATTGACATTGATGTTAAATTGTTGACAAATATGTGAGGTGAACTGTACTCTGCTGTACAATACAATGCTTTATGGGATGCCATAGTGTCTGGATATCTCACTGATTACTGATATAGTTTCCATGGATGTGAGCTTTGGCAGAGGAACCTTTTTGCTGACTCAAAATACTTGTGATCTGTGAGGATTAGAAATGAATAAACTGCACCTTCTAACCTGTGCCTCCATTCCTCCAGTGTGGCTTTGATGGCTAACAGCTTCCTGTTTCTAGACCTTTTCAGCTTGAGTTAGTTTGTGGGAGTAAAAAGCACAGAGACATAGCTTTGGAGAATTTCCATGGCAAAGAGAAAAGATTGCTCTTATTCCAATTTCACATACATCCACCTCTGTGATGAAGGGCAGTGAAGGGTCAGGATGGTGGAATATTGATAAAATTCACATTTCCCAAGTTTGATGAAGAGGTGGGTGTCTACAAGCTTTTGCAACACTTGACAAACATGACTGACATGTTCATTTTCTGAGGCAGAGAAGATTAAAATGTTGTCTGGAACTGAAGAGGGATATGCTATTCTGCCTGAAGGTGTGGAGCCAGGTAGGAGGTCTATGGCACAGTCTCAAGGGAAATGTTGGAGGATCTAACTTTACTGTGCACTTCTGCCAGTATTCTGTATCTTCAGAATGTTCTTCTTGACATCAAATTCTTCTTTATTTCTGTGTAGAATGGTATGAGAGAGAGAGAGAGAGGCATAAAATTATTATTTTAATATGTGCAATAAGAAGTGCAATAAAAAGTCATATGAACAGTGATGAACAATGGGCAATGAGAAAAGGCAGAGCAAAACAATAAAAAATGGTGAGCAAAAACAGTATCCAAATCCATTAGACTGTACTCCAGTGAGTAAACAATCAGAATGCAGGAGATACTGAGCAATTGTAGTTGGTGGAAACCGCTGACATAGGTGTGGTTGGGGACTGGGTATTTTGGGAATTGGTGTTCAGGAGGATACGACATTAGTACAGATAGGACAGGCTATAGGAATGCCATTAAGCTAAACTCCTGTTAGAGAGAAGCTGGTATTGAGTTAGATCAGCAACATAAACAAAGTGATTTTTTTCTTGCTTAAATATTGAACGAACTGGTGGAGCTTCAGTCTTTCTTTAAAAGCTGCTCAGACAGCCAGCAGAAGTTCATTCCACCATTCCAAGTTCATTCCACCACCTGGGTGCCAGGACAGAGAATAGTCTTGATGCCTGTCTGCGTTTATATTGAGGGATGGGTGGGTCAAACTGACTCGTGCTTGTGGCTCAAAGGGATAGTACGCTGACTCACAAGTGGGCTGCAAAGATCCTGAGAGTGTAGAGAGATTTTGATTTCATGAAGTCATGCAGTCTCCACTAGACTTTAGTCTACTTTACTTTGTCTCTTTCTTTCTCTCCAGCCATGGCCATCATACAGATGCCCATCAACTGCCATTGATTTCACTGCTGAATATTAATGTCTTAACTCTCAGCCCTGCTCCAGTGATTGACGGTTGAGATGATTGTACACATTCTGATAGTGATTAGCATTAAAATCAATTGACCTTCAGCCAACACATTTCCTATTGGGAATCCAGTCCAGCCCAGCCCAGCAAAAAGGAGCCCTTGAATATAATATAGAATGTAAATTGGGTAACAATCTATTGCAATGATAAGCATATGAGTTTATCCTAACGCTTTTATGTGTGCTCATAATCCAGGGAATATAATCTTAATTGAATGCTACCATATCAGATAACAGTATTGTTAATGTAAGACTCTACAGACAGCATGATTCTTTTCAGAGATGGCAGTGCAATTTTTTTTTTTATAAGGAGGCAATTTAACTCAATGCTAAACAAGTCTCTTCCTCAGATCAAGCTTGCATGCTATGGTTTACTATGTCTGCCATGCAAGAGGTGGTTATGTGATAGCAGCAGTCAGTCAGTAGGAGCTTTTAAGCTGTGTGGGAATGATAAAGCTAGGTTTCCGTCTTAGGGTGAAAGGAGGTTTTTCCAGGCATGAGTAGATACTGTCAGCGTTCTCTCTGTGGCACTGAAACTCCTTAATTATACTGCTCAAGCTTAGAGACAAGAAGACATGTCCACAGCCCACATAGTTCCATATTTTCATCCCACATTCACAGTTTTGTATCTCTTCTGCTACTCCACCACTAATGATTAAAACTGTGTGAACCACAGACTGCCTGACAGACCAGATGTTCTCCAACCTTCTTATTTTTTGTTCTTTTCTCTTCTTATATTTTCTGCCACTATGTCAGAAATGCTTTCAATGTAGTAGACTACAAAGGATCCCCCTGCAATAATATTGCTATCTTTTCTCATTTGTTTCCTTTTTTTATATACTCAGCTCCTGTGAATAGCAATAACATTACAAAAACGTTTCTTTTCATTGAAAATTATGGTCTGGCTTTTGTAAAGGCATGGCTGTCATGGCTGAGATAATTTGGTGTTTATATAAAAACCAATTTCCTGTAGGTGAAAGCATGTACAAAGTCTGGGTAATGCTTTATATCAAAGGTTTCTACATAAGACATGCTTAAAAATGTATGTAAAATCATACATACACACTTTACACCGTATTCATTATAAAGTATTCATAAATGTTTCACAATGGTTCATGTTTCATAAATGTTTCATCTCATGATTCATTAGGTATTTATGTTTTGCATGACATTAATATGGGTTATTATATCAATTAACCTTACCCCATTAAGAATTGTGTAATTCCTGTGTATTTTTAATGTGTAAGCTCAAGTTCATAAACTATGTTTTGGAGGCTCCTGATTTAATTTTAACTACTAAATGTCTCAGCTTATTATTCATTTATTCATCTTGAAGCATATTATTCAGTAACTCCTATGAATTAATTTGAACTAATATGAATTTACCAGTGGTTGTTAAATTGGGATTTGGCATCAAATCTATATTAAATAATTGTTTTGTTTCTTTTCTGGAATGAGCAAATGTACATAGCAAGTGCCTTGATTAAAGGAATATACAGTATTTTACAATTTCAAAATGAAAGAATTTCCTCTGAGCCACTGTGAAATTGTATTACAACATCAGTATGCTTATCATCATTACGCCATGCTATAATTTACATTTTCTTAACCCTCTACTGCATGAATTATTTATTTATTTTTTATGGATTTTTATTACTTGAATTAGTTCTAGAAATAAAAATNTTAAAATCATCATCTTAAAAGATCAACTCCCCTGCTTTTTCTGGCAATTTAACCCTTGGTTACAAAAGAAAGGAAAGTACATTTGGACATACTGGCAGGTCCTTTTGCTTTTAGTGTTTCATTTTGTAAGTAAGTTCTTTTTCTTCTTTTCTTTTTCTCCTTTCTTTCTTTATTCAAGTGCGTGCTCAGTGGCAGTAGCAGCCTCGAAAAACAACCTTGCACAGGTATAGTGCTGGGACTCCAGAAGGCATGTTATAGGACCATAATATTCATCCATTCCCTGTAGATACTAAAATACCACGTCAATGGAAGTAGCACAACTACTTACAAGATCATTTATTGGCTTTTTAAATGTGAGGAGTGTCATTGAACCTAATATAGTATCTGTAAGCGTTTATTTTAAGAAAGTAAAATGACATAGTAGTCCATATTATTGTCATGTAACATATGAATACTTTAAGAAAGTTGATTTAAATAGTCATGGCTACATTATAAAATGTTTTCCATAAGCTTTTATGAATTCAGTATATAGTGACCTGTATTATATTTTGCCAGCTCCTTGAAGAATATACCCTTTCTCCATGTTGGTGTTTTAAATATTGAAAAGTCATATTATATAAACCAGTGTTATTTTCAAGTACAGTGAGACATACAATGATGTTACCAAAAGAGCTCTTACAGAAAACATTGTATCTCACTGTACTTGAAAATAACACTGGTTTTATATAATATGACTTTTCAATATTTAACACACACAGCAGATTTTTTCCTCTTTGTTATGTCATCATTTAAATCATGTCTAGGATTTATATATCCTAAAAAGCTCTACCTCTTGCACATATCCGAACTAAGTTATTTTCCAAATATTAGACCCTAAATGTGAAATGTTGAACCTCAAATATTAACTCAGCCATATGTCCTAGGCTTTCACTGTCCAATCAGTCTGGACGCATCCTCAGACTTTCTGTGTTTATTGAATACTGTGTCTATACATCAGATTGAGTAAAGCAGTGTGGGTAACACTGAAAAAACACTGAACTTATAGCATTACACTGATGCCAAGAAGAAACTTCCTGCTATGGAATATTGCAACAGAACACAAAAGAAAGGAGTGAAATCATTATGTAGATTTCTCTAGGCAGGAAATCATGCATATCAGCACTATGCTTTGTGCCCTGACAAAATGTGAAATTGCACTTGCATTGAAAATATCCATCACAGCATGAGGCTGATGCCAGTTTTGCAGTATAGTAAGTCCATTCATATTAGCAGGACCGTGTTTCTTACAACATGTCACCTAATGATTGCATGATTTAGTGTATGTGACTTAGGCCCTGCAGGAATGGTGCTATATTATTGATGCCAGTGCAACCAGAATAAAAAATACATTTGAATTAAGTAGGAGATAACCAAATAGTCTTGGACTTTTATAGGATAGAGGTCTGCAACTACTGGAATACAGGTATGCTTGTTCCATAATGTTGTGATGTGATGTGAAAAAATGAAACCAAGTCAAATCTACAGTCTAGAAATAGGTTGAAAATACACTGTATTGTTGGTTGTTTTAAGTTCACTTTTGTTTATCAAAATGTAATTAAAAGGAAAAACTTGTAATAGTCTAGTTGTACAAGTGTGTACACCCTTTTATAATGGGACATGTGATTGTGCTCAGAATTAACCCCTCACATTCAAAATTATATTCAAATGTAATTATCATACACCTGTCACCAGTGAAGGGATTCTGATTAACCCCGAATAAAGATCAGCTGCTTCTGTAGGATTTTTTTTACCTTTTTTTTTTTTTTAACCTTTTTTTTTTATATATGACTGCTTTAGCCATGGTCAGCAAAGAGCTTACAAAGCAGGTACCGGATCTCATTGATGAAAGGTATCGATCGGGAGATGGGAACAAAAGAGTTTTCAAAACAAATGTACCATGGAACACCGGGAAGGCCATCATCAACACGTGAAAAAAATAGGGTGAAACAGTGACATTACCAAGAACAAGGCATCCCTCCAAAATTGACAAAAGGACAAGAAGAAAGCTGCCAAGAGAGCCTAATGTGACATTAAAGGAACTGTAGAAATATCTGGCAAGCACTGGTTACTCTTTACATGAGACAACAATCTCTCATATTCTTCACATTTTTGGGCTATGGGGTAGGGTGACTAGACAGAAGCCCTTTCTCACAAAAAACAAACAAACAAAAAAAACATCCAAGCCCACCCAAATCACCCCAAACTATGTGGCAAAATGTGTTATGGTCTGATGAAACCAATGTAGAACTTTTTGGGCAAAACACTATACTCCCAGTGAAGCAGCTGGGACTGGGGTTCTATTCAAGATGGAGGGAATCATGTATAGCTCAAAACTATTTTGGCACAAAACCTGCAGGCCTCTGTTTGCAGCTCTGTAGGTTAAGTTGAAGAAACATTTCACCTTCCAGCATGATAATGACCCAAAGCACAAATCCAGGACAACAAGGGAATGGCTTCAGAAGAAGATCAAAGTTTTAGAATGGCCCAATCAGAGCCCAGATTTAAATTGTATTGAATGACTCCCGGCACAACCTGATAGTTCTGAAGCATTTTTCAAGGAAGAGTGGAATAAAATTTCCACATTAATATGTGCCAATTTTACAAACAACAACAATCAAACAAGAGTGTTGTATTGCAAGCAGAAGGTGCTTTAACGAAGTATTAGTTAAAGGGTGTGCACCACATTAAAGGTGGAAAATATCTGACATGATTGACCTTTGTTTCATTTTTTTTTTACATTACAAAACCTGCTATTTTACAGGGGTGTGTAGATGTTTTATATCCATTGTAATTACTTACTATATTATGTCTATATTTATATATGTCTATCATGAATCTTACATTGAACTCATGGAAGAATTAGAATAGCATATTATATCTGGGTTAAGATAAGGTTTCAATATTAAGGAATTTTTAATAATTTTAGGTAAGATTTGATGGAAATAGCAAAGATTATACTTTGGGAGATTTATACAAGTACTTCAGATTATAGGAAAGTCAGTATTTTAACTTATATAAGTACGACCTGTGACATATTAGAAAGTTTTTAAAGTTTATAAGAGTTAATTACAACCCAGGAAGATGATGCATGAAATTACTGCCTCGGCCGTAGTCCAGGGGTTCTTGGAAAAATTGACAGCATCATAAATTCTACTAAGTACCATGATGTTATAAACCAAAACCTGATTACCCTTGGGGAACTTTTCAACAAGATGATGACCCTAAACATATACATCTTAATCAACACTGAAAAGGTTGCAGGAACACAAAGTGAGCATTTTGCAATGGCGATCTCAGTCTTTGGATTTGTGATCTATTGAAAACCTATTTAGTGAATTGATCCAAGATTCCTTTATAAGTGTTCTCCAGCCTTCAGCTGTTAGACGACATTACAGGAAAGGACCTAGTGTTGCTTCAAAATTATTATTTTTTGTTTGAAAAATACATTGGTGTAATATATTCCTTCAAAAGAATAGCATTACTGTTAAATTACAAAAATTTAACATGTGGAAAATTGACTCTGTAGATAAACCATAAAATATTATGGTACTAACCTTTTGTAAAAACAGAGGTTTATTAGGTGGTAAATTGAAACAGATATCTATATAATATTATAGTAATTAACCTTCAGGAAAAATTACATTTACATGACATTTTTAACCTTTTTTATTTTAATTAATTACTTTAAATTAGTATTTATCATTCTGTGAATTATTATTGTAGAAAAACAATCAGTACATAAACTGAAACATAGCAAAGACAAATAGACATTTTAAATATTTTCTCTAAAACTGATGAAACTGTCATTCAATTATTATTCTGTAATGTACAGAATTTTATAAAACAGTGAATTTTACAAAAAGAACTGCAGTCCAGCCCTACAGCCTTGCATGGACTAAAGATGCAATGATAATCATTTCTAAGAAAATTGTTTTGACTGGTCCGAAATAGGTCCCCATGTGCATAAACATATAAAATGTTTTAAATTTAATAATTTAAATTATTTTTGATAAAGAAATGTTACACAAATTTATGTGCAAGCCTGTTTTTTTAAACATAGTTGCTTATGTTAAATAATCAACAAATAATTCATTCAGAAATTTAATTTCTCTATTATTTATGACTGCCATTAGTTCAAAGGGTAGCTGTTAACTGACTGATGATTTTAAATAAAAGCACATGGATATATGTATGCTCTTGTCATAACAGTGATCCATTTCTAAATCAGGGTTATTAGACCATGGAAACATTTATTTTCATTTAAAGGGAAATGAGACAGGGGACTGTGTGAGTATGAGGCCAAGAGATAAAATAGGGAAGACTGGGAAACAAAATGACAAGAAGACAATAACAGCAGTGAGTAAGTGCATTTAGCGAGAGAATGCATATTGAAATGGTGTGGTTTGATGGTTTGCTGCTTTGAATGGAGCTGAGTGGCAGCAAGCTTATGCAGGTGGCATGGGTGGGCTTAGGCGGGATCCTCGCCCAGAAATGAGGAAGTGTTGTGTGCTGATAGCGATAAAGCAGAATCCCGCATTCACAGGGCTGAATCTGGGTTGAGTTGAGTTGAGTTGCTCTTAGACCTGCCATCCATTCCATTCTGGGTTTCATTAAACATGAATGCCTATTGTCAATAGATTTATCTTACTTACCCCAGCTTAGTCAAACAGCAGGCTGCCTTGGTTGCACAGACACCTCAGAGTTCTGCGCTAGTGACGGAGGTTGAGTTATGAACTTTTTCTTCATTGTCACCTCTAATGCCTCTAATGATATTGATATATTAAACATCATGCTGTAATGTTTACATTACATGAATAAATTATACCAAAAAATATAAAAGTAGACATTCTGAACCTGCTGCAAACCATGGCACAAATTCTCAATTAAATAGTAATCAAATTGAGCTACCCTTAGTTATTCAGCCGGTGTTATATATTAAGCAGTAGAAGAGTGCTTCATTATAGACTGAATAAATAATAAATGAGAAACACTATTAGCATATATCAAGCCATATTGACTTAGCTCATAGTTCACAGAGGAAATTATCCAGAAGATCCTAATGAATAGCTCAGAGCTACTTCATAATCTGCAATGTAAGAAGCATATCATTAGGTTCCTGTCAGACTTTGTAGTTTCAGTGCTCCATTTTCAACCCTACTCCTCAACCCAGTTGAAAAACACTGACTAGGAGTTCACACTGTCAGTATACACTAACACTTGTGAGGGATATTTTATTTATGCAGATTTGAAGAGCTACCTCTTTAAATTGAATTATTCATGGTAAACACAATTAGACAAGGGAATGAACTGCCATCTTTTGGCAAGCAGCTTCTGAGGGGAGAACAGCACACTCTCTACTCTTCCTCTCTCACTTCCCCTGCAGGTGAAGATCACAGAGTTTAGTGCTCTGGGCTGTGGCAAGCTGCTGTGTTCTAATAACAGCAGAGAGTCCTTTGTAGCCTGAAGAATGAAGGGTTGGTTTTAGATGTGACATTTTGAGGTGCCTTGCATTTGCTGGTGGTGCTCCACAGTGACTCTTGTACAATGTAGATATTACAAACAGCCTGAATATGTTCTCCAAGCTGCTACACTATTTGCTTGGCCAGATGGCAAAATAGAAGGAAAGTTTCACAGAAGAGCATATGTTTTGTCACAGGCATGAGTCCAGAATAAAGCTGAGAACACAGAGTGTGTCAGAAATATTAGAGAGCATTCATTCTGTGTATGAATTTCATTAGCAAGTAGTTCTAACAACAGCAACAACAACAACAACAACTATTACAGAACTTTTGGAGAGAACTTTATGGCTTGGTATATGCTAATTGTGAGTGGTCCATAACATAGGAGTTAACATACTCCATAGGAGCTAACATACTCCATATGAGTATAATGCAATGAAACTATCTTTATCTATATTTCATTAGTACTCCAAATATCAGTATCTGTATCTGTATTTGGATTTAAAGTGTGAGCAGCCTAAACTTTAATTATACTTAAAAAAAAATTAAATATGAAGCCTACTACTATGTCCCTAGAAACACTAGAAAACAATGGAAAGAACTCACAGGTAAAGGTTCCAGCACTGTCAGTATGCTGTGTGCTTTCTAGCGCTGACAGTTCCTCAGCCTCAGCTACATCAATCAGGTTCATAATTTGGCATCAACTAGAGACATGTGTAGGATTGTTTTTTTTTTTTTTTTTAAATCTTGCAGTTGTTTTTTTTTGCACCTGCCTGCAATGTCTTCTAACGAATTTAGTTCAACTTCCCAGAATATAAACAAATGAGGAGGCTAATTTAAACCCCTGTGATCTTGACCAGGCAGTTACTAAGCATGCAGAGCCACAGATTCATGTTAACGATCATGGACTTTCTTTGTCCTGCTAACTGCATATCTGACCGTAAAAACCTCCTGCTCTCTGTAACAGGTGGAATTGGGTACTGCACCTTTAAGGGCCGCATGTTTTTTTTTAATCTCTCTATTTTTTCCAGGTGTGCATATGTCTGTAGGCGGCCTTTTCCCATATTCTTCTTTTGCTCATTTTCTTTGTTGTTAGACAAGTACCACTGTATTTAGCAGATAGACTGATAAAGAATTTTATGAGACCTACAGAAAATAGTAAATAAATCAACACCCGAGGAATGCTAACCACATTGTGAGTCTCACTTCTTAACTCTTGTTGCAGCTGGGTGAGCTATTCAGCATTGAGTAAAAGAAAACACGAAGCATTCTATTCTCATTCTATGCCCTGTGAAGCTTTCTGGCAAGATTTCTTTGGAAAAAAAAGCATACTATCCCTCCTATTCATATCTGTATTTGTATTTCTAATGGTTTTCCTTTTGCTGAGGACATTTTAACCAATGCAATGATCCCCACAACCCTGTGCTGTCTCTCTCTCTTTTTCTCATAGTTTGGGAGGACAGAAGTGATTGACAACACACTCAACCCAGACTTTGTGAGGAAGTACATTCTGGACTATTTTTTTGAGGAGAAGCAAAACCTGCGTTTTGACATGTAAGTTAATCTCTTTGATCCGTACACAGAGGAATAAACCTTTTCGTCAGATTGGTAAAACGAGTGATAAATATTTCAGATGAGTTTGGTCCTCATTCTTCTCACCAGTGTTCAGCAAAAGACAGTGACACTCACTCCCAATTTCACCCATCCTCCCATCTCACTTTCTTTGCCCTAAATAGCTTTTTCTCAGTTGAAGGGGCAAAGCACATACACTGACCAGAAGTGCGAGATATAATTGCAAACCTCAGAGACTTGCCTCTCAATCACACTGTGTCTCTTGGGAGACAATTTTTCTTAACAAGGCACATATGGTCAGGGCTGTGTGACCTCCTGTGCTAGTGAATCTGACTCAACTTTTTAATATAGTGAGTTATTAATGCTCATCTTGCAGAGATTCAGTGAGTAATATAATGGCATAATAAGAGGACTTTGAAGTCTCAGTGAGGGTATTAGAATAGCTCTGTAGATATCATGCTTCTCCACACTGTGATTCTGTGGCTCCTGTCATTAAGTTTTAATTATAAGCAGATGCAGCTGTCAAGGGCCTCAGAGGAATTTCACATAGGCTCATATGTATGACTGACTAGATATCCTGTAATTAGAGAGGTACAAGTAATAGCTAAAATAAGTATTATAGCTAATATCCACAGTCTGTAAGTCATTAGATAATTACAGTTTAAACGGTAAAAGTTTTGTTCTCCAGCATGTTGGATTTATGCTGAAGCCATTACTATAATGATAAAGTGCAGAATGCCAGTTTTGAGTGTATTTTCACCGAATGTGAGTTGATATTCCAACATGGGACATGTTTTAACATGAAGGATTTTGCCATTATGATGATTCAAACAGGTCACAGAGAGTCATAATGAAAAAGGCAAACTTTTAATACATATTGGACATTTTTTATTCACTCTGAATCCACTAATGGCATGTACAGGCTTTGTATCTGCATACGGTTTCCCCTGTGAATCACTTAATCATATCGTACAGTGAAAAAAAACTCATAGCAAATCAGGATGTTAGGGATCTCTATTTGAAAGCGATGTTTTTAACTCCCTGATTTCAGATATGACATTGATTCCAAAAGTCCTGACCTGGCCAAGCATGTAAGTTTGTGAGATATTTCTGCATGTGTGTGTGCTTGTTGGCTAGCAAAGAACCAGAATTCGTTTCAACCCTTTTTTTGCTTCAAATACTGACCACATCTATTTTATCATGCATGCTCTTTCCCATTTTAACTTTGGTTTTATGCAAATAAGACTTACTCATCCACATGGTGAAACGTGCTTTTAAATCATAATAACACTGCTGTGTGCACAAAGATGAATGTTTTTTAGATTAGTGTCTATTAACTAATGAAGTAACATCTGTTCATCACTATTAACCAGTTATTCCCTACTGATGGCAGTTCATTTTGAATGTGTGGTTAGCAAATTTTATGTGTGCCCATGATGCACACATAATGTGCAAGTTCATTTCCCTACGAAATGAAATCTTCCATATTTAGATGCCTTTATCAAAGCTTTCAGAACTTGTTTTTACAGAATGGTTTATTTGGCATTGCCAGACCAAAGGTGAAGCAAATTAAGCATGACACTTAAGACTTTCCAATTCTTTATTACAATTTGTACACTTTCATAACATTTCAGAAGTGGAAGCTTTGATAGTTTGTTATTTTTCACCCCTGGTTATTAGTTAACGTCTATAATTATTTAACCTCTGCCACTGGTTTGCATATCACCAAAACATGTTCATTTCCATTTTTATTATGATTTATGATTTGGTATTCATATTAATATGTGTAACTGGATTATCGAGGGCGGTGGTTCACCCCTACTCCTCGTTCTATCTCTCTTTCTCTCTTCTGCTTTCACTCTCTCTTTTCTCTCCACCATCTCTTATACCTGACTATAGCAGCCTTTTTTTTTTTTTTATCCTTTCTGTTACATGATATACTCTGTTGTTGTTGCTAATGACGATGCCTGCCCGTTCTCCCTCCTGGAAGCCCTCCGAATTCAACGTACGTGGATGCCTTCCTTGACTTTATTAGCTGTACAACACATTTCTTGGTAAAATGCTGCTCTGACTCAGTGTGCTCTCTCTCCATTCCATTTCCTGTGTTCCGGATTTGCCTCCGGCTCTTGTTTTCTTTTTTATGTTCATGCCAACCCTCTTCAGGACTTCCTGGGTCAGACCTTCTGCACTCTGGGTGAGATAGTGGGATCTCCAGCCAGTCGACTGGAAAAGCCTCTGGGGTAAGAAGCTAATGCATTAAACACTATGGTACATGCTTGCTTGCTGCACAGTGACAGAAGCTACATCAGTTACATTATGTACTGAAATGAAATATAGAACAGATGAAGTTGCCTTCTTTAATACAGGTCTGAGTGGATCAGCAACTGAAGGGAGCAGGAGAGCGAATAGCAATTCATGCATTCACCATTTTTAAAACTCATCACCTTCACTTTGATTGAGTTTGTGATTAAACACCATGGGCATATTCACAAATGTCTATATAGAAGCTCAGTTTATTCAGGATGCTATGCTACATATAATTAGCATGTATGAACTAATTTGTTAATGAACATTTTAAATTAAGTCCATGTTGAACAAGGTGGAAATTAACCCCCAATTCCATAAGTCAAAGTAATATATTGATGCCACAATTTACTCTTAGACAATGAGATACTCATAGTCTTAGGAATATGAGAATTCATACCTCAGTGCTGTTGAATTCTTGATTCTGACTGGAAACAGCGTGGCTCTGAGTGTAGAGCTGGCTGTAATTTGAGCAACACGTTTACATTAATGGACTCATTCTAATATGTCATTGTTCCTCTAGTAACAGCTTGTTCATCAGAACTTGTGTGGTGGATGCAGAGCATAATTTAACAATAAATGGATAATAATCAAATGAGAAAAATGTCTAATTGTTGATATGCTACAAGATGTTTATGTAACATTTATGAAAGGCAACACTTTGTAGCAGTCAGTAGGTTTTCTGCCACAAGAGAATCTTTGGGACAGAGGGGATTTTGTGCTTTCTGGTTTCTTAGTGACATGACAAACTCTGATTGGCTTTATTAACTTCATGGGCGAAAAAAATAAAGACTTGTGAGGGGAGGGAATGGCTGTTTATAGCTGCTGTGAGTGAATGGTGTCCACACCATTGAATGTAACTATAAATGGTTAAAAAGTGTGAAATGTTGTTTAGTGATAAATTAGCAATAGTAACCTTTTTGTGGTCTAGAGAAGGGTTCTCCAATCCTATTTGCAACAGGCTGGTGTGGCTGCAGGTTTTCATTCCAGCCAAATAGGAGGCACACTGGATAGTTGACTGGAGCCCAGGAAGAGCTAATTAAACAAGTATGAAACCAGTGTGACTCCTGCCTGGAATGAAAGCCCTTTGTGGACAAGATTGAACACCCCTGGTATAGAGGAATAAAAGTATGCAGCGTTTTTGACTTGTGTCTCTACTCAATAAACAGTCAGATGATGATGCTTATGGGTTTCTTTATTCCTGTTGAATAACATATTTCATGCCAAAGGGCTGTGTGCACATAAAATAAAAATGTTACAGGTATAGCTGTGATGAA